>CAWUFW010006644.1:600000-1118615 GCA_963921515.1 Calotriton arnoldi
GAGTAGTCCTTTTAAATATGTCTCAGGTCTACCATTGCATTCTGTGTGTGCAGTTTGGAACTGCCATTCCGACCTGGCAAAATAAGCATTTTCCAGGCCTTAACCTTCCTTTTTAATACATATAAGTCACCATAGGATAGGCCCTAAACAGCCCAGCAAGCAGGGTGCATTTTTTTTAAAAGGTTGGACATGTACTTTTTTACGTTTTACATGTCCTGGTAGTGAAAAACTCCTAAATTAGTTTGTCACTATAGCAAGGCCTACCTCTTCCATAGGATGATATTAGGTTACCTTATTACACTTAATACGTGATAACTTTTGATTGGTAACAGCTAGGAAAGCCATGTTTGGTGTTTGAGGAATTGTAAGTTAAAACACTATTTTATGGTAAACTCAGATTTTAAGTCACAATTCAGAAAATGTCACTTTTAGAAGTTTGCAATTTTGTTACTTAAATAAATGGCATCCATCAGTGGTACTGACCACATTCTGATCCACCGTCAAAACGGTACTCTTAATGTACCTCCTCCTCCAAAGCGGTCCTTTGACTGCAGGTCTCTCTATACTCGTAGCCTGCCTCCCGTATCCAAAGGCCGAAGGGGGAAACTGTTCTTGTTCGCGGTGGATCAGAATGTGGTCAGTACCACCGATGGATGCCATTTATTTAAGTATGGCCTTTTAACTTTTCACATTCATATAAGCAGAGTGACAATAAGTAGGTCCTGACGAATGGCACGAACCTGATGGTCAATAGGCAGAAACATGTTGACCAAGATTTAAAAAGGGAAATATTCATACTTCCTTTTTTCACTTCGCCTTTTTAATTCTAACTACTGGGGACTTTATTAAAATTCATTTTGTCCACCAGGAAGTTAGTTTTACTTCACACTTTATTTGATTACGTTTAAGTTTCTGCACTCTGCCCCACACTCCCATCATCATTGGATGATTAGAACACCTCACGCTCCTCTCCTGCGGGAGAGTTGTAGCCCACACTGTGCACCTTGCGGGCACAGTGTGCAAGAGGGAACCCAATGATGAAGCATGTCACCTGCTGGTGAGTGAGGGTTCTCGTCTTTACAAGATGAATTGTCTGATTCCTATACCTTACATATTTTTGGGGACATTAGTTAGACCATCCGGTTTCTTTATGTGAGTTTAGTAACAGAAGAAGGATGCCCACTGCTTGAGGCCCACCCTGCTTCCTGAGAAGGAAGACTGTACCATCCCCTTTTATCCCAGACTGAAATGACTCCAAGGGTCAACTGACTGACTACAGGGACTTAACAAGTTCCAGAGGCCTCCCTCCACCTGCCCAGCTGACCTCGTGCCTGGACCTGCAACTGGAACTACCTGAGTCCTGCTGGCCTCTGCTGGAGTGAGATCCTGATTCCCAAAAGGTCCTGGACCCTTGGTGTGGCTTTAGTTGAGCTCCTCCTTTAACAAAAATAGAAATGCTGAAGTTTTGGCCTCTTTGCGACTGTAAACAGGCCCCGTGCACCAAGATCTTGCTGCCTAAGCTGACCAACAGCATGAATCTCTGGTGATCCGACTCTTTGCACTACAGAGAACCACCAGGACAATCATCTGCGACGCCCAAACTGCTCTTCGTGCTACAGCGATGACCATTCATGATGCTGTCCCTGCTGCTCGCGACCTCCTCCAACGCACAAGGAACTCTTCGAGGTGGACTTTAGTAAGTAACTTTTTCAGTGGGACTAACCTGCTCCCTGTATCTGGCACATGCTCCAACGTGGCCAGCATGAATTTGTGACTTTTCCCCAGTCTCGCATGACCAAATAACCACGAGTGGCACTTTGTGCTTTTAGGCACTATCCTTACCTTAAATTTTTACCATTGCATATCTCTGGTTCTCCAGTTCTATTGATTGGATTTTTGTTGCTTTGCTATCAAATAATTTAAAAATGTCACTCTGTTTTTCTAAACTAGTGTGAGATTTTCTTGTGTTCTGTTCTCACTTTATTACTGTTTGTGTGTTGCATAAATACTTTACACCTTGCCCCTAATTTAAGCCTGACTGCTTTCATGCCAAGCAACCAGAGGGTTAAGAACCGTTTAATTTATTGACTTTTGTGGTTCACCCTGACAAGGATTCTGGCTGTTGCATGAGAAGGGTTCAGGCAATCCTCAACCAACAACCCAGTTTCTCACAAATACAACCGGAGTAGCCAAGAGCAAAACAACCACCTAATATGCCAATGTACCTAAATCTGAAGGTTATATCAGAGGAGGAGACAAAGGGATCATAGACTGCAGGGCAGGGTGTCATAGTAACAGCCTGTACGATGCATAAATGTGTCCTAGGGATCAGCTTAGCAGATCTGGAGATTGCACCTGGTAATGTATTTGTAGGCTGTATCTGCCATTGGCTTCAGTGTGGTTTTGCATTGAAGGTGTTCACTGGGCTACATTATTCAGAATTTCCCCACTAGAGAATTTAAAAAAACTAAAAAAATCTAAAGATAAAACCTAAGAACAGTGCAAGACAGCAAATTTACCCCATCCATGAAGCGACCACAGCAAATACTGAACCATGCTTTGTCCTTCTCTGAATTTTTTGATAAAATACTGAATATTTCAGTGGGAGTTAGATGATGATGTATCCAAATTCGAGGAACCATAGCCAGCGTTAGCATCCTGCCTTGCCCCACAGGAGGATTTTAAGAACCAGAAAAACATCTAAGTCCCAAGGTAAAAACTTTGACCGAGAAGAGCTGCCTGCCTTACTCGATTTCAACTCCATCACTGTTACCTGAATTCAGTCCCAGTTCCTAGTCAACTGTGAACAAAATCTTTTGTGATTTCTCAGTACTTTTTGCCTTAAAATTGAAACAAATCTATATCTCTGATTTGACTTACCTGATGTTAATAATTGTTGTGTCTATTTTGCTTATTTTTTCTTTTCACCATTCACGATCTGTAGTCGTTGCAGAGTATGTCTTCCAGTTGCAAACTCCATTGTGGCTTTTTTATGTTTTTATGTTGTTTAAAAAATAAAGCAAAAAGTTTGCACCTGCTATAAATTTGTGCGATTTGTAACACAATGTTCACAGGCGTTCATTTGCATTGCTACACGTCATTTCATTAGGAATGGGTTGGCAATGGTGTCAATATGTCTCCCCATGATTTCCGCCCCAAAACACAACTTTAGAATGTTTTATAATGGATTTTGCACTCGTTGGCTCAAAGCATTGTGTTGCTGCACTTGTGTTGCACCCTGTCCCAGATTTAGCATCAACAGACATCATTGCATTGCACAACTTTTTTCAACATGGACAGTCCTATATTTACTAAGGATCTGCATATCTCTGCATTGTATCGCAACATGGATAATGTAGCTCTTTGCTGTGTGATATAAATCAGACATTTGTGGCTCAACTTTTTGTTGCATCATGCAAGGAATCCTTGCATTTGTTCACTTTAAAATGTGATACAAACGCAACACATTCTTTCCAGATTTGAACAATAGAAAAAATGGCAAGCCAGGAATGTGGTATCATTAGGAGGGCATACAGCAAAAAGGAGGGAGGGTGTCAAGAGGGTTCCAAAATAAGAAAGGTGATCTTTACATTTTAATTTTTGAAGTGGCCAAACAATTGAAGTATCTGTATGTCAACTCAATATTACCATTATCTAAGAAGGCAGATTTGTGGAGAGCTATAGTTCACAAAGTCAATGCAGTGGTACCAACGCATGGGACTGTGGAGGAGTGTAAGAAAAGGAGGCATGATAACAAGTGCAGGACCAAGAGAGAGCTGGCAAATAACCTGAGGGATGCAATCACAACTGGTTGAGGTCCAGAAATCTATGAGGACTTGATGCCAATGGAGGAGCAAGTGGCAGCAATCATAGGAAATGAAATGGTTGCTGGCATTGCCAGTATGACACTGCCAAACTTGAAGACGTAACCACATATCTAGGTAAGTTGTTTCAAAAACAAACTTTTGCATAAGAAATGTTCATGTCATTCCATTCTACTAATAACCAGTTATGTTCTATTTTTTTAAATATGGTCAGATATTTGTTTTTACAGCTCTCATTATAGTAAGTTTGTTATATGATGTATTGATGTAAGTGTAAGTGAAGTAAGATTTAAAAGGAGTATTCTCACTACACAGGTATGGGTTGTTTTGATTTCTCGTGAAAATGAAGAGTTGTAAAACCAACCTCAGCCAGAAGTCTCTCGACATAGCCTCATATGCCGTCAATCATTAAACCAAATATAATTTATAGTATTTTAGAACGCTTTAATACATCATTAGGAAAGTTTTCATCTTCATCTTTCTCCAAATATTGAACATCATACCCTTTAGTGTGAGTGCCCTTACTTGAACACCTCATGGCTACACGTCCAGCAACCTCTTGCATGAAAGAAGGCAAACAAGCATTATGAACCTCCACAAAAGCTGTTTCCTTGGCAATTTCTCATTTGAGGATGTAATAAAATGCCTCTTTTTGCATAATCAGACCCATTTTTTGGAGTAGTGCTCTGTGCACTTGGATGCTACTAACCAGGCCAGTGCATGTACTCTGACCCCTAACAACTTGTTGAATTAGCTAAAATCCCTGATTGCCACCTTTAACTTACCTATAAGTCCTTAATATATGATATCATGTGTTGCCAGGGCTTGTAAGTTAAATGGCACTAGTAGACTGCAGCACCTATTGTGCCACCACTAAAGTGACCAAGTAAAGTATGACTCTAGGCCTGCAACTAAACTACGCAGCCTAGCTGAGCAGTTTTAATTTTGCCATTTCAAACGCTTAAAATCGCCTCTTTGCCAGGCCCAAACCTTCCTTTTAAATAGGGGTAAGACACCCCTAAAGTAGGCCTTACCAGCTCTAAGACAGGTTGCATAGGATTTTAAAAGTAGGAAATATGTGCTTAAAGTTTTTTCATGTCCTTACAGTGACAAATCCCCCAAACTAATTTTTCACTGCAGCAAGGCTGGCTGTACCATATAAATTGCTTGGTTACTTTATTGCACTTCATACAATATAAAACTTGATAAAACTAACTTAAGATTGGCACTTGCTAGGAAAATACTTCAAACATTAATTTTCATAGTTAAACAAAATCCAACTTAATGCTTAAGTAGAATCTTGTGCCTGAAACCTTTAGTATCCTTTTCAGAGTTAATCCCTGTCACCTTGCCCCCTGCAAGGAGATGTGAATGTCTCCCAGGAAAGGGAACAAAATGGCCTTGGGTGGGAGGAGGTGTGACCTCCTCCTGACATGATGGTCTGTAGAGTGTGCCCAACAGCAGGAGCTTAAAAGGGGAATCCTCTGAAAGGCAGATGTTACTCACACATAGGCATGCCCTTTCCATTGTCCAGGTAGTCAGAATGGCACCAATCATAGTGGGGGGAAACTTATTTCAGAACTAGTTTGTAGGGGAATTTCTCATTTTCCAAGACACACCTCAGGGGTGTGCCCAGAGCTGTGCTTAAGGAAAGAAAGGTTCTGCCATGAAGGGCTTTGGCAGAGGAGTGCACTGTTGGATTGGTTGGGGCCAAACCCCCAGGAAGTATCAAGGCGGGTAGGTTTGCCACTGACAACCTTTTCCCTATTGACCAGGAAGGTTCCACCACCCTCAAGCTGGTGCCAGACATAAATGTGACATCCTTGGATACCTTCTTTGGAACACAGCTGGGCCTGTGGAATACAAAAGAAGGACTGCACCTGCTTATGAACCTGTGGAGAGAGACCCTACAAGCTGGACCAGCTCCCATTTGCACCCAGGACAAGGAAATGAACTCCAGCTGTCAGTTGGCTGACCTCCTGTCAACTATAGGGCTACAAAAACTGAAAGAAACCTACTTTTTCCAAGAGCTCAGCTGAGAAGCTCCAACTGGATTTGCCTTGGAGCCTTTTGGTGGTTTCTGGGGCTGTGACTCCTAACCCCCAAGTGGTGCCCACAGGGTCCTGGACCCTTGGATGGTGTTAGGGTGTACACCTCTGACCCTAAAACCTGCACAATTGGAGACTTGAAACCTTTTTATGAGTTTTTCTCCAGAAACCAACATAGACTGGGACTAACACCAAAGCAGCAGCCACCAACATCAAATCATTGTTTGGTTTCCCCTGCTGAAAGGATTTCCACTTCCAGAAACCTTTGAATGTACTGGAATTTCACAGAGGCCGATGTCGAACAGCATCCAACCCCTTAATTGGTGGGGATTCGAGACTTTGCCTGCTCGGAGCTTCCTGCCATGTTTCCCCCTGGAGCTGAGTCTCCCACCAAGAATCCATGTTTCACCAGGCTGCCATTGTCAAGCTCTCCTTCAGACCCAGCCTGTAGACCAACCTGCTGATGACCCATCAACAAGGACATTTGTTCAGAAAATTTCTAAGTCGCAAAGTAAACTTCCCACCGAAACAAACATGGTCCCTGTACCCGACTGTCAGTTGCTCGCTGTCAGGTTTAACGTCTGATTTAGACCCGGTCTAGCACAACAAAATACCTGCAATTGGCTCTTTGTGTTTTTAGGCACTGTTTTGACCTAAAACTTGTAAAAATCATATATCGGGATCCCTACATCTGATTTTTGTCAGTTTAATGTACATTTACTCATTCAGTTTTACTCTATTTTTTAAATTGTAATGGGATTTTTATTGTATTGTGGTTTCTGGTTTTTAAATGTTTTGGTAGTGATAAATGCTTTACACATTTCTCCTAAGTTAAGCCTGTCTACTCAGGGTTGAGCATAGGTTTAAATTACTAAGACCTATTTAGACCTTGGTGAGGACTCACATCCCCTCCTACTAATAATCCACTTTCCCAAACAGACCTAGTGCAATACAAATCGAAAGACTAAAGGCCTGATTTAGATCTTGTAACAAAAATGTGGGAACCCAATACACCCTTGGAGGCTTGGGCAAATAAACAATTGTAAAGGTAAAAATGCCTACAAGGGATTTTATTCAATAATCTCAATTAATTTACTGGTGTGTTACTAATGTGTTAAGTCCCAAGCGGTGACTCACCATAAAACAAATTGAAACATAAATGTAATCATTCATTCAATGAATATATTTCAAAACAGCAATTAAAAAATTTGCAACACAGGTATATCTTCTTTTCTAAATACAAAAATTTAATTTGTAACAAAAATGTGAGGGGTACATTTAGAGATAATAAAACATCATGATGGAGGATACATAAAGGAACCTACACAATCATAGATGTCAACAACCATTCCAAATTATATCACTGAGGCAACATGAGTCTACTAAACAGAACAACGAACGCTCAAACAAATTAAATAGTGTGGAATTGGAGGTAGTAGTTGACGTTTCGGTCTGTTATGGCGATTACATCCGTCAGACCATCTTCAGGACATATGATTGTTAATAAAACAAGTCCCTCAAGCCTATTTTGCAGATCTGCTCAAATCTGATTTATCGAGATTGAAAAAATGAAAAACCTCACAAGTAGGCACTATCTGCGTGGAAGCCAAGCCTGGCACCCCTCAATATATAAAAGCGATCAATCACTCTCACGGGTGTCACCAGTAGCGGAAAGCACCAATCAATTATGCCTCCGAAAAATGCAGATTGCAAAGCGAGGAGCACTCTTACAAGACGTCCTGTAAACGGTACCGTTTACAGGACGTCTTGTAAGAGTGCTCCTCGCTTTGCAATCTGCATTTTAGTCTGTTTAGTAGACTCATGTTCCCTCGGTGATATAATTTGGAATGGTTGTTGACATCTATGATTGTGTAGGTTCCTTTA
This sequence comes from Calotriton arnoldi, assembly GCA_963921515.1. Taxonomy (NCBI): domain Eukaryota; kingdom Metazoa; phylum Chordata; class Amphibia; order Caudata; family Salamandridae; genus Calotriton; species Calotriton arnoldi. The sequence goes on from CAWUFW010006644.1 coordinate 607,757, forward strand.
TGTATCCTCCATCATGATGTTTTATTATCTCTAAATGTACTCCTCACATTTTTGTTACAAATTACATTTTTGTATTTAGAAAAGAAGATATACCCGTGTTGCAAATTTTTTAATTGCTGTTTTGAAATATATTCATTGTATGAATGATTACATTTATGATTTAGATCTTGGCAGATGGGTTACTCTGTCACAATGGTGACGGATATTCTGTCCGCCAATATATACATCCTGATAGAGCTGAGGTGTTTCCTCTAATTTATTTACACAATTTTACAATTGTGACACTATTTTATATGAAAATTACAAAACGTGTGTTAGGCTCATCTGCTCAAGAAACACAAGAATGAAGTTCTGATTTACATACTGCATCATAAAAGCATGCAGAATGTTAGAAGTAGTTTTGTGTTACACATAACAGTCAATAAGTAGATGTGAAATCTGACATTTTAATGACGTGTTCTTGTGATTAGATAAATATTATATTAAATGATAACACTGAAATTCCTATGTGAGAATTAAACTCTTCATGTGTTAAGTGTAGATAGCATATGAAAATTACAAGAGAAAAGTAAGTGCTACACAAGGGTATGTTAAGATTGCATTTTGTAAAACTTATCTTTGATGTGCCTTTAATCTTGTATGCTGTAATAACATATAATGTGCAAAAGAAATGTACACAATTATATGTGGGTGATAGTGACATATTACATTTTTTTATGAGTACCCTATACTTATATAAATTAATTGCAATCATATTGAAGTGATATTAATACTTTTAATTGAAAGATTAAAGCATTATTCTATGTAACGCAAGATTCATATTCTAGCACAAATCCATTGTGTATGAGCTGTATTTCATGAAGGTCTCAACTTTGCTTCCTTTCCTAATATGAACTTATGAACTGAATAGTCTGAAAACAATGGGAACCTTTCGTAAAGTTACTACATGTGTTCTAACTCTCAGTTGCCTTCTTTGACATTTGTAGTTTATTTGATTAGACGTGCAACAAAAGTGATACTTCCTAGAGCAAATGCTTGAGAATGGACAGACAAGAGATGACAGCATGAAATCGCCTACTTTCTAAATGCAACAATGATCGTATGATTAAACTCCAGTGGCTCTAAGAAAACTGCAAGTAATGGACTACTTAATTCTTCCTGATCTGTATACTTTTACTTAGTACATTATCTCATCCTATCGAGAGCTCACAATGGGACAGAGAGGTCTGACAAATTTGGTGATGTCAAGGGGTGTAGACCTGGAATCGATAGAGTATAATTGTTCGGATTTTGGAACTAATGGTCGTCACCTTTTACCCATCTTGCGGTATAGAGACTGACAACTGGGACTTCCAGAAACAGCGCAAACTGTGACAAAATACTGCGATGTGCTGCCGGCTGGTATGCTAGCGTAGTTGAACCTTTTTGGCTGAAAGGGTTCGCATCAGAGCAGCTGTGGCATTGACGCTGCAGTGCTGGACAGAGGCATATATTGTGTCTTATGAACTGGAACTGGTCATTTGGAATTTACTGAACATTCCTAAAGGGTTGGTATGAGACACAACTGATTTCCCTGTTGATCAACCTTTCTTGAGATAATAATCTCCCTCGGCTGAGGAAGATCATTCCCTTTTAAATTTTGGATCTCACAGAGTTTATAAATGCTTTATTAAACCTGATCTAATTTGAATTTAGAGTTGTATGCTACTCATTTGAAACTTAAATTGAAATATAAACTAAGATGAATTACTCTGCTGATTCTGACTCACTATTTGTTTGTGGCTAAGGTCATTTTAATTTGGTGGTTTTATAAGAACTAGAGGTGGGATCAATTGGGAGTTACGTATAATATTGTATGCAAGCAATTATCTTAATCCTGGTCCTCATTTGATTATTGCTCATCCCCTAAGTATTCTATTCCCTTTCAGCACAGAACAAGATCCAGCAGAGGACCGTAGAAAATCTGGTATGTTAGTTAAGGTTAATTTTGGATAGGAGATCATTTGACAAGTAATAGTTTTAATTAAAGGGGGCCCAATAGTTAATGCTACAATAGTTTTTGTGGTAGCGTGTCGGATGGATTACTGTCTGAAAAAACTGGGATATAAGTGGGATGTGTGTTGAGGCCACTATAGATTTTCCCAAAAGTCAAGTTCAGTGACATTTAACCGAGTGCCAGTTCTGAAGAGAAGACAACAAGACGACGAGACCAGTGTAGTGAGTATTAATAGGGCTGTGTAATATTGCTACTTCAATGTGTTACTAATGAGAATTGGTAGAGTAATGTTTTTAGCACTTAGTGTTGAATAGAGTATTGTTGTATTGAATTTGTTATCAAGTCCAAAGTGGCCTAAGATCCCGGGATATACACCTAAGGATGGTCTCAGTGTGGCATATGCTGAGTAAGTTTGTCTGCTATTTCGAAAGTGCTGTGCATGAGATGTCATCGGCAGTACCAACAGAGAAGGGTACTTTGTGGGAGTGTGAAAGTTAAAATTGTTGGGATTTCTCTCAAGTGCACGGAGATTAATCATAAGGATTTTGTTTGAAGTTGCACTGGTGGAGATTTTGCTTAGGTTGTGTGAATAAATTCTGGTTGTATGGAGATCTATAATTTCTTTTAGTAGAGCAGACAAGAGTTTATTTGTGCTCAGTAAGTTGTTTTAAGACCAGAGTTTGAATAAGTTGGATTGCAAAGGAGGGGTTAGCTACTGCGAGTAGTAGTTTTGATGTCATAAAGTGTCGCGCTGCGGTAGGACAGTTGGTGTGTAACCACGCTGGGATTGGTTGAGAGGGTCATTGAGAGCCGTGCAGTGATTGGGAGTCAGTTAGACCGATAATAAGGAAGTATTTTTTGGGAAAACAAGTGAACTAATTTGTAAAGGGCATTCAAAATTGTATTCAGAATCAGGAACATTTTAAAGAGTATAAAAATATTGATACATGGAGATGTGACTTTACCTACTAGAGAAGGGGTACCGATACCCCCTGAAGGCACACCTGCTTTGTTTATGACTTTAGAGAAAGGTTATCATACATGTACATGGTTAGAGAATTGTATGAAGTATACTAAGAAAGATGGACCTTTAGCTTTCCCTCAATATGGTACTTTTAATGTACGAATTCTTGAAAATTCAAGGAGACAGATGAGTGATATTAAAACACGACCAAGACCTATGCAATTCAAAGATCTTGGTGAATGGGAACATGTGGCCCAGCAGAAAGAGAAACAGAAATACCAGGGAAGATTTAAGAACACTTTAAATAAGTATGTAGAGGCCAAGTAGGATGGTAAGCAGAAAATATGTAGAAGGGATATTGCAGAGGGGGCACAAATGTATCCTGTATTAGTTGCAGAAAGAAGTGAGGGGGAAAAATGTTAAGAAAAGAAAAACCATCATGTTATGTTATGTTATGCGGTTTTACAAAGCGCTCAGCTGCCCCAGCAAAGGGGCGTCCCGGCAGTGATGGCAGAAAACTGCACAGCCTCTAACAGAAAAAAGGCCTACAACGGTGACAACGGTGACAACTTTCACGCCCTTACATTAACTGATGAGAGTGGTGATGAGAGTGACGATGAGTTTCTGAGCAAATTATTGATGAATTGACCTCCACCACATAACGAAGAACAGTCACAGACAGGGTCAAATCCGTTTGTGGGTACACAACCAGATGCACCTACATTATCAAATATTTAAAAATCTACAAATCCTCTCCTGATCCTCTCCTGATTGAAGAGCAAAGGGTTTAAATCAGGGTTTAAGAACCCCATAATACCAAATGCTCCAGATGCTCTTTCAGTTCCTGTAACCATAGGACCTGTGGCTCCTTTGTATCAATCCGGTATGGGAGGACAGCAAATACACGCCTTAACTGTTCCGACTGATTGGGGGGAGTAAATACTATTCCGCAGGAGCTGAGTAGCGATCAAATAAATTCCAATTTGACACTTCTGAATGTTGATACCTCACATCAAGGGAATGAATCAGGAGTTAGTGCAGGGACCATTCGAACTACTGTATCACGTAATCAAGTGAGACCAACCCCATTATCTAATACTATAGAGGGAATTACGGAGACTCCTAAAAGAGGAAAGCAAGCTATGGCAGGAGACATTTTACAAATGGGAGCTTGAGGTTCTGAAACCCATGTCACCCCATGGGTGGCGGGAGCTGGTGGAAGATCACAAGAGAGTGTATTAAATCAGCCAGTAAGGCCTACCTCATAGGAACCTGATGATTGGATTAAGGATATAGCTCATTCTACATTTGATAAGGGAACTGAAGAGCAGGGAACCTCAGGATGAAAAACTTAAATGAAAACCCACTTGATGTCGCTAAACTGAAAGTGGTGTTGGAAGAAATGATTTTGTAAACCGTTAGTTGTGGTAAGATAATTGCAAAAAATGATCAGCACCCACCATACATTCAATTCATTATGCAAACATCACAGGACAGCGAAAGTTATTCTATAGGGCACAGACTCCGTTACAATTTTTCATCCAAATTCCCTTTTTTTATATCCTCTTGCTTTAATACAATTCCCTGTAGCCAACACGTTTCGTCCCTTTACTGAGACTTCTTCAGGGCTACAAAATATAAGCAATAAAAACCTAATCTGAAAATCATTACTGCACATTTCTTAAACACAAGACTCCATTTTCAATAAACTCCTATTCTAGTTCTAAGATGGCCTTCACTATCCCATTTTATTTTGGTCCACCTTTCACATATGGGAATGTGGGTGATGGACACTCTAAGATGGCTGCGGTTGTCATGCTCGGACCTGAGCCGTTCATGAACGCATATGCATAGGGAAATAATACATTTTAAATTATCTTGGTTAGTGTTGCTTATCTGCTTGGGCTTTTCTTTGTGGCCTATTCGCATTGACTTGCAAGAACTTTGAAAAATGAGGCACTAAGAACCAAACATACAATTTGATTATTAAGAAAAACGATGGAACTGCAAGTTCCAAGATGGCCGTCGCTATCCCACTTTATTTTGGTCTGTCTCCTAGCAGTCACAGGCTCTGTTAATTAATGAGATTTTAAAGGACGCCCTACTCTTTGCGACGCAAATTTTGAAAACTGATTTTGGATGCCTTACGACGCGTAACTGTAGATAATCTAGGTAAGAGTGGGAACACTGTTATGGTCGGGCAATTACCATCCAAATGATATGCACAACGTATGTGGGAAGAGGGTTTTACTGTACTCTTTGGTGCTAGGTGTTAGCCATTACCGAGAATGCTTATATCTTAGTAAACGTTTTAACCAAGCTACCGAGTTTATATCGGAGTTATTCGTTGCGGTTGATGTCCAAATTTGAATACTTTTCTGTGCTTTATGATCAGCAAATATTATAATGGTATATTGTTACATTTTGCATTGATATCGTTCATGCCAAAAGTATTTGGTGGGAACAGGTGGCTGTGGCAATAGTGGAAGTTGTGAGCAGCCTTCCTTAGTCATGTCGGGCTTCTAATGAAGATATGTGTGTTAAGCAATAGCAAGACTACATTGTGCTACCTGTGGTTCGTTTTAAACGTCACATAGGGATCTTGACAAAATGGCCAGGTTTTTTCATTGCCTTTGGTGGTGCACTCAACTCTTAATTAAGATATTTGTTTTAAGCAATAGCAGTGCTACATTGCGCTATCTGTGGCCCGCCATATATATCATGTAGGGATTTCGACAAAACGGCTGTTTTTTTTTATTGTCTCTGATGGTGCATTCAACTTTACAGTATGTAGAATTTTCTAGATAGGATAAGGCAGTGACCTTTTGATCTTTATGTGGTGAAAGGAGTATTGCTAGGAGGTCTACTTGGGGACCTAATGTGCTTCTTTCTTTTTCTTTTTCCTTGTTGTGATATCAGATTCAGCTGTATACATGGGCATGGATATTATTTAAGTATAAATTGTTTATGAAGAGGAATAAAGGAATCTTGGAAAAGACAGAGGAGGTATTTTTAAAACATTTCTCCTGTTTGTAATGATAATTTGATTTTAATGAGATACGAATATTGAACATGGCATTATTATTTAGAAGAAAAAAGATAAAAGATATTATAGAACTATAACAAAGATTATTTATTTATAGAGTTTATGAAAAAAATGAGACTATGCATGGATAACATATGAGAGGTCCGACGCGTTAGATAGAACCGAAGTGAGAAATTCCAGCCGCATCCTTCCAGTATCCTGGCCGATCTGTATGCCGATCATATTTTAAGGTATACTTTTTTTGTACACTTTTTTCACTAAGAAGAAGAATATTAGTATGATATATATCAATGGGCAATTAGGTCATTTTACATCGGAGAGAAGTCACTTTAAAAATATATGATGAAATTATATATCTGGTAGAGAACAAACACAATGAGGGAATAATGTTTATAATAATTGTGCAAAGTTTTAACAAAAATGGACAAAATTAATACATATGTATACAGAAGTCTTTAAATTATCACATTAATTCCTGCTACTTGATAATGATTGTGAATTTGCAATGACACGTTTAAAACAAATGTTGATACTGACATTCAAGTAAAGAACAAATAAAATGAGGGAATAATGTTTACAACAACTGTATGAAGTGCTAACAAAGATGTGTAAAATTGATACATATGTGTATATAAGTCTTCAAATGATTAGATTTCCTGCCATTTTAGAATGATTGTGATTTTGCAATTGAGACTATAAAATAAATTGTTGATACTGGCATTCATATAAGTCTGCAATGTCATGTGAGTCACCTAAAAGGATCAAGCCAAAGGTCCAAATGTCTCCCAATTTATTGAAACTTTGTAGGCCAATTGATACAACTATGGAGAATAGAAAGTAATATTTAGGAATCAGACTGCCATCTGGGCACAGTTGATGAAATATTGTCATATGTATGTATCAGGATTGCAATGTGTAGCTAGACCATGTCTCCAATAGGAGGTTATTAAAAATGGCGTCTTGTGTTGAAGAAATGTGCAGTAATGATTTTAAAATTATATTTTTATTGTTTATATTTTGTAGCACAGAAGAATTCTCAGTAAAGGGACGAAACATGTTGGCTTCAGGGAATTTTATTAAAGCAAGAGGATATAAATAATGGAAATTTGGATGAAAAATTGAAAAGGAGTCTGTGCCCTATATAATAACTTTCGCTGTCAAGTGATGTTTGCATAATGAATTAAATGTATGGTGGGTGCTAATCATTTTTTGTAATTGTCTTTGTGCAACTTTGTTCCTATATGAGAGATTAGGAGACTGGTTTCCCGGATTGATGCACCACCGGAGTGTCCAGACTTTAAGAATAAGCAATAGGTTTGATTTGATTGCCTCAGTCTCTTTTCTGTAAATAATTAGTCCTGATAGGATCGTTAGCTATCAGGATGATGAATTATTATTCATATGTAAAGACATTACCAGGATGCCTAGAAATACTCATGGAAAATTGGCTGAAGTTGCACAAAAATATGGGGTGGACATACAAAAATTAAAAACATTACAAAAGTCTTATCGATTGGATTTCTCGAGAGTCTAAAAACATCAGGCAATAGATTATAGATTAGAGAGTTATTGTCAACACTTAGGAAATGGGGTGAGTTATAAAGGTGAGAAGACAGATGGGCTAAAAAGAAGGAAACAAAGAAAGCAACTATGCCAATGTATCTAATGTTAGAAGGGGAAACCGAAAATGCAGAAAAACAATGTTTCTAATGAGGGAAGTGCCAGGAGGAGAATATGTTCATGTTCCATGGACTAGACCTGATATATTGTCCTTTACAAATGATTTCCCAAAACTGAGAGAAAAAACAGTTAAATGGTATAGGCAAGTCGAGAGGTTTGTGAAAGTTTCAAAGGTTTTAGTAAAGGATTTGGATACCTTGTTTGACATCATGGTCCCAAGTGATCCATGGACTGAATGTAAGAATGCAGTAGATTGGCCAAAAACACAGCCTCAGAGAGATTCGAAAACTGGTGCACCATCACCTGAAGTAATGAAACAATACAACCAAGTCATTACTTATATAAAGGGAAAAATGTCTCCAAAATAAACTGATTGGGTAAATATTGACAGGACAACCCAAGAATTGAAGGAGGCAGTGCATGAATATTATGATAGGCTTCTGCAGGCATTTAAGCAGTATAGTGGAATGGAAAATTTGTCAGGGAAAGATATGAGACATTTGGTATATCGGTTTGTGTATGGATTAAGACCCAAAATAAGTGCAATGATACAGCAGCATTTGATTTGTTGGCAAAGCAAGCCCATAGATGAGACTCTTTGGTATGTGAAGTATTGCAGGGATGAATTAGATTCCTAGCATAAGAGATTGTAGAAAAAGTTGATGTTCGCTCAGATGAAAGCAGCAAAGAAAGGTTATGTGGGAGTTGGTGCTGATTATTCTGTTTTGGCACAGAGAAATGGTCAAAAGAATGCCGGTATGCGAGGAGTAGCAGGAGGTCAGCAACAAAATACAACAATTCAAGGGCAGAGGAAGAGGGGCTTCAATAGAAATGTTGAAAAAGACTAACCCATGACATATTTGAGGCAAGTTCGGGCATTGAAAGCGCAAGTGTAGGTTGAATCCACTGAATCAGATGAATGGGCAGGTAATGCAGAGTAAACCTATACAGGCCCAAGCAGGTGATATGATGGAGAATCAGCAGACTCAAAGGCAGAAACATTTAAATTTAAGTATGCCTCAAGCCCCTATGCCCCATATGAATGGCCAGGTACAGAAATATGATGTGAACATGGGGTTCCATACTAATGATCAAATTGACACAAACCCGAAGGTAATTCAACAATATTTGATACAGATTGATGACAGTGATTCCGATTTGCCCCAATGACAGTGCCTGAGAGGGGAGGAGGAATGCGTGCTTGGCGCATCCTTAGAGGTAGACCAGAGTGATCCCTATGTGGATGGCAAGGTAAATGGAACACCTATTTCATTTCTTGTCACCACTGGTGCTGCCCATTCCACTGTGAGAACAGCAGAAGTTCCCAACCTACCCCTCTCGGGAGAAAGAATCCAAGTTGTAGGAGGTTCAAACCGATTAATATCAACACCTTAACTGAGCCTGTTAAGGTACAAATTGGATCATTTGAGGATTTGAACAAATTTGTGATATGTGATTCCAGTCCAGTGAACCTTTTGGGTCGAGACCTGTTGTGCAAATTGAATTGTTCTATCAATAGTACTCCGAAGGGAATAGAGTTTTATACCAATGATGAAGATATTGTATTTAAAATGGCAAAACAAAAGACTGAAATTGAAGGGTTATTTTCTTTATTAACAAGTGATAATTTACCTGTAGTTTGGGATTTCACGGGAAAGGATATTGGACTGATCAAAGGAGTGGCTCCAATATGGATTACTTTGAAGCCAAATGCAGAATTTCCTCAAATTCCACCATATAATTTGAGCCCTGAGACCACCTTTGATTGAGTCATTGATTGAACAAGGGATTTTGAGGGAGATTATGGGGGGGCCCATGCAATTGACCTATTATGGGAATTCAGAAACCAAACGGGAAGTATCGAATTGTGCAGGATTTTGCGCAAGGTTAATCAGATTGTGATTCCGTGTTGTCCAATCGTGCCAAATCCAGCTGTGCTACTATATCAGATCCCATGTGAAGCTAAATGGTTTTCTGTCATTGATTTGTGTCAAGCCATCTTCTCTATTCCCTTACATCTGGATAGCCAATTTTTATTTGCTTTCCGGTTTGGAAACTGTGTCTTGGCATGGTGCCAAGTGCCACAAGGGTAGTCCTTCCATCTTCAATCAGATATTGAAGAAGAACCTGGAATCATTGGTAATGCCAAATCATTCTATTCTGGTACAGTACATTGACGACTTGGTAGCGTCAGGTACTCAGGAGGCTTGTATATGTGACACCATTGTATTACTGAGTGGGCATAAGGTGTCACCAAAAAAGTTACAATTTTGCAGAAGAGAGGTCCTTTACTTAGAACATCACACCAAAAAATGAGCCAGAAAGGTGTTGCAAGATCGAATTGCTGCCATTTTGCAGATGAATCCGCAAAGCACATAAAAGAAAGTTCGCATGTTTCTGGGAATGGTTGGCTAATGCCGCCAATGGATTCCAAATTTCTCATCGACAGCCAAGCCACTTCAGAGGCATTTATTTTATTTATTTATAAAGTTTTACATAGCGCGAACAAGATCCCGAAGGATATCAGAGCGCTTTACATTAGGAAGGAAGGAAGGACATAAATGCAAATTCAACATCAGGTAGGAGTAAAAACAGGAATGAAATCAGATTACAAGACAATTGCAACACGGAGGGTTATAATAAACAGTTGTACACGGGTAGCGAAGGGGGGCACAGTATGTGGTAAAGAAGAGTAGAATTAAATGATGGTACCATGGTAGTAGGAACAATATCATTGAGCAGGAGAGCCTAGCCCACTTACGGTAGGAATTTATTCATAAGGAATCTTTTGACTTCCAGTTTGAACACCGTCGTTGAGGAGATTCTGCGTACTTCCGGTGGTAGAGAGTTCCATATCTTTGAGGCAGCGCCAGAGAAGGATCGGTGACAAGTTCTCTTTTTGCTAAGGATGAGTGGTTTCAAGAGGAAAGTAGTGGCGCTTCTTGAAGCTCTTACACCACAAGATAGTTCAAGTTTTTGCACAAGGTACCTGGGAGTATTGCAGTGGATGGCTTTGTGCGTCATAACGACAATCTTTAACTGAATTCGTGCTTCGTAGTGGAGCCAATTTAGAGATTTTAGGACTGGGGATATGTGCTCATTTCGTTTGGTGCCTGTAAGCAGTCTAGCAGCAGCATTCAGTGATGCCCTTAGTGGAGCCAGGGTGTATTTGGGAAGCCCACAGAGGGTAGCGCTGCCGTAATCTAGCCTCGGCAGGACAAGCGCTTGGACCACCTGCTTGAAATCATTAAGTGGAAGGAAAGGTTTGATATTTCTGAGTGTTCTCATCAAGTGGTTTGCTCCCTTACATATATTGCTGATATGATTTTTCATATTCAGGTGCTTGTCCATGGTGACTCCGAGAGATTTGGCTGAGTCTATGATGAGAGGAGTGCAGTTGAAAGCAGTGAGGTGACTCATCCAAAGGTCTAGCTTGGGGATGTGGTTGGGAGGGGAGATGAGCAGGAATTCCGTTTTAGAGGTGTTGACCAGGAGATGGTTCTCAGTTAACCAGTTTTGAGTAGACGTTAGGGTAGTGTTGAGTGAGATGATGTTTTCCGGGGATGCGATTTTCAAATAGAGTTGCGTGTCGTCAGCATACATATGGAAAAGAATACCTGTGGAGTTTAGTGAGTTAGCTAATGGTTCCAAGAAAAGGTTGAAGAGGATAGGAGATAAGGCAGATCCTTGGGGGACCCCCATGAGTACTGGAGAGGGCTGGGAGAGAGAGTGATTTGCCCTGCCTCTTTGAGATCTGTGGTGGAGGAAGGACGAGAACCATTGTAGCACCTGATCAGAAAAACCCATCCTGTTTTGCAGAATGGATAGGAGGTTGTCATGATTAAACGTGTCGAATGCGGAGGAAAGGTCAAGGAGGATCAGGAGGCTGGATTCGTTTTGATCGATCATTTTTAAAATGTCATCCATAACATGAGTGAGAGCCGATTCGGTGCTGTGCCCCTTCCGAAAGCCGGATTGATGCTGGTCTAGGAGTTGGTAGTTCTCTATGTGAGCACAGAGTTGGGATTGTACGCATTTTTTGAGGAGTTTTGCTAGGGTGGGGATGTTGGAGATAGATCGGAAGTTATTGAGATCAGCTTTGTCAGCGTTCGTTTTTTTTAGTATAGGTGATACCTGAGCTGCTTTTAGGCAGTCGGGGATCGTGCCTTGTGATAGAGAAGTGTTTACAATCCTTGTCCAGGTGGGGATGAGTGCATTCTTGATTTCTTTGAAGATGGCCGGGGGTAACGGGTCACTGAAGTGGTTGGATGGGTTTATATTCTGAAGGATCTTTTTGATGTCTTTTTCACTAAATGGGGTAAAGGTGCCCCATGACGCATTGTTCTTGGTGTTCTGGGTGGTAGAGTTGTGCTTTTCTAAGAGGTCAAGGGGTGATGCTGCCCTGGAGGAGGGCAGTAGAGCCTTCTTAGAGGCGAGGTCAGTGGAGATGAGCCTTGATTTCTCAATGAAGAAAGCAGCAAGTACGTCGCAAGAGGGTGGGCTGCCTCCAGGTTCAGAGAGGTTTGGACCTACAACTGATTGCTGTTTGACCAATTCGAAAAGTTTCTTGGGACGGTTTGCCGCTTGATCCAATTGGTGTCTGAAGTAGTTAGCCTTAGTGCTCTTGATTTGTTTGTAGTAGAGGCTCCTAACATCTCTCAGGAGTTTAAGTTGGTCCGAGGAGGGATTTGATCTCCAGGAACGTTCAACTGCCCTAAGGTTGCGGCGTTCCGTGTTTAAGTTTTCATTATACCACGGTTTGGATATTTTTGTTGAGGCATTTTTATGTTGGAGTGGAGCAATGTCATCCATGATGTTGGAGATGGTCGAATTGTAGGAGTCAGTGAGTAACTGCACCTCAATCAAGTCAGCTTGGGAGGAGAGGGCAGATTTACAATGGGCAGCTAGATCAACAGAGTTTATTGATCTGAGGTCCCTTTTCCATATCTTTGATTTAGTTGGTTGAGCCTTCCTCATCAGTACCTCTTTGTTTATATAAAAGAGGATGCAGTGGTGGTCTGACCAGTCGCACAGGGTAATGGAATCCAGGGTGATGGTCTGCCCTTTCGAGATAATGAGGTCTAAAGTTTCTCCTTTATTATGGGTTGGTTGGTCACAGTGCTGAAACAGATCTTGATCATTTAAGAAAGCTTTAAGGCAAGATACAGCGAGGTCTTTGGGGTTTTCCCAGTGAAGGTTGAAGTCACCAAGGAAGATTTGGGACATGGCTGAGCCGAAATTGCCAGAAATGATTTCCATTAATTGCTCAATAAAGGGGAGATTGTCTCCCGGGGGTGGTAGAAGGTGTGAAGTTTGCAAACCAGAAGGTTCTCAGTTGAGATGCTGAGACAAAAGTATTCACAGGAGGAGGGCGTAGAGGATTCCACGTGAGAAATCGAGAGTGTGTTCCTATGAATACAGGCTAGGCCACCACCCAATTTCCGAGCTCTGTCTAACCTAATTATATCATGAGTGGGAGGTACTAGGAGGTCTAAAATAGGAGTGGAAGCGGGATTTAGCCAAGTTTCAGTGAGGATGATAATGTCTAAGTCCTTGTGTTGGATGAGGTCGAAGATATCAGAGGCGTGTTTACTGGCTGACCTGCAATTTAGAAGTACACATTTAAGTCGTAGAGGATTAGGGGGGGAAGGATTCTGGGTGACGTTCACACGAGTGAGGTTGACCTTATTGCTGCCTCTAAGATTGCGAGGAGGTTCTCTGTTCGGGTTAGAAAGGATGGATTGTATTTGTCTCTGCGGGATCATGTTGGGGTTGGACCAAGTAGGGTAAGAGTTGTGCAGGTCCTGGAGATCCGTGGACGCAAGGTAGGTCTCATATCTTCTAGGGCGGGAGGGGTCGTTGGGCAGGGGAATGGATTTCAAGATGGAGGAGGCTAAAGGCTTGTCCATGGGATTTCTATCACTAGTGGAAGCTTTGGACAAATTTGCAGAGGTGAGGAAAGAGCTGATCACGGGGAAAAGATCATTTGAGAGGGCTTTCAGGTCATGTAACTCAGAAGTGAGAAGGTGCAACTGTAGAGAAATATCATCTAGACGCGCAGCCAAGTCTGTGTCGGGCGAGGGGTGGAGGGTGTGTAAGGAAAGCGATCGGTGAAGGGGGGGTCTCGGTGTAAGCCTGTGGGGTCCACGGTGGTGGAGGGTAGTTCCTGGGGAGGGAGTCGGTCATTTTGGACTAGCTGAGTTCCATGTGCTTTTAATAGTGAGGTTGGAGCATTAGCAAGGGGGAGTGATCATTAAGCTGAGGGTTAGGTCCAGTCAAAACCGGAATGATTGGAATTGACCAATCATGGTCGGTGGTGGGCAGTTGCTCAGACTCCAGCCTAATATGAGTCGAAGGGAGAGGGCTGGGGGAAGATGGATCAATCGTTGGAGGCCGTGCCAGTCGGTCACCCGGGGATCTCTCTAATCGGGGAACGGATAGGATCGGACTGGCTAGATGTGCGCCGAGTGAACCCGAGAAATCTCTCACCTTCAGAATCATGGGTCTAGATAGTTGGGGCACAACAACAGGGGACGGAGCCACCCTGTGATGATCTGGTGGCGAGGAGTGATTTAGATGGGGTGATGGCCTTCCCGAAGTAGAGGGGAGCGGACTCGTCGAGTCCTGAGAGATGGAAGGGTGAGTGTGGGTGTCATTGGGTTTCGAAGAAACCGCGTTTTTCAGTAACGGGAAGATGCTGCTTATCTTAACTAGATTGACATTGGACGCTTGGATTAGGATGATACCATTGTTATAGAGGGTGATGGTGGCATTGGCGTTGAGTGTGGATGAGGGTGCTGTTGTAAGCTTGAGACCATGAGGTGTTTTCCTGGTACCTGCTATTCGGAGCATAGAGTAGAAGACTTTTCGCCAGCATGCTCTTTTCCTGGTGTAGAAAATAAGGTAATTAACTCTAGTACCTTTGTTAGTACAAAAGTAGACATCAGAGATTAAAGTTTCGGGCCTGGCTCTGAGTAAGTGATGCTTGTGTTTCTTGGCGGCGTTTTTCGATAGGTTGGGTGGGTAGTTGATGATGAAAGCGTTGGATCCTGAGGGATCGGGACTTAAATCCATTGTGAGAAGTGTATCTATTGACCGATGGTAATGTATTATCAGTGGGAGGAGGATGGTGTTAAAGTGAGAAATCCTGGACCCGGAGTGTGTGATAAAGCCTTCCGAAAACAGTGTGTGTGGGATAATGACAACATGACCACTCCAAGATGGCCCCCAGGGGATGTAGCCAGTCCTTTTCTCTTTTTATGCCCTGCCCAGATGTGAGAGATGATGACCACATGCCCATTCCAAGATGGCCACCAAACGAAGAGGGTGAAGGTGGAGCCAGCCCATTTCTATTTCTATGCCCAGCCAAGCATAGGGACGGGGGAGGGGGGGCATCCAGCTTCAGATTCGGGCCCAGAAAACAAAATGGGAGCCAGAGAGTAGCACTAGAGGTAACCAAAATGGGTGCCCTCATTCAAAATTTAAGCTAAGCTGCTTCAATTAAGGTAACTTAGTGAAGAAGCGTGATGTCAAGTGGCACCTCAAGTCGTGGGGCACTCGGAAAGACCTACTCATACTCATAAAGATGTGTCAGATCCAGTCTCATGGAATGCTGAATGCATGCGCTCTTTTAATTAACTGCGAGAGAGTTTGTGTCGAGCTCCAACATTGGGAATGCATGGCTTTAACAAAAGTTTCACTCTGTTCTGCAGTGAGCGCGAAGGCTGTGCATTGTCAGTTTTAACGCAGATGCACGGAACTGCACGCAGACCTGTTGCATATTTCACAGGTATATTAGATCCTGTAGCTGTGACATTGACTGGATGTCTAAAGGCTGTTGCTGCCACATGTGTGAGTTTAGAACAGTGTGAGAGCATTGCAATGGGTCATCAGTTGAAGGTACATGTACCACATTCTGTTGAGATTTTGCTTACTCGTACTCGAACGCAATATCTCACAAGTAGCCGGTTAACAAAATATCAACAAGTGATTTTGGGTGCTGACAACGTGTCATTGGTGCGATATTTGATTCCGGCTACATTAATGCCCTTACCAGGAAATGAAGTTGTGACTGATGAAGCAGATCATGATTGTTTGGAGTTGTGCACAAAGCCCCAAACGGACATTCTGGATGTTCCATTACCTGAGTCAGATCATGTGTTGTTTGTGGATGGATCATGCTTGAGAAATGCAGGAGGAAATTTGAGAGCTGCATATGCCATATATACGGTTGTGTGAGTGGTGGAAGCTTCATGGTTGCAAGGAGTGTACTCAGCCCAGGTCGCTGAGTTGATTGAACTAACCAGGGCTTGCAGCATTACCAAAGAGTTACCATTTTCACTGACAGCCAATATGGTTTTGGTGTTGTCCATGATTTTGGGCAGTTGTGGTCTCAGCATGGATTCAGGACCTCTTCGGGTTCACCCATACGAAACGGAGAGGCATCTACTGATGTCATTACAATTGCCCGCCCAAATTGTAAAGTGGCAAGCCCATCGGCTGGGAAATGATTATGTGACGGTCGGCAACCACTATTGCGCTCTAAATTCTTACATCTTCAATGGGGACCGACTAAAAGAACAAACTGATGTCACAGAATATAGGCTGATGTTTTCAGTTGTGGAAACATGGGAAGAAATAAAAGCTTTGCAGGATGAAGTGCCAGAAACAAAAAGACAGGGATGGATCAAAGCAGGTTGTACACAAAGGCAGGAAGATGAGGTATGGGTATACACAGATGGAAGATCAGTTCTACCTGATAGTTTGATGTCACCAATGGCAAGAAACTACCATAGGCCCGCACATGTTGGGAGAGATGCTATGATGCGTATTTTTCGACAGACATGTTTAATCCTCAATTCCAAGCCGTCACAGAGGTGTTGTGTCAGAGGTGTGTAATATGTCAGCAATAAAATATAGGAAAGAAAACACTAGTTATAATGAATCATGTAGGAAGATCTGGAGGGCCGTTTAATGCAGCTCGATTTTATCGAGATGCCCCCTTGCAATGGACTGAAATATGTTTTAGTGATTGTGTGTCTGTTCTCTCATTGGGTGGAAGCCTATCCAACCAGGCTTAATGACAGTTTAACTATAGCTAAACTACTCCTTAGAGAGCTTATACCACGGTTTGGATTTCCAACCTCTTTGGAATCGGATAGAGGGATTCATTTTAATAATGAGGTGATGCGAATGCTTTGCGCAGCATTACAAATTGAGCAGAAGTTACATTGTGCATACCGACCAGAGGTGTCTGGAGTGGTCGAGCAGTTTAATGGAACACTAAAGTCCTGCCTGGCCAAGGTGTGTGTGTCCACGTCTCTGAAATGGCCTGATGCTTTGCCCTTGGTGTTGATGAGTTTGAGAAGTAACCCAGACAGAAGAGCTGGACTGTCCCCACATGAAATCATAATGGGGAAGGTTATGAGACAGCCTACAGTCCCAGTCAGTCAGCTAGTGAATATTACTGATGATTTGGTACTCAATTACTGTAAAGGATTAGCTGATGTGGTCCGTTATGTATCTCAGCAGGTTGGGGAAGCTGCCACCTCACATCAACAGGAGCAGTGCCATGACCTTTGTCCCGGTGACTGGGTCCTCGTGAAGAAACACGTGCGCAAATCGTGTTTGGAGCCTCGTTGGCGTGGGCCATATCAAGTGATTTTTGTTACCACAACTGCTGTCAAATGTGATGGTATGCCTAATTGGGAACACGCTGCCTATACTCGCCAAGTCTCATGTCCCCTTGAAAATGGAGTACCTGTAGTGGATGTACCGGGGGTTACAGTGAGACGTCCAACTCTGGTCAGTCACATTGTAGAGGGGGCACCAGCTTCTGGGTCTCGAAGCACTTGTTCGAACAAGGGTCCGAGAGTGTCAGTCCCTGCAAGTATCGAGGGTCATGGGGAGAGGGGCCTGCCTAGGCGAAGTATTGATCGAGCTGTTATGAACAGTGCAAGCGAAAAGCAAGTGATACGTGGAGACCGTTGGCCCAGGAGAACTGATAGATTGAGGCAAATTTTGACCGAAGGCAAAGTACCCCCAACTGTTATCGAAGTCTCGAGTCAAACTGAACAGAGTGATACAGATGATGACAGACCAACAGTGAGATAGTCGAAAAAAGCTAAAGTGTACAAGCCAGTGAAACCAACAAATTTAAGCATACCCGATTAAGAAGGGGAAAAAGTGCTTCTGAAATAATTGGGGAATTTTTGGTGCAATAATGCCATTAGTTGGAGTGGTTCTAAATTCTCATAAAATTCGAAAACTATCTACTGTGGTTGATCCTTTATCAACCCATACCGTAGGAGGCTTCCGTGTCATAGTTACTGAAATAGTTGGTATCAGATCTATAGTGTTACAAAACAGGCTTGCGTTAAACGTCTACTTTCAAAAGAGGGCGGAGTCTGTCATATGCTAAAAGTCCAACAGTGTTGTACTTATATCCCTGATAAATGCAAAGATTTGCGGGGACATGTCAGCAACATTATTAATTTGGGAAAAGATTTGACTGAATTGAAAGTTGATGGGACTTGGGTATGCATTGGTAAAGGATTTACTTCTGGGGGATAATGGTTTGCAACTTTGGGAGGTATATAGTGGGGAAAATCTTAACACCCATACTTACTATGCTATTTGCCTACTAATAATAATAATGTTTATCAGATTTTATAAGCACACAAAAACGGAGAAAGGGACTAGGGGGTTAAAGAGAAAGAAATCAGAAATTGAACTAGAAGAGATACAATGTGGGTACTACGATGAATTAAAAGCTTTAGAGCAATCTAGGCTAAAGCTTGTGATGGCTTGATTCGCTATCAAAGCAGGAATTGATAGAGCAGAGGTGTTACCTCTCATTTATTTATGACAATTTTATACAGAAATGATTAGTGACGCTATTTTACATGAAAATGAGAAAACGTGTGTTAGGCTCCAAGTTGGCTAATGAGGGGGAAAGCACACAAAACAAATAGGTACATATTGAGGGGCACAGGTGGTGATACGAGTGAAGGTGCTGCCTCCAATGCACCTATAGAGCACTTTCCCCAAGACGGAAAATCAGAGGCACCCTCAATTAAAGTTAAGATAAAAGAGAAAGTCTCCAAAGAGAGGAAAATAAATACCTTAGTTCCTCAGGAAAAATGTGAATATCCTTTGAAGTCAAAAGGGATACCTGGGCACCCCCAGAGTCTAAAAAAAGTAAAACCCCCCTCTAAACCTAAATCTTTAAGGATTACCCCCTCTCTTAGGTCCTACTTTAAGTTACGTGAAAAAGATCCAGTGACTGAGAATGGCCGCCTCTTCGCGGATACACCGCAAGTCTTGCATATTAAGTTTGCCTCAAACATGGCAGTTGCAATGGATATAAATATGTCGGAATCCCAATATCAAGAGTATACACAAGATATACCAGAAGCATCCCAATTTCTGACCAGTCGTAATCGGTTCCAATGTTTAGCGGAAGATGTTAGTACTGAGAAAACAAGAATGGAGAGAGAGTCAGAAAATAATAATGTTAGCGTGGCAGCGGACCCTGAAGGAACTAGATGTGAGCAAGAGCACATTTAATCAGAGAATTCTTCAGCCGAGCCAGACTTTCAAAATCCGATGGAACAAGGAGAATGGGACAACTTTCTGGAACAGCTAATGAGGTCGCTGGCAACAGAGGTTAAGAGTGGGTTCACTACATCTCTAGCTAATCAACGGGAGATCCAGGGTGTCTGTAAGGGGCTCGCGGAAACATTTTAATTCATATTTTAGAGAACACTCACCTTAGAGGCTTCATTGACGAAACTTCAGGAAAACTCAGCACAAGACCGGGAGGAATTACACAGGTTAAGGATGATGGTCAAGGGAAATCATGACAAGTTGGAATCTATGGCGAACAGCGCCATGCGAAATAATATCAGATTACTGAGAGTACCGGAAGGAAGTGAAAAGGAGGATATAAAATCTTTTGTAATTGATTTGCTGCAATCTAGTGGGGTGTGGGAAGGTTCTACAGAGCTGTTGGCTCAAGGTATTCAGAGGGTATACCGGGACCCCTTCAGGAAAAATGCAAACAGAACGAAACCACAGAGAATTCTGGTGAATTTCCTTACCTTTACAATCAAAGATAAAATTCTGAATGCCGCACTAAAAACAGGAACGCTAGTCGGAAAAGGAGTCTCCTTTAAGATTAGATCGGACCTCTCAGATTGCGTTGAATAAGCAGTGGGAACTAGGAAAGAGGATGGATGATTTAAAAAAACTAGGTGGATCTGTCCAGCTAAAATTCCCGGCCATGCTTCGAGTAATGTTAAATAACTAGATGTAAGCTGTGAAGAAGCAGATGCATTACTCAACCAAGTTAGGTCAAACAAAGAATAGGGCTTGGGAAAACGTGCTATGGAAAGGAGAAGGAAAAGGGGTTGCCCTAAGCCTAGTTTAATTTAACTTAATTCTCTTTTTGGGGTAGCAAGCCATAAAGTATATGGTGGTATTTTTTTGTTTTAATGGTACACCTTTCAACAGATCTTATACTAATTACTGAATTCCTTCTCTCCCCAGCATAGCCTTATGGCTAGTTTAGACAAGGAAAGAAGGGGTAGGGTTCGCCTGGGAGGGATGGAGGGAGGGAGGGGAGCACAAGGTGGGGGCATTAGGAGAACAAAATAAAAAAAATCCTATTTTTTTTTAATAAATCTCCAGAGTGAGGGATTACGAATCGATTTAGAGGGAGTTAAGGAAAAAAAAAAAGAAAATACTCTCTTGGAATATCAATGGATTGTGGGTCAGGAAAAGGAGAGCAAAAAAGTTTTAATATTTAATGAACGCCCCGGCTCAAATTATCATACTTCAAGAATCACACTTAACTAAAAGTGAATGTCGGGATGCTTTTAAAAATCAAAATTGGGTGCAACAAATAATATGTTCGGAACAAACGTGTCATGCAAGAGGGGTAATAATACTTACAAAAAAATCAGCGGAGGTGTCCATATTGGATTGAAAAGTAGATAAGAAGGGAAGATGGGTTATAGCAACATCTAGAATGTATAGGAGGATTTATATGTTGGTGGGCTACTATGGCCCGTATATAGATGATATTGAGACGCTGCAAAATCTATGTGCTGAGTTGATCTGTGGTCAATATCCAATGATTTCAGGCAGGAGATTTTAATGTGGTGATGGATTATCAACTAGACAGGTCTAGCAAAAACAAATCTGTATTCTGCCCTAAAATGCATGCTTACATTAGATCTTTAATGAAACAATTTGGCCTATGTGATATTTGGAGAGACGAACATGGTGCAGAACAGGGATACACATTTCACAATAAAAGATATAATCATCAGTCTAGGATAGACTATTTTTTGTTAGACCAGTCTCTAAGAGTATGCATAAAGAAGGTGGAACATCTACCCGCTCACCTGTCAGACCATAGTGCAGTGGTTTTAGGAAATAGAAGTAGAATCAGGAGATAAAGCTAGAAGATGGACACTGGACCGCTCTTTATTAAATGATCCTGCTTTAATAGATAGACTAAAAGCGAAATAAGTAGGTTTTAAGAATAACAGTGTATCAGCATCTAAGAATACAGTTTGGGATAAGTATAAAACATATATTAGGGGGTCCTGATTAGTTTATCTGCTCAAAGGAATAAACAACATAGAAAAGTGATTGAAGATTTGGAGCAAGAAATAAGGATACTGGAAAAGAAATGTGAGGAACAAAGCACTGAGAGAGAGTGTAGGGAGAGATGGCAAAAAGAAATCCAAGATCGTACGCTTAAGTTTAATGACACACTTGAGGGGAGAGTCCGAGCACAAAATAGCATACTTTGAATATAGCAAAAATGCGGGGAAACTTCTGGCATGGAAAACCAAAACAGAAAGGTTAAGAAATGAGATTAATGAGGTAAAGTGCAAAAACACAGGAAATAGAGTAAGAGGAACCCAGGAAATAGGAGTCTTACATCAAGCTTCAAGATAACAGAGGGAACTAGACAGGGGTATCCTCTGTCCCCATTACTTTTCAACTTATATGTTGAACCTTTTGCTGATAAGGTCAGATTGGAACAAGGGATTGTCCTCTTCTCGTATGGCACATGGATGAAGAAAGTGTCCCTTTATGCAGACGATATTATGGTATATACACAAGATCTGGTCTCTACTTTAAGGATTTTAGATTCTTTGGTGATAGAATTTGGGAAGGGCGCAGGGTATGAGGCTAATACATCTAAGTCTGAGGCTACGGTGTGGAACATGAATGAGAACCACGCATTGATAAAAAGGGAATTGAGATATTTAGGAATAAAGATTATTCCCACTTTGGAAAAGTTGGCAGAATTACATTTTCGGGAAATTCTGAAAAAAACAAATAGATTTCTACTAAGTTGGTCCCCCCTCTCGTTGACAATACTGGGAAGAACTAATTTAATTAAGATGTCGATACTCCCAAAATTTACCTTCGTTTTTTATATGATCCCACGCCACTTTGAGAAGAATTGGTTTAGAAAACTACATAGTAGAATAGATTCTTTTATATGTGCTTCCAAGGGTGTAAGAATAGCGAGACAGAAGTTAAGAAGTAAATATGATAACGGTGGGATAGCTTTGCAGGATTCTCAACTATATGCATGGGCCTTTCTATTAAAGAATTTTAGGTTTTTACTTACTGAAAGGGTAGGATATGGGAGCAATCGTTTATGGGAGGTCATGTTAAAGGAAGCGGAAAATGGGGGAACTAAATTCATGAATAAATATGGAGAGCAGACGTTTTTCAAAAAAATTAGACTGAAAGTGCTACAGGTGGTGGCCCGGCTATGGGCTCAGATTCGGCATACAACAAATCTGTCATACTACAGCAGGTATGCTCCAATATGGGACTCACCAGGCTCCCCGGGAATGTCTGGAGGACAGATTAGCAGGGAGCTTAAAGGAAGCAGACATAAATGAATGGGGGCAGATACTTTCAAAAGGAATACTCTGCTCTTGGACACAGCTTCACCAAAAAAGCTGGCAAAATTGGGGGGCCCTGTTGAACCCTGTTGTTAGAAATGGGAAAGGAGACTGGCGGACAATGTTCATATGTTCTTGTCCTGTCCTAAAATTCAAGAATTTTGGAACGAGGTGTGTAATTTTGTGAGCGATCTCCTGCACACTCTAATTCAGGTAAGCTGAACTGATTATTTTCGGGCTGCCTCCAGATGGGGGAGAGCACATGAACTATCGAAATAAGTTAATCTTCTATCTGATTTTACTGGGGAGAAGGCAGATTTGTAAAAAATGGATTTTATTGGTATCACTGTCAAAACCAGAAGGGTGGTAATTAGTCCTCTACGTCTACAGGTTGGACACTCACCGTATGGCCCCAAAAAAGGTGGTCAAGCTGTGGGAACCCTTGATGTTATGGCTTGAGTGGAGAGATGGGAAATATGTATAGAGGTTAATTAGGCGGGAACAAAATCTACAATCTTCGGTTGGGTCCAATGATTATAGCCATCTGGAGAGAGGACGAGGCAGTCAAGACTCTCTTTTCCACAAAACTGCAATCTCAAAGGCTTTCTGGTTGGTTAAGATGATGTCTGGAGATTTCGGTTGGAATAAGTATGGCAAATGAGGACAAACAAAAAAGATTGCATTTTGTACAACTTATTTTCGATGTGCCTTTAAACTTGTATGCTGTAATAACATATAATGTGCAAAAGAAATTTACAAAATTATATGTGAGTGATAGTGATATATAAAAAAAATTATGAGTACCCTATACTTAGGTAAATTCATTGCAATCACATTGAAGTGATAATAATATGTTTAATTGAAAGATTAATGCAATATTCTATGTAATGCCAGATTCATATTCTAGCACAATTTCATTGTGTATGAGCTTTATTTCATGAAGGCCTCAACTTTGCTTCCTTTCCTAATATCAACTTATGAACTGAAAAGTCTGAAGCCTATGGGAACCTTTCGTAAAGTTACCACTTGTATTCTAACTCTCAATTGCCTTCTTTGACATTTGTAGTCTATTTGATTAGACTCGCAACAAAACTGTTACTTCCTAGAGCAAATGCTTGAGAATGGACAGACAAGGGATGACAGCATGAAATTGCCTACTTGCTAAATGCTACCTATGATCTGCGAGTGATGGATTACTTAATTCTTCCGGATCTGTATACTTTTACTTACTAGGTCATCTCATCCTATCAAGAGTGACCAATGGGACAGACAGGTCCGACAAATTTGTTGATGTCAAGGGGTGTAGACCTGGAATAGATGGAGTGTAATTAATCAGATTTTGGAACTAATGGGCGTCATCTTTTACCCATCTTGCGGTATAGAGACTGATGATTGGGACTTCCAGAAACAATGCAAACTGTGATGAAATGCTGCTAAATGCTGCCAGTTGGTATTCTAGCATACTGGATCCTTTTTGGCTGAAAGGGTTAGCGTCAGAGCAGCTGTGGCATTGACCCTACAGAGCTGGACTGAGGCATATATTCTGTCTTATGAACTGGAACTGGTCATTTACTGAACATTCCTAAAGGGTTGGCATGAGACCCAACTGATTTCCCTGTTGTTCAAACTTTCTTAAGATGATAATCTAACTCACCTGAGGAAGATCATTCCCTTTTAAATTTTGGATCTCACAGAGTTTATAAATGCTTTATTAAATCTAATCTAATTTGAATTTAGGGTTGTATGCTATTCATTTGAAACTTAACTTAACTAGAAACTCAAATAGAAATATAAACTGAGATAAATTACTCTGCTGATTTTGACTCATTATTTATTTGTGGCTAAGCTCATTTTTATTCGGTAGTTTCGTCAGAACTAAAGGTGGGATCAATTGGGAGTTACGTATAATATTGTATGTAGGCAATTATCTTATTCCTGGTCCTCATTAGATAATTGCTCATCCCCTAAGTATTCCAGTCCCTTGTAGCACAGAACAAGATCCATCAGAGGACCGTAGAAATTCTGTTACGTTAGTTAATAGGATATAATGGGATTTATATTTTGGCGGACGGAATAGCCATCACAGTTGTGACGGAGTACCCGTCCGCCAAGATCTAAATCAGGCCCTAAGTTAAGATCATGTCATAGCACTCTCTTGGAATTCCTCTCAGAAGCCCGCCCACCATGTAATGTTCCCCATCAGAGCTCCACAACTCTGGTGTGACAAAACCAAATAGTCAATCTCATTGAATGTATTGTTCCATACTATTTTCCTTTATGGCCCAACTCAGAAAAAAATACAATAATAACCACGTCCCCTGAAACAGGATCTGCACACTCTTCCTCACACCAGTTAGACCACATTATTATAATGCTGATTTTTAGTGCTCTGATGGTTGCTAGACTCCAAGACTCCTTAGTAAGTGTCATTGAGGATTCCGATATTCTAAAAGCCAATGAAATCTTCCACACAGACAGGCAGGGCAGTCCTCCTGTCATGCCACTAACCACTGATTCTGGGGAAGGAGGATCACAAGTGAGTTCCAGATATATTGGACTAACATTTAGGACTAACAACGTGGGACTACCATAGCCGGTGACGCCTTATGTATTCCCTTGGGATTATAGAAAATGGAGGGAAGGAACTACGGAACACCTCTCTCCTTTCCTGCAGAAAGATGTCTGTTGCATAAACTTCTGGGTCCAGTCTCCAACTGAAGAATTTTGGAACCAATGCAGAGAGTGTGAAAGAAAAGAGATCCTTCTGAAAAGGACCAGGCTTAATCAGCGAAGATGGAGTGAGTAGTCTTAGGCAAGCACATCAACATCTGGTCTAATGCTTGATGGCCTGATGATCTAGGCCCGCTACCTTTAATCAAGGATAAGGTTAAAAACCTAGGCATCTGGATTGATGCCAAGTTACCATTTAATGCTCAGATCATCGCACTTACTGGGAAATGTTTTGGGGTATTGAGATTCCTGAGGAAAATCCTCCATTTCCTACCAGAGGCCACCCAGCAAACTGTGATCCAGGCACTGGTGATCTCCAGACTGGATTAATACAACATCCTTTATCTTGGTGTGGCTCAGACCCGTTTTAGGAGATTACAATGGGTCCAGAATGTGGTGACTTGGGCACAGTTGAAGCGTTCCAGGTGGGCTTCTATGAGACCCTCGTTGCGGAAACTACACTGGTTCCCGATAAAACATAAAGTCATTTTCAAAGCACTTTGTTATTGCTTTAAGGCTCGTTCTTCTCATGGCCCTAACGACCATCGGGCAATGGTGAATTTTCTATGTGCCCACCAGAAACCTGAGATCAGGTGCAGCCAAACTTTCCACTGTCCCAAAATGCAAAAGGGCAAGAGTGGGAGGGAGTTCCTTTCCCTATTTGGCTCCAGAAGCATATAATTCCCTATTTATGGAAATTCAGCAGGCATCTTCCGAACTTCAGCTCCGAAAGAAACTAAAAACCTGGTTCTTCTGTTTAGAGTAAGCTCTCCCTTAAACTGGGTTATCTATTGTTTATGCCAGCTCCCTAGCGCTGGAACACTCCATTCTGGAGTAGCCCGCTTTCCAAATTGTATTATTATTATTATTATTATTATTATTATTATTATTATTATTATTATTATTATTAACAGACAGATGATGTATTTTCTGGACTGTCTCCCAGTCCAACATCCAATAGCTTAGATCCTGGTGATTACTTTTAGCCCATTACTAATCATATATTCAAGTAGAAGACTCTCCTCAGAAGCAGGATCTTCAACTGTTGCAGGCCTCTGTAGTTTTTTGGCCCAGAAATGCTGTCTGAATGAATGATACTTTCAAACCCACTCACCTGGCCAATTATTGTGCAATCTCTCTTTATTATTTCTCATCTTCCATGATGGTAGTACAAGCATGGCCTTAACAAAGTTTATCCTGATCCCTAACTACAAATCTGTGCTGTGGTATACATCTGACGTCCTTTATTTTAGTAGAAACCCCAGCTCCTATAACAAGTTGACCATTATTCACACATAGTGCGCATCTGGTTCCATGATAACCTTATTGTCACAATATGTTATCATTCTCACTCCTCAGTGGTCACTGCTGAGTTTAGAAGCTTTTTAAAGACCCCATGACCCTAATCACAAACTGAAGGGCAGAAATGTAAACTCCTACATCTGATCCATCCTTAAAAACCCTAAGCAAACAGGTGTGAAGCCTATTTACACGGCATGCATCCTTCAGGTCATGACAAACCATGAACTCTTTTTGCTGTAGGGGGTCTCTCGGCTGATGATTCTCCTTTACCTTAAAAATGTCTGCACATCACCCAAGCAATGGACTTATTGAGGTTAATCAACACGCATACCTTATCAGTGTTCCATACCAAGGACCGATTGCTGACAGGCCCTCTTGAACATTGGAACATCCATGCTACGTTCTCTTTGTTTTTTAGATGTCTCACAACTTGTTGATGAGCAAGGTCTATTGCTGTTGAGAAGAAAGGAAGGTCAGAGAAGGGTATTATACCACGCATATTGTGGAGCTTCGTCATGTACCCTTTCCTCCATTTGTAGAATGTATGCATCATTTTTCCGCTTTCCTGAATTGTTTATGAATGCAGGCATTCTGCCCCTGCTGTGATTGTGGAAAAGGCTGTCATGTTTCCCTGTAAGAATTGTTAGCTGACACTTCAGAAAAATGCAACATCTGC
The DNA here is from genome assembly GCA_963921515.1 of Calotriton arnoldi. Taxonomy (NCBI): domain Eukaryota; kingdom Metazoa; phylum Chordata; class Amphibia; order Caudata; family Salamandridae; genus Calotriton; species Calotriton arnoldi. Next base: position 635,090 of record CAWUFW010006644.1, read on the forward strand.
TCCCTCTTCTTCTTAATAGAAAAAAGGGGTAAAGCCTGCCTTGGTCATTGTGCTGGTATTTTGTACCCCTGCAGACGTTTCTCTTGAATTATTGGGCCTGATCAACAATGAATGGCAGACCCTTATTCTGACCAGCCCTCTCATGAGCACCTTTGGGGAATACCTTTTTATAGATGTTTGTGACATTGTCAAGGCATTAACGGTCTACACATATCTTGCTGTTTCGTTCACAAAAGGTTCGACAAAATGAAAATCTTGAGGCACAGCCTCAGCTTCCAGACAAGTCAACTCTAAACAGGTTGACTTTCAGTAAATGCCAAATTCCTTCTTTGTGCTAAAATTGCCACAAATTGTGAAGTGCAGCTTGGTTGACCAACACATTGGCTAAATTCTGCTGTCTTTGTCATCTATAATATTTGGATATTGTGATGGCTATCGCAAGCTGTTTGCCCTGTCATGAGTTCCAGGAGCATTTTAGACCTTTCTTTGGGTCTTTTGCATATTTTGCGATCTATGTGATTATTGCTGGGTCATATTCTGGGGTAGCCAAAACCTTATAGTTGACCGAGAGTCTTGGCCATATCATCTTCAGTGAGTGTCATGCCTCTAGCCCCAAAGGCTTTTGCAGTTTTTGCTGGTGTACTTTGAGACTCTTGGTACTGGAGTCCATTCAGACACCCTGGGATGGTGTATGTCATCAGAGTCGAATACTGGTTCATCCTCCAACAATTCCTCCTGGACTACAGCCTGCTCATCCCAATGCTCCTCCAGTCTATAGTTCTCATATGTGAGGTCTTACAGTCTTACTTAGTAATTGTCAGGCAGCCACCAGGGTGGTGGAGGCGACCATGGTGGATGACAGCCCAGCATATTTTGAGATCTCATCTGCCTGGCAGATATTTCTGTTCATTCAAAAGAGCCAGAGCTATGGTGGGTCCTCTGAAGGCATAGTTGCTTTGCTCTGTAAATACCATGTTTAATGAGGCCACTCTGCAAAGGTTTTTGATTTTCAAAAACAGCCCCTCCGAGGAGGATGTTTGTTTTTGAACAAAAAAAAACTAATGGCCCTGACATCTTCAGAGTTTTCTTCCCCATTTGGGGCTGAGTTTTGTCTTCTGTATGCAGGACCACCAGGGGTTTCCTGGCGGTACTGACCAGGAAAAAAGTAGATCAGAATCCCTGCCAATAAGGTACCTGGACCAACGGCCATCAGTTAAAGATTTCCACTAGGTGAACCAGAGGAGTCTCTTCTATTGGAAACATGATGGTTTACCTGACTCTGACAAACAGGGTAGCCTGAGCTATTTGTGCCAGAGTGACTTGTCTGCCAAATTCTCCAAAGGTGTTTAGCCATTCCAAGAATTCTGCCCTTTTCATTTGGATCCTTGGTTATCCCATATGCTTACTCTTTATAAAGGTCATTTAATCTCACATCAAGACAGAACAAAAGAGTGGGTGGCGGGGTCGCTATCATCTGCCGCTCCAACCTTTCTTGTTCGACTCAACAGGTAGATCTACAGGATAAATCTGAGGTCCTTGCCTTTACCATACAAATCTCAATTACCTCCTCTCTCTCTGGAATTCTTGTCTATTGCCCCACTAAGGCTGGCTCACAGTTCTGCAAGACATTAGCCAATGCTATTATGCCTTTATTTTTACAATATTCTAATTTTATGGTCCTGGGTGACTGTAATATTCATGTCGATAATCCATCATTGGTCGAACAAGTTATGCTGTTGTCCATGCGATAATCAGTCCCAGCAATCATCGATGCACGTGGTTCTTTTCTGTAAATTTTATAAAATGCAAAGAAGAAGGTGGATTCTGCCAATTTTAAGAATAGGAGGTTGGACACAATGTAGACCAGCATTCCTATATCTGCAATTTTTGGACATGAATGTTTTTTTATTAACGCAATTGCTTGTTTTTTAAAAAGTACGGTGAAAATCAGAAAGACTATCTCAATTTAAACTTTATACGGGTATGTGTATCTGAAACTCTATGATAAATTTGAATTTGTGAGGTATTGGTATAATCGTGATTTTTTATTATCAATTGCATTTTTATTAATAATATCTTTGTGCGAGATGTCGTGTTTTTTTAATCTATGTGTTTGCTTTTGTGATTTTACATGCATAAAATCGAATAAAGCTTGTTCTGATTTGATCTGATCCATCATGTAAAGCAGGTGAACAGCTGATTAAAGCAATGTCTGACTTCAAACTAGTCAATAAGTTGTTGGCCCCACACATGTTGGTGGCTATAACCTAGATGTAATCTTCTCTAACTTGCCTTCTCTAGCAATGGAAGAAATTGTGCCTCTAGCCTGGTCAGACCACTACTTTATTCCTTTTCAATTTAAACTTCCATCTTTGCAGGTTTTAAAAGTTAACAAGGCAGAGATGTACTCTCCTTAGCATGCTGTCTCGGATGCAGTATTGGGCTCAGTCTGCTCTTAAGTCAAAGTTGATCAGTCTGTTGACATCAGCACTGCGATGACTGTTTGAATCAGATCTGAAAACTAATTTTGACTTAATCGCGCCTTTAAAAACATATCGTAGAAAAAAAGCATCACCCTCTGCGCATTGGTTCTCTGCTGAACTGAATGAGGAAAAACCCAAATGTAAAAAACTGGAGAGGAAATGGCAACACAATTTTTCATAAGGGGACAAACTTAACTATAAGTCCGCTCTGAAACAATTTAGGAAAAACATTAGAAAAGCAAAAACTTGTATGTTTGCCAAACAGATTGGGAAAGCCGATAATAGTAGATTCCTTCCTGGATCCAGGATTAAGGGGCCGATTCCGATTCGGGCCGGAAATCTCTCCGACCGAGCCGGACCCGGAGAGATTTCCGACCGAATCGGACCCGTGCAGCCCGACCGAATGAGTACGATGCGCACGTATGCCATCGGACTCGAGTCGGTCGGACTCCCATTGAAGTCAATGGGAGCCTGTCGTACAACGCGTACGCGGGCTTCCATTGACTCAATGGGTGCGATGCGGACAAGGGCGCCCCCAACAGCGTGTACGCGGCGAAGCGACTCGCGCCGTACACGCACAGGTAGGGGGGACCCATGGGTCCCCCATGTGTGCGACTCACGCGGCTACGCATACAGGGGGGTCCGACACGGACCCCGGAAGTACGGCTCCGACTACTCTTTCGAGCTGGAGTGCGCGGCTCGGTCGGACTGCTCGCGGCGCGCATCGTACTTACCCGGCCGGGGAACGTCTCCATTGCGCGGTGCGAGTCGTGTCCGTGCGAGTCGGTCGGTGCGGGTAGACCCGGGATCGAGTCAGTCGGAGCGGTCGGGACGCCTGGACGAGTCGGTCGGCGATTTCGCATCGTACTCGCTCGCCCGGACGCGCGTAAGAATCATTCGGTAAAAAGGCCTCCGAATCGGATCCGGTAAAGCCGAATCCGATTCGGAGCCCTACCGGCCGAGATCGGAATCGGCCCCTAAATGTCCAAAATCTACTCCAAATTTAAAGATAGTCAGGACAATGGCCTTTCTAGATCTTCTCTACTACATCAGTGTATTCCATCACAGCTGTCCTCCTTTGACAGGATATCCTCATAGTCTGCCCTCCACAAACAATAAAACATGGAATTAATTCTCTAAATTCGCAAATAAATGAGCTGTTTAACCTCTCCCTAGAACCCGAATGGTACCCTAAAATTGGAAAAAGGCAATGGTGCTCACACTGCATCCATTAAATCTAAATAATTACAGGCCCATCTCTCTTCTGCATGTGATGGGTAATATGTTAGAATCCTGGGTTAATTTACAAATCACTAAATTTATTGTAGAGAATAATTGCTTGCATCCATCTCAGTCCAGTTGCAGTGCCAGCTTTCGCACAGAATCAGCTCTCCTAGAAGCAACATTCTTTACTAAAACCTGGCTAGGCACTCAATCAATCAATCAAAGCCATTTGTACAGCGTGCAGCTACCTCAATGAGGCGTGCCGGCGCTAACGCGAGACTGAAGAAAAGACCAACTAGCTGATCTGCGCCTGACTGAAGAGGCAGGTTTTTAAGTACTTCCTGAATCCCTGTTCTGTCTCAGCAAGCGTAATGTTATGTTCCCCAACCTAGGCCTAAGTAGCAAAGTGACCTTTTACCTACATTTGTCCTAGCTTGCTCTGTATAGCGGTTCTAGCACTGACCTTTTACCCAGTTATGTGCTGTATAAATGTCGATTGGTTTCTTCAAAACTAGCCTCATTTATTATGTATGAGGATTCTTGGTATAAGCCCCTGCACATGATGTACATAACAGTATTAACATACTCTGTATAAAAGTCATCGCTATCTTCATCCTACGGTGACAGGGCTACTTCGCATGATTGCAATTATTGATTTAGGCTCATTTACATAATTGGACTCACAACATATCGATTGTGGTAGGAACCCCGAGGCTACTTTTGTGGTATAAAAAAACTGCATCTTCACTAGGTAACTAGAGGAGACGCTTCCACGCTGACACAAGACATGGAGGTCCCTGCACACTGAGGCTTCAACACGCAGCGGTCTGACATCCCTTGCAGGGTGTCCAACTCATGACCAATAATAGTAATGGGGAGACCCAGTATCACTCAGAACCTGGGAAATCTAGCACTATGCAACAACAATTGGCTCTGTGGGTGGAGTTATATTTCTTTAACCAGAGCATTAATTTACTCACAAATAATTATTTTGTTGGTCTGGTAACTCAATCACGCCTTGGTACAGACCATTTATTATAGGACACCAACGCACAAGTGTTTGAAAATACGGTATACTATTAATCATATATCGTAAAGTGATGGACAGAATAATAAATCATAATGAATCGCAAAATCACACAGGACTGTTAAGAGAAATAAACATTAATAAACAAGGACTGAAAACATACGGAAAAACAGAAGTACATAAAAATTGTAGACTTAAAAGACAGTTGACATATACACAAATACAATGGTTACATAAACAATTCTGTTTGAGGGTATCCCAAAGAAACAGATGACTGTCCAAGCCAATGTCCTTTCTATATTTAAAAGTGGAAATAGCTTGGCAGGTAACGGGAATACAAGAGATTACCATCGACGTTTCGACCCATTATGTGTGTAATTCGCAAACATCATGTCGGGTCTTCATCAGGACTGGGCCAGGAAAAAGCCTGTAGTGCTAATTAAAGGTAGCCTCTACTGTTCTCATCTATCTACAACTTTGATGTGGTGTCAGATAATCCACATTGGACCCAATGGTTCTCCCCTGAGACGCCTGGGAAGTGATCTACCAGGGATGTGTGCAAAATGAGCTCATATATTAGCTCTAAGTAAGGCAATGATTTCTCCGAGATCCAATAAGGATTCTCGGAATGGGAGCAAGTGAATCAACTCTCCTTCAATGCTCCAGCATTGAAGGAGAGTTGTTTCACTCGCTCCCATTCCGAGAAATGAGCTCATGAATTAGCTCTAAGTAAGGCAATGTTTTCTCCGAGATCGGATGAGGATTCTCGGAATGAGAGCGAGTGAATCAACTCTCCTTCAATGCTGGAGCATGTTTTATACTAGAATGACGCTGGTTCAATAAAAGCGTATTGAAAATGTCCCCAGCGTTTATTCTGTATATTTCTCTCGAGACTAAGCAAAAAAGTACTGTACTGTTTCTACGATCCCTGAAGGGTCAACAGTTGTCATGTTTAATGGTTGCCAAAAACTATTCGCTCCTTGGTAAGGTTCGGGGGCTTATAGTGGCACTGTGAGCTAGCTGGTCTGTAGGCTAACATATCCTGTGGGGGTGTCTGGAATAAATCTAGACATCAATCCCTTAGTTTATGTTGTCCAACAAATGCACAGATCTTATGTATTTTTAAGAACTACACGACATGGCACCACCAATGTTGGTTTGGTTCCTATTTAACTTTCGAATCAGAGTAGTTCAGTTGTGCTTTCTCAGAGACCCCTACTCACATTTAACCAGAGACATCTGGAGTGGGAAGGGAAATCCGCCTCAGCTGAGTAGGTAAACCCTTTGTAATGGCTGTAGGTTGTTCAAGCTTGAAGGATTATAATTCCCCACACTGTGCAAAACCTTATCTCTTTTCCTTACTACTTCCTCCCACAATGTCTGTCACTGGAGATGGTGTTGCGAATGCAGGGGAAGAAGATCAGGAAGTTGATCTTAACATTTCGGAAAATTGCAGACATGCAGTTACTATGAAATTATTACAATACGGCCTCCCGGCAACGGGTGGTTGTCTTACCTTCGTGATTGAGGCACACAAGGGATTCAGAACAGAGGTGTTCTATTCTTGGGTCAAATTCCCAACTGCAGATGCACGCACACATTTGTTTCATACTTACATTGAAGATGAGACACCTGAAGAAAACTTTCCATACGTGGACGTAGAAGTCCCGTTACCATACCAAGAGCATATTAATTGGTTTCAAGGTGCCCTCCACCACACCACAACAAATGTGAGACTCGGTCCGCTCAGCAGAGAAGGAGCGGCCTGGCCGGTCCTAGCTGCTTACATACCAAATCCAGAGATTGATACATTGCAAGCAGCAGAATTACATACACTTTACAGAGACGTAGTAAAACTGTACAGAAACCTCACACAGTTCGTAATGCGAACACTTACAATTCAACCTGCGAGGATTACTCAAGCTGGTCAACCTCAAATGACTACGACAAATATCGGCCCACAAACACTGAACACAATTATGGGAAGAACGCCCACCAAAAGTGAACAAATGCCATTCTGGATAGCACTGAAAATAGCACTGCTTAAAGCAGTATTTTCCCATACGGGGCCACAGGAAAAACACAGAATACTAACAATTTGTGTGCCAATGGGGATAGCTTCCCCGATAGAGGATTATACCACTTGGTGTACAGTTTTCACTGCCGTTTATACCAGAACCCATGGTACCCCCTCAATAGCAGTTATACCAGATGTATTGAAACAAATACAGAAAGAGTACGGGGCAGAACCTGCCCTGACTTAGGGATGAAATGGAAAGGCAATTTTGCCTAGGTATCAGGAATTATGTCAGGTAACATGAAAGGGGAGGCAGCAGCAGTGGCTATACGCCAATGCCTGAGGGACGTCACTCCTGCACAACAGGAGCGAGAACTACCTAAGATTATTTAAGAAACCTATGCTTCACTGGGTAGAGATAACTTGGGAGCTAGACTTGGGAAACCACAAGTAATGAGTAATTCTGAAAAATATATCTTGAAGCAAGCACCTGATTCTTCTAAAAAGAATGACAAACAACCAAAAAATAATTAGCAAAATGCATCATGATCACAGGGTGGGTCTCCTCAACAGGAGACCTCTGAAAAAAGATATAATTTTAGAAACCGTGATAATATTAAACAACCTGACAGGTATCAGGATACTGATACACGTTCCTCTTGTTCCTTTCAGAGTTCATCAAAACACTCGGAGAGGGAAGGATGTTCAGAACACAGATAAGAAGAGCTAGTCAAGCCAAAAAAGGAGACACATCGCACTTCAGACTACATTATCAAACAAGAAGATAAACCTAAAACTAAACCTCAATTTAAAAAGAAGAAGGTAACTGGCCTTTAAAAAGAAATGCCCAGGTTACTGAGGACTCTGCTTCTGAACGGGGAATGGGCTCTGACGATGCTAGACAGCATAGCAGAAGTAACAATAGCTCAGCAGAACCTGATGGAATTTCTGGAGACAGCAGCGTTGAATGAACATATCACGGTGGAAACACCGGATACAAGGGTATGTGTCCCACATCGTTTATACAAAATTATGCTCCAAATGGAGGGGGACATATCCAGGAAAGTGAAAGGTATCTTTTGGGAGAACCTGACATATGGATACGACATCCTTTTGGCTGAAAGAGATTGCCCGCCTGAGTTCGTTATGAGTGCCCTAAGGGGGAAGAAGTAATTTTACAGGCTTTCTCTGACCTCGTTCCAGATTCACTTAAATATTCATACGTGCAGGAGTGGGCGTTAAAGCTAGCTCCCGCACTTTACCATAATCGTGTAGGGTGGGATGCTGAGTCACCTTACCATGAAATTCCATTAAAATCTACTCCTACTCCACAAAGGCAGTGCCCAGTAAAACATGACACAAAGAAACAAGTCACACCAAAGGTGTGATTGAAAACTGCACCTCTTCCATGAATAACCCTTTGTTTCCCGTAATGAAACCCGACAATTCTTACCATCTAGTTTTAGACTACAGGCATTTGAAAATATGCACACGAACATTTGCAGTACAAAATGCACACAGTTCTGCATCAATGAATAACTGTGTGGCAAAAATTTAAAATAACAACAGATATCTCGAATGGTTTCTTCTGCCAAAATATAGCACCTGGAAGCAGATATTTGACAGCATTCTCAGCTCTAGGCACTCAACACCAATTCTGTAGACTGCCCCAAGGCTATAAGAATAGCCCCAGGTTGTTCTCAGCAAGAGTAACAGAGTTACTTCAAATTTGTGATGAGGAGGCATTGTCCTAAGTAGATGATATTTATCTGATGGGCGATGAGTTATAGGAACACTTGAACAGGATGAACAACATCATTCTGGGGTTCGCCAATGTGGGCTACAAATTTTACTTTAAAAAATCAAAAATTGCCCACCTCAGTGTCCTATTTTTGGGAGACGAGCTATCAAGTGAAGGGAAAAGCCTGGCAGCTAATTTTTATGAAAAATGTGCGCTGCTCCAACCTCCAAAGACTCTGAAAGGTTTACACTTCATTTTAGGATTCCTAAATTTTGGCAGAACATACATTTTGGATTACGCTGAAAGGGTTAAACCTTTCTACGACCTAATCAGACCTGATTTTGCACTCCCACATTGGACACAGGAACACATAGAAATTCTCTGTTCCATACAAGCTGACATGATAGCTTTCAAACACTTACACACACGTAAATACTACTAATTTGGTGATCCGTGTAGTCGCAGATCAATCAGGGTACACTTATCTCACCTTCAATGAAGGTGAAACGGTACCCATAGCATACAAATCACATTTGCACACAAACGCTGAAATGCGTTTTGCATCCGGGTAAAAGATACTGACAGCATGACAAACTGCTGTAGTGAGAGAAAGAGCACTAGCACAGGGGAAAAGCATAATTGTCGTGACTCCAGTACCAACCTTAGAGACTGTTACCAAAGCAAACGATCCAAACCCGAAAGCACTGCATCCACGATGGATACAATGGGCTAATTCTCTCACTGCAACAGATGTAGATTACAAATTTGATTCTACATTAAAAACACAAGCATTTCTGCAGTACGAACAAGAATATCCGCTCTCGAATAAAATCATGTCTCTCAATCAGTATAAATACATCATTTATGCTGACGGATCTGCCCAGCCTGTCATAGGAAGTAAACAGCAATTCAGCGCAGCATGTACGATTGTGAAGGGATGTATGCGGGACGGCAAGTTCTGTCCTAGCAATACACAGACGCAGTCTCTAGGAGATTGCACGGCACAGCTGGCAGAAATGAAAGCCCTGATACTGGCACTACAAAGTACAGATCGGGAATTCCCCACACTCATTGTGCGTGATTCATTTTATTGTGTCCAGTCATACAATGAATATCTTCACTATTGGGGCCAGAATGGGTTTAGAGATTTCAAAGGTTGCACAGTAAAGCACAAGCTGCTTTGAGAACAGGTGGCAAAGCTGAAACAATGCTTGCCACGGGCTCATGTAATTCACACATTGAGTCATCAGCGTGTTAACATGCACCTTGAATGGAATTCATTTGCTGATGAAGCCACCAGGGCAACAGTGCAAACTGCTGCCATTGCTGCAATCACTCATTCAACCACGAGGATAGACGGACAAATAATGATAGCTGTGAACGCTACGTGCAACAGCTCAGCCTTGCCAAAAGGTTTTCCACTCAAGTACTCCTACAAGTTAGATGTGCAAAACATTCCATATGCTCAAATTCAAGGAGTGGGGGATAGAGTAATATCAAACATGGAGCGTAGATTAGGATTAATTCTAGCTGCACATGAGGGTCTGGTTTCAGCACACGCAGGTATCACTGTGACTGTTTCACTACTAAAGCAGCGTTATTGGTGGCCAGGTCTTACTAAACAGACCAGGGCTTTGTCCTCAAGTGTGACATCTGTCAGCATATGAAAGGTTCCACCGTAGCACGTCTACTTCAGACACTGCTACTGATATCAGACAGACCACTCGCATGTGTCTATTTGGACCACTGCAGCCCCTTACATTCTAACTGGGCTTACAAGTACGTCTTGGTGGCAGTGGATTCATGTTCAAGATTCCTGTGGGTTTGGCCTCAGCACTCGGCTGAAGCCCAAACTGTTATAAAGGATTTTCGAGTCTTCATAGGGACATACGCAATTGGCACATTATATTCTGATCATGGCCCTGCGTTTAGCTCACGGTCTTACAAAGAAGCCATGGGACATTTCGGTGTAGCATTGCGGTACTCCTCCCCGTATCATCCTGAGGGAAATTCGATTGTGGAGAGGAAGAACCAGGACTTAAAGGAATCCTTAACAGCTAGGGTATTAGGCTCGGGTGGCAGTTGGGTCAATCACCTATATGGGGTCCAGAGGGCATTTAACAACATGCTAAGAAAATCCCTTGGGGGCCGTACTCCATACGAAGTCCTGTTCAGGATAAGAATGCGGCTACCAGACCTCAATTGTGGCATCACTGTGGCAGATGAAAAACCATTTGACATCAATGATCGTTTGGCTGTTTTGCAGGAACTCAATGAATTCGGGGCATTACAAAGCAACATCCAAGTAAAACGCTCCACCACTGGAGAAGTGAAAACTGTTCCGACAAGACCTTCCTGGGTCCCGAAAGTTGGGGACTTGGTCAGAAAAAAGATTGTGGACAAAAAATAATTTGGTCCATCTTACAGAGCTTGTACCTTTCCTGGATGTCGAGGGAACAAGAACAGTACTTCTTCCACCTCTAGTCGGCTGCAAAGACAAGAGATTTGTCTCAATTGATAAGATCAAACCACACTATGTAGCCAATACTCAACAGTAGGCCGCGTGGGCTCCTGGGTAGCTATTGATCTCCTCTCGCTACCATACAGGAAGTTCAGATGGAAAGATTAATAACTTTTGAAGACTCTACTCCGCGAAGTGAAGGAGTTACCAACAACGGAATTCAACTTGTACCTGTTGAAATTGAAGAACATCAAATTACTAATGACACAAAGATCTCAATTCGGCCTAATACCGACGTCTATGTGAATATGTCTTGAACTGAGGCATCTGCCAGTTTCACAAAACCTGCTGAGCTACTAAAGATAGATCGGCCTGCATCTGGCTACTTCATCGATTTTGATGATTTCTCAACGGATCCAAGAGAACCCGATTTGCTGCCATCACCTGTTCCCCAGAAACAACAAATTTGTGATTTCTACCTTTGGCTGACAAAGGCTTACTTTGTTTTTCCCTGGATACAGCTCTAGATTGCAATAGGTCTACTGTTCCTAGTCCTTTGGATTGGTACTGTCTTTTTCTTGCTCCTGAATGGACATTACCTCCCAGAACGCTCTGCAGTGCAACATGTGGACATGGTCCTGAAACCGCATGCTTCATCACACCGTGCTTGAACAGAGGGACCTGTCCTTAGTGAACATTACAGCAGTTCCAGTTCCTGAGGAACAGTTTGGGACAGAGTTTCCTAGGATGTGTATGGTCCTACTGAACTTTTAGGAATACCTGATTTATTCAACATTTCTCTTAGTGATATCATCACCTCCAGTACTCTCTCTGATGATTGGGACATTGAAACTGTGCATACTATGCTGTCTGATTTAGAACAATCCGCTGCATTTTCAAATGATGAATTGTATGACGATATATCTAATTTGGCGACATGTTCTGTTACCAACACTATGGTCACCATTTTTTGCACAAAGCAAGTATCCCACGTAATGTTTTCACTTACCATCAATGAGAACATTGCCCAACACCGCCGAAAGGTAGTTGAACCACATTTGCACCGATGTTTTGCACAGACGTTTGTTTATTTATCTGGGTTTAACACTTCAGACCTGGCCTCGTATTTCTATCGGCTTGCACCAATACCTGCAAAGAAAAATATGCTCACTAACTCTAAGCTGATATGCTCTGCTTCCTTTATTTCCCAACTGTCTTTACAGGGTTTTGACTTTTGGAGGGACACTATAGTCACAAAATCAGTCTGGTGTACTAAAGATTGGCAAGTTCAGGGAACTGAGGCCTTGTTTAGAGCATGCCTCATACCACATCAAATTATTTTCCTGAACGAGACAGTGCAACAGTCTTCCTGTCTTGGACTAGCCAAGATCAAGGATTTTAACACACCTCGGATTCCCTCACTTACACTTTGAGGGTTCTAACAATTCATCAGACCCCAATTGGAAGGGATGGTTGGTTTGGCCTATCGACACAAATTGGTGTCAGTCAAGATTCATGGGTACCACCGAAGGGTTTAGTATCCATTGGCCTGATCAGCGCTATGTACAATCAGAACACTCGGGGTTGTGACATCTTACAGTGTTGGTAAGTTATGCCTAGAGTGGCTAAAGACCTCGACACTGTCCCAAGTGAAACAACACTTATCCCTTCCCTCAGATGACATGGATCGTAGGGATTTTTTGTTAGGTCTCCAGAAGCCACGTAAAAAAACACTTCTTGTATGCGATTTACAACAAGCTATGGAAAATCTCTCAACAGGAGGCTGCTGAGAGACTAGATGAAATAGATTGGGTTAACCTTGAAAAGGGTTTGGCTGTGGTCGATAATGGTATGACCACACTGTCATCCAGAATTTATTCACTGGAGAACATTGTGTCTTCTGCAATAGATATAATGGAACAGGATTTGACTATTGCACTATATAAAACCTATCAAATAAAATCAATAAATAAATTAAATGGACAATCACAATTGCTGTCCATTCTATTATTAAGCTGGAGGCTACAATCATTGTGTTCTGGCCACATGACATCAACAGCATGACTCTGTTCACTGTATACAATCTAACGGAAAGACAGATGGTTATGGGGCACAGAGATGCACAATATACCATGTTGCACATTGAACAATTGGACCAATTACCTTTCACCGTGGCTGAGTCACCTTCCACAGAATGTTTAATCCATGGCTATATTACACTGCCAGTCACAACATTCCAAACTCAATACTGTCTCAAATACCATCAGGTAGGCAGATATGAAGCACTAGGAGAAGGGTACATACACGAGTACTGGGAATTACTGTACAGATTTAGATGCAGGAATGGGGACACGGAAGTTTTTCTCAGTTGTTCAAACTGTGAAAGTGCTTTAAGTGGGTCCTTAGTTTGCAAGGACATTTTACTTCGCGAGGCCTGTAATGCTTCCGTTGCAAACTTGTACAGTTACTTGAAGGGTTCCCCGGCTGCCATGATTCATCCAGTGTTCTACCTGCTCTCGAATAGGAGCTATTTGATGCTGAATGATCAAGGCTGTTGCGGGATGGTACCGGGCATCGCATATCTTGTCACAGTAAGTTCCAGGGTTTCTTGTTGTATGCAAGTATTGTTTCCACCGGCCCACACAGTTAAGGAGGCAACGCTATAGCCTTCATTGAATGCTTCCTTTATACGGTTTGATTCTCTAAGCAGACTGAAAGCCATGCTTTTTCAGAAAGATGTGGCCTTAACCTCAGCCCGAGAGACTTCTGATCTCCAGGTTGCAAGGTCTTCATCTGAGATACAGGCACTAGTCCGTACGCACTTCCCGCTCCATTTTGGGGAAATGGGTCATCGTATTCAAGCATTTCTATACTCCGTATTGGGAAGCGTTTTTGCAGGGCTTCCGCTGGTCCTATTACTTGTAGTGGGTATCCTGGTTTTAATTTTCCTGCTTCGCAATAGATATCACAGTTCATCGAGAGATGGAAAAAGCCCTGCTGGTGCGACATTGTCGTGAACGCATGGTGCTTCAACTGGGCACGCCTCAGCTTCGGGATCTAAGCGAGCATTGGTTCCTATCGTTCAGACCAGCTTGGTTTGACTGCATCTTGACTGTGATCCACTGCCTATTCTGCGGATATGAATGCGTGTTGGACTAGTGTCTGACCCTTCCATCGTTTGTGCCACTGGACATAGACGTACTACTGGACCCCTTAAAGGCCCACGTGTTTCAGTGTCCACAGCATATTCCCATGTTGATGACGGCATTCTTAGAGCCTCCACGGGATGCCTCAGCTCCTAGCAGAACGGACAACGGCTCTATGACAGGCTCGCTCAGAGGCTGCTGGGGGAACAGGAGAAGATCACCTTTGCTCCATTGACCTGATACATGAGGTGTAACAGGGACCGTCATCTGCGAATGCGAGCGACAGTGATGTTGCGTCTCCCACACAGGACACATAAACATTTGGCTCTCCGTGTGATAGGAACAACTCAGCCTTTTTTCCAAAACAAGCCAAATTGGAATGAGAAAAATAATTTTCTTTTATTTTTCTTCTGCTCTCACTGAGCACCATGGCTTTCGATGTGCTCAGTCAGTCTGATAATATTTTGACTCTTTTAGTGGACTTGTAGAGCTTTTTTGATTTTAATAGCATCCTTTTTCATATGACATGTTTTTAGATGTTTTTATACATTGGTTTTATGACAATGTTTTTATGCTTTTTAGCAGGCTTATTTTAGCATTAGTTGACCTTGTCGACCTTCAGATGAAGAGTGGGTGTTATGTTCCTGAACCAAGGCCTAAGTAGCAAAGCGACTTTTTACCCACATTTGTCGTAGCTTGCTCTGTATAAAGGTTCTAGCACTGACCTTTTACCCAGTTATGTGCAGAATAAATGTCGATTGGTTTCTTCTAAACTAGCCTTATTTATTATGTATGAGGATTCTTAGTAAAACCCTTGCACATGACGTACATAACAGGATTAATATACTCTGTACAAAACTCATTGCTATCTTTATCCTAGGGCAACAGGGCTACTTTGCATAATTGCAATGATTGATTTAGGCTCATTTACATAATCGGACTCAGAACATATTGATTGTGGTAGGAACCCCGAGGCTACTTTTGTGGTATAAAAGAACTGCACTTTTACTAGGTAACTACAGGAGACGCTTCCATGCTGACACAAGACACGGAGGTCCCTGCACCCTGAGGCTTCAACACGCAGTGGCCCGAATAATCTCTGAGACTAAGTGAGCATGATTGACTGAGCGAAAAGTACTGTACTGTTTCCACGATCCCTGAAGGGTCAAGGTTGTCATGTTCAATGGTTGACAGAAGCTATTCGCTCCTTGGTAAGATTCGGGGGCTTATAGTCGCACTGTGAGCTAGCTGGTCTACAGGCTAACATATCCTGTGCGGGTGTCCGGAATCAGTCTAAACAACAATCCCTTAGTTTATGTTGTCCGCTAAATGCAAAGATCCTATGTATTTTTAGGAACTACACAACAGTAAGTAGGTGGGCAGTGCGTTCCAGAGCTTAGCCGTCCGTACCGAGAAAGACCTGCCACCTCATCAAGCTTTGGCATGTCTTGGAAAGTGAAGAAGTTGCAGATGATTGGATCTCAGGACTCGCTCCTGATGGTACAAGCTAAGCCTATTTCTAGGATAATGTGGCCCTATGCCCCTTAAGGCTCTGAAGACCAATGTCAGGGCTTTAAACTCAATCCTCTTGGCCACAGGGAGCCAATGGAGCTGCCTAAGATGGGGGGAGATATGATAGTGAAAAGGGACCCAACGAATGATCCTCGCTGCCGCATTCTGAAATATTTGCAATCTGAGAATCAGATAGGCTGGAAGCCGCAGGTATAAGCTATCGGCATAATCCAAATGCAAAGTCACCAGCGCATGGACAATGATCTTGTGGCTCTCATCTGGGGGAAAACGCAATAGCTTTCTGATAGATCTTAACTTCACAAAGCAGGATGAGGAAATCTGACAGATTTGAGCTGTAAAGGAAAGATTGGTATCAAACCTGATTCCCAGGTTTCTAGCCGACGCGACCGGAGTTGGTGGTGGATTCAGCTCTGAAGGCCACCAGCGAATGGATGAAGGAGGCATCGTTTGACTGAAAAAGAGTACCTCAGTCTTGTCTGCGGTTAATTTCAGAAAATTGCTGTTCATCCACTTAGCAATATCTTTCAAGCACTCTTTGACGTTATGGAAGGCTGCTACAGAGTGTTCTCTAAATGAAAACACTCGTTGCATATCATCCGCATACGAAGCAACCTTCACTCCCCAAAATTCAATAAGAGTGGCCAAAGGGGCTAAATATAAATTAAAAAGCAACAGGCTCAAAGCCGAGCCCAGTGGCACTCCACAAACCAATGGTTTGAATGAAGATGAAAAAGGGCGAAGGAAGACCTGTTGAGATCGGTCTTCTAAGAAAGACCTCAGCCAGGATAGCACCTGGCAAGAACATTTTGACACTGGCAAGAAAATTATTCTAGTTCTGCTGGATCTATCGGGCACATTCGATATGGTCTCACACGAGATCCTGCTGCTGCGACTGGACGAGATAGGCATAACAAGCATGGCCTGAAGATGGATAACATCCTTTCTTGAGGACAGACAGCAAGCTGTCTATCTTCCCCCTATACATCAGAATTCAAGGAGGTAAACTGTGGATTCCCACAGGGGTCGTCACTCAACCCAATGCTATTCAATATCTATAAGGTCCTCCTGGCTGCAGTGGCACAAGCCTGGGTCTTTAATGTCGTGGTGTATGCTGATGACACCCAACTGATGTTTGCCTTCAATGACATGGACAATTCTGTCATAGCCAATTTTCAAGGATGCATTTTGGTAGTGGCAGAATAGATTTTTAAGAACTTCCTTTACCTGAACTCGGATAAGTCAGAGATTTTAGTTTTCGGCACATCGTCACCATTCGACACAGCATGTACTTGGCCATCTAAGCAGGGAACTCCCCCAGCCCCAATCACTGTGGCCAAGAATTTGGGAGTTAAAATTAATACCTCTCTTTCCTTTAAACCTCAAGTTTAAGCCATGGTTGGACTCTGCTTTTCTTTTCCTTCATCACTAATACAAAATTTGAATTCTTACCAGCTGACACACCCAAATACATCACACACGCCCTAATCACATCAAGGCTTGATTACTCGAAGATCTTGTTACTCGGGGCTCCTTGAGGGCTTGTAAACAGACTACAGCGATTTCAAAATGCTGCGGCCCCCCCTTGTGCAGAACATTCCCCATCACAACGCTATTCGAAAGGGGCTGAAAACGCTCCACTAGCTCCCCATCAGCCAAAGAATTAAATTTAAAAGGCTTCTTTTTACTTTAAGGGCCGTGAATTCAATGCACTCTAACTATATCCAAAACAAAATCAGAAGGCACCAACACCACAGAAATCTACGATCCACTCATCAAAATTTTTTATGTATTCCAAGAACCTATGAATCCAGAACCAGAACTAGAACTTTCTCCTTTCTGGTGCCAAAACTGTGGAACTCGCTTCCTGACTACCTTCACAATATATCATCAGAAGCTACATTCAAAGCCCTTCTAAAAACCCATCTCTTTAAACAAATTTGAATTTTCTTTCCTGCTCATCTCAGATGGAAATAGCCAGTCTTCACTCTTCTTACATGTACCTGCAGCTAGCGCATGGAGCAGCTCATATTTTAAAATGCACTCATTCATTCATTCAACGAGATGGCCCAAGGGAAATAAAGCTTCCTGCAGCAATCAGAATGCTCTATTTTCAAATTGGCGCTCTTGCAAGAGTCTATTGAGGCTCTCATGTATCCAATCATCCAGATATGCAATTGTTTGTGACCCTTAATTCCTCAAAAACTACTGAACGGATTTACCACGAATCAGAAACAGCACAATCTGTCAACCAAGATCTACCTTCCTGGCAAATTTGGTGTTTGGTTTTTATGGTAGCCTGATTTAAAGAAGTCTATGGAAAATGCTTGGGGATTTTGAGTTTTCGGACCATCTTTTTTTCTCTGCCCCGTTTGACGGCTCACCCCAAAACTTTCATGCACAAACTAGTCAAAAAGTAGCACCTTTTTGAAAAGTTTCATGGTGATTCATCAAACGGGGCCAAAGTTATAAAACAACACAGAAACACTTTTCCTACGGAACAGCTGACTTAACTATAACTACCTAGTGGTGACCACCATATAGCTACCTAGTGGCCCCCCTCCCGAGCATCAAAAGACTCCGGGAGCCCACCCCCGGGGCTGAATTTAACAAAATGGGGAGGGGGTGGCCCCTCCTTGAGCCATGAAAAAGGCCACAGAGAGCCCAACCCCCTGGAATGATTAGTTTAAGGGAGGAGGGCCGCTCAACCACCTCCCTGAGCCATTAATGGCCTCCGAGACCCCAATACCCGGGGCTGCCTCAGTATATATGTCCCCGGGGTTGACAGCAGTTTGAGGAGGGTGGATGCACGCCCCCCTTCCCTTAAATAAATACACAGCCCTGGGAGATGGTGTGCACAGGGCCTAAAGAGGCTCCTCTTTGTTTAAACAAGTGGACCGGTGAATCGGGACCCCGGGGCCGATAACGGCCAGGAAGGGGGGCTGTGTGGCCCCCTCCCCTTTATTTTTAGAAATGGCCCTGGGAGATAGGGTCCCCAGTACCCAACAAGAGTCGCGGAGCCCTCGGCCCCCTCCCCCTTAATTAAAGAACGAATGGGACCCCATTCCCCAGGGCGTTACAAGGCTTGGTGGGGGTGACATGGCCCCTCCCCTTTTAACTTGTATGTACGGCCCTGGGGAATGGTGTTCCCAGTGCCTAAAGAGGCTCCAGAGGGGGGCTGCGTGGACCCCCTCACATTTAACAAAACATGAGGCCTCGGGGTATTGGGTCCCCAGGACCAGGCCCTAATGCCAACCCATTGCCACACACGGCTAAAGGTTGTGCACATTGTGGGGTTAGCTGCATGTGGGGGGTTGGCCATTTGGTCACACCCCCACTGCACACAGCCGAAGGCCGTGCGCAGCATGGGGTTGGCTGCATACGGGGGTTGGCTGCAGGAGCCAACCCCCTGCCACACACGACCAAAGGCTGTGAATTGCAGGGGTTGCATTTACATATGGTAATTAAATATTAAAGTAACATTATAGTTAGGTGTGATGAAAATATCTTTTTTTTTTTAAACCTTAGAAATCCGCTGAAGAAAACAAAGGTTAAAGTAACATTATAGTTAGATAAATATGTCAGTGACAACCTGAAAGTTTTGAACTAAATAACCCAAAAATTCACCAGTTATAGTTAGCAGATCATCCCCGCCATGCACTACTTATGACCTCACATATTAAATCACTTATGACATGTTCTATGACACCATTTATGACATCACTGATGACATCACAAATGATATCACTGATGACATCATCCAAGCTTCTTTTGTACACATTGCTCTTTAAACGGGTATAGCATTAAAGCTCTGAAAGTAAGTACAGAATAGCTCAGAAGAATATAAGTCTCACACACACACACACACACACACACATATATAAATAGGGGTTTCACTTACCTTATACTAATTTACCATTTTGTTTGTTGTAAAGGCATGCGTGGTAAAGGCATATGCATGTTAAAGACTTACATGGTAAGTCAATGCATGGCAAAGGCATTGTGGGGTAAAGGATGCATGGTATTGGCATGCATTATAAAGGCATTCGCTGTAATGTAATACAACTGCCCAGAAATTCCAGCTTGCTAAAAAGACTGGAGTTATATTAGTCCTGAAACTTTGCAGGAATGAGCATTGGTCAAACACCAGATGAGACCAGCATTGGCTGAATATAAAAGACTAAGGGGCATATTCTCAAGCAGTTATCGCCACGTTAGCGGCACTTTTCTGCCGCTAATGCAGCGATAATCTTATCGCCCTATTCTCAAGCTGTCGCTAACAGCCGTCAGGCGATAGCGGGCGCTATTACCATCGCCAACGATGTTAGCGACAACTAACGCTAATCATATGCAGTGTAGGCGTTCCCGTGCTAAAACGCACGCTAACCCCACTTTGCGATATTCTCAATGATCACCCGGACCGGCGATGTGATTAAAAAACACACGCTAAGGCCCGTTAGCTGCTGGAACTTAAGACCAGCAAAAAGCTGGTCTTAAAAATGGGGATAACACTTGTGGCCACATCACAGCTGGTTCTGGTGCTGGACAACGCTGCAAGTAACGTTGCAGCGCTGCCCAGCGACAAAACTACAGTGCAGGAATGCGCACCATCAATAAGATAGTACGCATTCCTGGGACCCAGTCATGAAAAGTGTTGCTGCACTGCGACAAGAGAGCATTGCAACACTTCTCACTACGCCCTCCTTGCGACAGCATGGATGCGCTGTATTCACTGGACGGCGCTCCATGATGCAAGTAATGACAGATACGTCAGGAATCCTGACATATCTGTCTGCACTAAAGTCATGCATTGCTGCAGTCGTGTCATAACCATGACGCAACTCCATCAATGCATGGGGCCAGCCTATCCCTGTGGTACTACATCACCCTCACGCCTACCATCAGGCAGGCGGAAGGTACTGAAGCAGTGCCGTTCAGGAGGGGTGCCCGATATGGGCGCTGTTGGAGATCCATCAGTGGTGGTTGCGCGCTGCGGTGTCATTGTCTGGAAGCATTGGCGGAGTGTTGGTGCGGAGGGAGTTGACGAGACGTCCTCCGGTGGCCTTGATCCAGCTGCAAGGGGGTGCGATGATGGCGGTGGCGTCAGGTGGGCAAGGTGAAGACGTGACGTGACGAATGATGGTCGGTCCAGGAGAGTCCGGTGTCGTGACTGCAGTAGAAGTACCAGCTGGCGGAGGTGACGTGCTCGACTGTGTGTCCTGCTATGTGGCTTGTTGCAGTGACTTGCTGCTTGCGTCTGATGTAGGGGACCTTCCCCAGGAGTGCTTGGTGTCCTAGTCACTGGGGTAGTCCAGGTGTAATTTGAGTTCACTGAGTAGGATGTCGTCGGTGGATGGGAGATCCAGGGGTGCAATGAGGCCTACAATGGTATTGGTGAATGGGGGACCATGGCCCGTGGGGCCTGCACATGAAGGTGCCGCAGAGGATGTTCTTGGGCTTGTTCCGGATCTGGGAGTTGAGGTGGTCCATGGTCACCCTTGGGTCATTAGAGTGCGTGGTCAGTCGGAGTGTGCTTCTGTAGGTGATGGCAATGCCTCCTCCTTGACGGTCGGGGTGCTCCTTGCGGGTTATACTGCAGCCGTAAGTGATGGCGATGTCCGGTCCGGAGCAGAGGTTGGTCCTGGCAGGCGAGGTGGCGTCCAGGGATGATGGTGAGGAGGGTGCTGGTGCCGTAGCGGTAGAGTGTCCAAGTGGAATGCTCCTTGGTGCTGAGCGCGGTCCAGGGGCAGACGGACGCAAACGGCATAGCCTATGGGTTGCCTTTGGCACAGGAGATGACCATAACAATGCAGGCAGTACATCGTGAACAACGCAACTCCCACAACGCAGGTGCATTTACATCGCATTTAATGACAACGCATTGAGAGGTCAGTAATGGGGTCATTTTAAGTTTACGGGTGGGTATGGGTTTTGGATGTAAAATATGAAAATTGGGGTGTGTTGTGGGGTAAAATATGAAAATTGCGGTGTGCTCCGTGTTTGGAGCAGTCCTACTCACCCTCCCACCCCCTGAGGATACATAGCATGATTACATCAGTTAGTTATCCCTTTTTTTTCACTTTTGAATATTATTTTTTGGCTTTTCTGAGCCTGTGCTTCCCGCTTCCCCCCGCTGCTGCCCCTTTGGCCCCGCACCCCTGTCCTCGTCCGTTCCCGCCTCCCAAATGAGCGTCCCTCCCCCACTTAATGGTGGCTGCTGTGCGGTTGCGCAGTGGACGAGTGTGGCTGGTGCCCCAAAGGCGCGCCTAAACGCAAGGCCGTCTGCGCCCGTCCGTGACCCGACCGCGACCAGCGCCAGGAACCCTGGATCTCGAGCCACCCACTGCTACAGCACAGCCACCCTCCACGCACTCAACCCCGGAAAAATCAGAGACTGGTAACAGGCCTCGTCAAACACGACCCACGGCCAGTTCTCCTGCCTCCACTGCCGCCAGACCTTAACCACCACTCCGGACTCCAACCCAGCCGACGCCAGCCCCGGCGACACCCTAAGATGTATCCTCCTCAACATGCACTCCGTGCACAAACACGGCCTGGAAACTTGAACCTACTCGACTCTCTCTCGCCCAACATAGCCTTCTTCACGGAGACCTGGACCTACGCCTCCTCCGCCCCCGACATCAACACCGTCATCCCGGACGGATACAAGATCCAGAAGAAGGACCGCCCCAACCACCCGGGAGTGGGCCTCGACATCGCCCACAAGAGCACCCTCCGCCTCACCACCTCCTGCGAAACATTCCCCTCCGCCGAACACCTGCACTTCCATATCCAGACCAGCCACAACTCCACACTCCGAGGAACCCTCATCTACAGACCTCCCAGACCCCGGACACACCAGCCAGCCCACCATCTTCACCTGGACGCCGGTCACAGCCGAAGACACCGTCTCGACCATGAAAGGCATCCACTCGGGGGCCACCACCGACCCCTGCCCTCCTCACATCTACCACAGAGCCACGTCTGCCATCGCACCCGAACTACAATGCACCATCAACACCACCTTAAAAACAGGCACCTACCCAGACGACTGGAAGCGCACAGACGTCAGGCACATGCTCAAAAAGCCCACAGCTGACCCCACCAACCTCAAGAACTACCGGCCCATCTCGCTCCTCCCCTTTGCGGCCAAAGTTGCAGAGTAAACAGTCAACAGGGAACTGACATGATTCATTGAAGACAACGCCATCCTCGACCCATCCCAATCCGGATTCCGAAGCAACCACAGCACCGAGACCGCCCTACAGATGACATCCGCACCCTCCTGGAACAAGGCAACTCCGCATCCCTCATCCTACTCGACCTTCAGTGGCCATCGACACCGTCTCCCATGGCACACTAGTCGCCAGACTACACGACGCCGGTATACAAGGAACAGACCTAGACTTGTTCTGATCATTCCTCATCGGAAGGAAGAAGCCGAAGGATCAGACTGCCACCCTTCCTCGCCTATCCCATGTGAAACACCTTCGGAGTCCCACAGGGGTCATCTCTGAGCCCGACCCTCTTCAACATCTACATGGTCCCCCTCGCCGCCATCGTCCGACAACACGGCCTCAACATCGTATCCTACGCTGATGACACCCAGCTCATCCTCTCACTCACCAAAGACCCCACCACCGCCAGACTCAAATTCCAGAAAGGAATGCAAGACGTCGCAGTCTGGATGACCAACAGCTGCCTGACGCTCAACGCCGAGAAGACAGAAGTCCTCGTCCTTGGAACCACCCCTTCAGCATGGGACAACACCTGGTGGCCAACCGCCCTCGGAAGCCCACCTACCCCCTCGGACCACGCCACACACCTCTGCATCATACTTGACTCATCCCTCCCTATGAAACAACAGGTCTAGGCCATCACCTCCAGCTTCTTCAACACCCTCCGCAAGTCCTTCTAATGGATCCCCCCCGAGTCAAGGGAGACAGTCACCCATGCACTCATCACCAGCAGACTGGACTATGGAAACACACTCTACGCCGGCATTTACAAGTCCATACTCCGCACACTCCAGACATTACAGTACACCACCGCCAGTCTTGTCCTCGGCATCCCCCGGCACAAACACATCAACCAACACCTACGAAGATTCCACTGGCTCCCCGTGGAGACAAGAGTCACCTTCAAAATCCTCACTCACGCCTACAAATGCCTACACATCAACAGCCCCAAATGCCTCAACGACAGTATCAACTTCCACGTCCCCAAAAGATACCTCCGATCTTCCAACCTCGCACTGGCCAAAACCCCGCGCATCCACAGAGCCAGAGCAGGCGGAAGATCCTTCTCCCACATTGCAGCCAAGACCTGGACCGAGCTACCGGCAGACATCAGATGCACCTCCTCCCTGTATGCCTTCAGGAAGACCCTCAAGACCTGGCTCCTCGGCTAACAAATCTGCGGTCCCCCCCCCCTCAGCGCCTTAAGACCCTCACGGGTGAGTAGCGCGCTTACTATTCTCTTGATTGATTGATTGATTGAGTCATCATCATGTGATGATTGTTCCTCTTCTGCACTGCTTGAGGCAGTGGGGCAGCGCTCTTCCGCCATAGCGGTGGAGCCACCCCTGGGGGTGCGTCATCTACGTGTGATAGTCCTGAGCGACTCGCCCCCCGGCCCTCCTGCTCTACGCATCCCACCTTCTCCTTACCTGGACATTGACAGTGTGGCGCAATCCACTGCACTCTTTCCAAATCTGTGACTCAGCCAGCAGGATCCTCAGCCAGGTGTGATTTCACTAGGCTGGGTACAGCAGTCGCTGCCTAGTCTGCTGGTGGACCTCCCAATGCAGTTGATGCAGCAGGGCCCCCTTAGGCGTGAAGTTGCAGCGCTCACGCCACACAAGTTCGACGTAGCACAGGGGCCTCCCCCTCCACAGCGTACGTCCAGGCCAAGATCATCCGGACTGTGATGCAGAGAGGTGCCGCACACAGTTTTGGTAATCCCCTCCATGCACCGCGGTGTAGTGGTGGATCAAAGTATGCGATGCAGACCTCCCTATGTTGGTGCGCAGGAGCGCCTCTGCCATTCACAGCTCCAAGGGGCTCATGGCGGTCTTCTCACACAGGTCAGCAACGTGTCTCCATGCGACCTGCCAGACTTCACCACCAGGTACGGGCAATCGCCGCCCATCAATGTCTACCGCCACGGCTCAGCTACTCCACAGCTCCTCCGCATCACACTCCAGTCTCCAGACGCAGGTCCAGCGAGGCATCCAGGCTCCAGACGCAGGTCCAGTGAGGCATCCAGGCTCCAGACGCAGGTCCAGCGAGGCATCCAGGCTCCAGACGCAGGTCCAGCGAGGCATCCAGGCTCCAGACGCAGGTCCAGCGAGGCATTCAGGCTCCAGACGCAGGTCCAGCGAGGCATCCAGGCTCAAGACGCAGGTTCAGTGAGGTATCCAGGCTCCAGACGCAGGTCCAGAGAGGCATCCAGGCTCAAGACGCAGGTTCAGCGAGGCATCCAGGCTCTCATCCTGGTCATCCTGGTTGTTGGCTGGTTTGCAGGGGTTGTTGATGTGTGCTGCACTTGGCCCTGGCTGCTCCATTCTGCATGTTGTTGTTTTTAATGCCTATTTCCTATTAGGGGGTCACTGATGGGCTATTTATTGCATTAGAGGCAAGAAAGCTCACGTTGGGCTGACTAACGTGAGTTTTTTTATCGCTAATGGGCCTATCGCTGGTTTTTGCACGCTAACGCTGGTTTCCCTATCGCCATCGCGCTAATGTTAGCAGCAGTTTTCACCGCCGTTCCCTGGAAATATCGCCATGTAGCGACGACTTGGTAATAAGCGGTTAACATGGCGATAATTTTCAGGGTTAGGCGGCGATAGAAATACTGCCGCTAACTGGCCTTAGCGATAACTATCGCCAGGGCTTGAGAATATGCCCCCATGTATCTATATGGGTATCAGACTTTTTAAGTTCAAAGATGAAGTGCTGTTTCCTGTATTGTTATGAATTGAGATTCTCCTGCAAATGTCCCTTTTGGCTTTGTAGCATTGATTAGAGGATATTCTGCAATCTTGCTATTAGAAAATGAAGTTCCTCACGGAATTCCCACAGGGAAGTGACTTGATTGCTGTGCTTTAATAAAAGGTGTTTTCTTTAATTAACTTTATCCTATGCATTTGTGTTGCATTCTGCTGTAGTTTTTTTGATAAATTGTGTTCTATTCTTTTGTTTTATTTTATGTGTCTTAAAGTTTTTTTGTTGGTTTTTGTTCTTGTGATATTATTGTGTTCTGTTTTCCCTTTAAAATCTTCAACTAGGCCCTCCATATATCCAGTCAACAGTCTCAAATGTATTTAAAGTTCCAGTGGAAATAAAACAATTTATCACTGCCAAAAGTGGTAACCCCCCCCCCCCCAGACCCAGTGATTCAACTTTTAATAACACCAAACGGTCCAACATTAGGGGCGTGTGAAATCGACATAATTCTTTTCACGTAGTTATGTGAAAATTCAGAAAAATTACGCAAATTATCCATAATTATGAGAAATGCAAATCTGTCATTTAGCTGTATAGTTTAGCTCAAAATGTGTCCTCATGTACATTCTTGATGTGAGGATGCATTTTAAACCATAAATTAACACAATATCAAAAGTTGCTGCAAACAACATTCTCTTGCGTTCTGCTCGTCTGCATTGCTAGGGTGCTACCGCGCTATAATTTAGCTATGAACAGCGGCATAATAACGTTGATTTTTTGTAACGATGTAATTTCAGGAATTTCACATAACAAGCATGATGTGAAATCCCAAAATTACATGGATTACGCCAGAGTGATTTAAATTTCACTCAGGCCTATCGAATACCATGATACAGAGAATGTCCTAGAATAGCATTTGCCATGCACGCAATAAGTGGTAAAGCATCTATTCAACTATTTCATTTTGCGAGTCACCAATTGCGACGTTTTGCAACTCGCAAAATGGAATGCACAACAGTGTCTCAGACACTGTTTGCGATTTCTAATAGGGTCGCAAATGACCTGCCTCTTCAATATTCATGAGGCAGGTCGCAATTTGCAACCCATTATGAATGGCCAGCACTCACAGGGATGGTGACCTGCTGGGGTCAGCAGACCACCATGTCTGTGACTGCTTTTTTTAAAAAGCAGGTTTTTTTTTTTTACTGCAGCCCGTTTTCTTTAAAGGAAAACGGGATGCATTTAAAAAAGAAAATGAAACGTTTCTGTTTCAGTTTTTAAGAGTAGGGAGTGGTCCGTGGGACCACTGCGAGCTCTTGAAAAATATTTTCGCATCCATTCACAAAGAGGAAGGGTCCCCTGGGGACCCCTTCCTGTTTGCGAGTGGCGTACCAGTAAACTGCATGTGTTTTACGACCGCAAATGCGGTCCCAAAACAATGGTACATACCATTCTGACTCGCTATTAGAACGGGACGCCCTTGGCACGCCCCTTCCTAATAGCGACTCGTAAATACCACCACCCTTTTTTGCAGTCGCAAACGGGCTGATTTCCCGTCTGCGACTGCAAAAAATGGTCCTACATCTGGCCCTTAGAGAGGTCTGCAGAAAGTGCCATGAGGCAGTCTAATCAGTCATTCGCAGTCCTCAAACATGACATGATGCACAATTATAATTAACATTTCATTACTGAAACTAAAGCCCTTATTACAAGCGTGGTGTGAAATTACCATCCCTGTGCAAACATGAGTTTTCCTGTCAGATTTCGGCATGTCAAACCTAATGAAATTTTGGGGGGAATAGGGTTGGAGAAAAAACTAAACATGCGAAATTCATTGTGTTAAATACCGATTCTACATGTTATGTCTCACTTCCAAGTTGAAAACTCAAAATACGAGGCAAGGTGTGGTTAATACCATACCATATTCCTCACAACTTATTACGAGTGCTTTAGGGTACAGTGTATGATGATTTTGATGAGACTAACTCTGCTGGCTTAGAATGCCCTCCAGTTGAAAAAATAAAAATCTATGGAGATGACGGCACTTTTGAGTTTACTGTGTATCAATAGAACTGATCTACATAACCTGACATGGACTTAGGAAATAGAACAACGAGAGGCAGATTCTACAGAATGTGAAAACCAAAAGAACATTTGTCAAAGGATTCAGTAGTGGATGTCCACGTTCATCACTGTCTCACAGGATTGACAGGTGATGGAAGGCAGAGAAATGGAAAATGTCAATTAGAATTAGCTGATAAACAGTATTGTTGAAGTTCACTGAGTGAACAGCAAACGGGTTGAATTCAAAAGTATGTAAGCGAAGAATATCGAGGAAAATATGGATTTCAAAATAAAATAAAATGTAAATGAATTGGAGTACTCAAATCAGAGTTCCATTACAGGAATACAGCATTAATACAACAGATATTTCTAATCATGCGGTAGGCTTTGCAAACAATATTTCTGAAATATTACTGCAATTGAACTGCTTTCAGGTCTATATGGCAGCCACATGTTGGGTAGACCATGTGCATGCTTAAAACAGCCTAGTCCAAAGTTATTACACTTGCCTACCATAACAAAAAAAAAACAAAGCCTAAGAACGGAATGCATAGATGTAACATCAGTTTTAAAATCAATTGTAAGTTGAAGCCTTTACACCTGTGCATGTTTAGGACTAGACACGTATGAATTGAATTGAAATTCAGACCATCCTAACATGGCGAATCAACCAATATAAAAATTAATATCCTACAGTTCTCGACATTAGCATAAGGTATTAGACATATACAATACATAGACAAAAACTACATCTCAGGCTGGAGAATAAGAATACATTAAATATTGAGACATAAGAAAAAATAATTAAAACAATCCGAAATATGTGGAAGATTTATAATACGTGAGAGTGTAGAGATTGACAATACTCAAAGCGAGACGGCTCTCAAAAGACTACACATAAGAAATAGAATAGAAACAACTCCGCGTTGGCCAGTTTCTTCACGCTGATGGTGTTGTTACCGTTGTCTTATCACTTACAAGTTGTCCTATTCGGGAGAAGGGTGTGCTGTTTGCATGCCTCTGTTTCGTCCTTTCATATTTTTAGAATGGTATATTATTCCCAGAATTATAGTATCATAAACAGTACTCAGAACGCAAGGAACTCACACCGCACACACCACTGTTTGCCTGGGAATTACCTGATGATCTAGCATACAAGAGCAATTTTTGCGGCATCAACTGTAAGTCAAAGTGTGTGAGGGACTCTTAGGGGCATATTTACAAGGAGATATCGCCACCAGAACATCACTTTTAGTGACGACCTGGTGGTGATATCCCCTTCTCCTTATTAATAAAGTGGCGTTAAGCCACTTAACGTGGCTTAACCACGCCTTCTAAATAAGGCCCATTTCCACGCTTCACATACCGTGAAAGGGGCGTACAATGGGTGTTGCTGTGGGCGTTCCTCCACAACACCCATTGCTTTTGACACTGCCCCACATTTACAGAGCTGGGGCAGCACCAAAAACTAAGACCAAGGAATACTTGTTCTTAGACTGACGATACAAGGAGAAATTATTAATTTCTTCTTGTTTCTTGCTCTTTTTATATGTGCTTCATTCTGCAGCATACATAGAAAGAACAAATTGCCTTTCAAGATTGTTCATGAGCAGGAAGGTGTCCCTTCCTGCACATAAACAATTGCCCCTGCAGCGCAGGCACCCTTGCAACATGGCGGAAAGGTGCCTGTGCCTGCACTGGTGCTAGCAGCTTCATTAGAGCAAGCGCTAGGGGAAGCACAGGGGTGGGCCGTATTTTTGTGAATGCATTTTAAAAATGTCGGAGCGCAGCCTTACCAATTTTGGCGTAACACCGCACTCCGACATTTTGTTGTACATATCCCCTTTAGTTCCTATTTTAGTATGTGGACTCAATATATACACAATACACAATGATTTTGCACTGTCATTCAACGTGTGGTTGCTGATCAGCAGAAATCAGACTGCAATTGAAATAAATCTCCATCAAAGGTGGAGTTAACGCTGTAGAAAAGCAGTACGCCAGTTCTGTTGCAGCCGAAGAATTAGACCAAGAGACTAATGGCTACAGAGAATATCTGATAAATAAAAAAATCAATAAATTGAAAAAGATATAGCAAAATTTAATGCAGAATTGGTATACCCATACCTAGGTAAAGAGTATTATAACATTAGGAAAGAACAAAGATGGGAAAAGCCTAATTTTCAAAGACCGGTGTATTCAAGAGGAGGCAACAAACGTGTCACCTTTTCAGAAACATCAGGTTCCAGTAGTGAAGACGATGAACAGGTCAACGAACCACAAGCAGATCTGCATCTAACCCTGATCATGAGTCTTTTTTAGGACTACACCAGAAAAGAGGACAAAGGACTTATGTTTCAAACCTATTGTCCACAAACAGAGGTCCTATCTTAGAGATTCAGCTCACGCAATTTCAATCTTTGAGGGACAGGGCTTCAAAGGGGTGACCCAGTTTTTGGTCAACCTTGATATTGAAGCCCTTTATACTAACATTCCCCAAGATGATCCGATTAGAGTAGTATCATCAATATTGGATAATGAAGATCTAGGTGGGGGCAGTAGAGATTTTATTATGTCCTGTGTGACCATTGGTACTGAAGAACAATTTGTTCTTATTCAAAGAAGACCTCTTCCAGCAAGTCAAAGGGACCAGTATGGGGGCCACATATGCCCCTAGTCTGGCCTGTTTATATGTCAGTAACTTTGAGAAACATCATATTTTCAATGAAATTGCACCGTTTTTTGAAAATATCAGGCACTGGTACCGTTTCATTGATGACATTATCTTTATCTGGGACGGTGCCAGTGACTGTTTGGTGGAAATCATTGAATGGTTAAATCTTGGAGACTCAAACTTGAGGTTCACAGCGTAATGGAGCGATACAAGAGTTAACTTTTTAGATATCTGTATCAAAAAGAGTGAGGGTAAATTAGAAGTTCAGTTATAAACAAAACCAACTGACAAAAATACACTTCTCCATTATGGGAGCAAACATCTGAAGTCGCAGAGGGATAATATTCCCTTTGGAGAGTTCCTGCGGCTTCATAGGAATTGTTCCACAGTTGAGGACTTTTATGTACATTCAGATGCACTCAAGAAGAAACTCAAAGATAGAGTATACCCCAAAAAACTAATCAAGCATTCTTTTAAAAGAGCAAGGTATTATGACCAAGATTATATGCTTGATATGGCCAGGGACAGGACTAAGAATAAAAATTATGAAAGAATAGTGTTTGTAAGTCATTTTTCCGGCGTTAGTAACCAAATAAAAAATATTGTAAACAGAAACTGGAAAATTATCAATGATGGACAAGAGAATCAATTAGAGAAACCCTTGTTTGCGTTCAGACGCAACAAAAATATTCGTAATTCATTGGTCAGGACGTATAGAAATACAGAGGACAGCATACAGACCCCATTAGATAACAAAAGAGCTACTGGTAATTACAAATGTGGGAGTTGTTCCATTTGTGAACACTGTATAGTGACCAAAACTTTAGAATTTAATGGAACTACACTTACCGCTAGAACTTTGAACAATTGTCACAGTAAGAATATTATCTACCTCCTCATCTGTCCATGTGGCCTTAGCTACGTGGGGGAGACTAGTCGTGAATTAAGACTGAGATTGCTTGAACACAACTCAGCATTGAGGACTAAAAAAGAAAATGCACCACTGACAGACCACTTTTCTAAAGCCAACCATGATTTCAATGATTTCAGTTGGTTTATTCTTGAAAAAATCAAGATGGATAGACATGGGGGTGATGTAGATAATAAAAGACAAAATAGAGAACAGTGGTAAATTAGGAACCGTGAATAATGGTCTTAACTCACAAGAAGAATGGATGGCATTGATTCTTTAATCAATGTTTTTCCATAATAGACCAGGTTTTCAAGCTGTATTGATTCTATAAATCTTTCTTAGGACTACTTATTTAGGTGCTTTTTTTGACTGTGTAATGAGTTTGTTCCCACAATCAACGTTAAGGGTAGAAGGTAAGAACTACTATTTGGGCATCTATTATGCAATCTATCATCATAATTTCCCCTATAGTATGAGAGTGATTATTATCTGTGAAGCACTTTATGCCCCTGTTTTGCAGATGCAGCAGGCGAAATACGAGGGATTTGTGAGCTTACAGCAACATTGCCCTACTACACTATTCCTAGAAGGCTTGAATTGTATTTATCCTGGTCTCCAGTATATACAAGTTCCGATATGAGGTAGTGATTATCCAGCATTACCATTGCTTAACTTTACCACACTGCAATGGAGGTGCTTCTGTTTTCTGCATCTAAGAGGAGATTCTATCAGAGACAGTTGCGATGTGGTCCCAGAGGCTTTTTTTGTGATCCTGCCTCTGTGCTTTGAAGCTGCAGGTGGCCTTCTTACACCAGAGAATAATCATATTGGTCTATTTGAAAATAGAAATTAGGTGTTTCCAATAGTTCTTTTATAGCTGTGAATTATGTTTGGAGTAGCTTTTATTTTTATTTTCCTTTTTATACTCTATTATAAATATGACCTAACATAGTTGGGTAGAAGTGATTCCCTTTCCAGCTAGAGATCTACATTCCAAGGATGCGGAGCCGTTCCTATGAGCCCGGGCTTGATTTAGCTTCCGGGTGGAGCATTTTGTTGCTCCGGCTCGGCTTATGTTACATCACCGCCTTAGGGTCTGTTTGACTTCCGGGTGGTTCATGGGTAACGCTCGGGTGAGTGCAATTTCCGAGCACCGCCTTCTGGGTAATTGTGCCGTCCAGGCTGGTATTTATAGCCGGCTTGAAAGGCTGCTGTGGTCGTTACTTGATTGAAGAATGCCACTGAGAGCAGCCAGGAGTGCCGGAGTCTCGTGCGTAAGGTAGGCATTTGACCCGCCGGTGGATTTACGCGTTCCATGCTGACTTTGTCTAGCAGGGCGGTGTAACAGTTTATGTAGTTATTACCGAGCAGCTAGTGCGTAACTCCCCCTGTTATTTGTAACAACAACAATTTGATTGAAAAAGTGATTTTTCACTCGTCATTGACCTCACATGTGTGGTGCTGCAGGTCCGCCTCCAGTGTGGATGAATGAGGCAGACACAGCATGGAAGGTGCAACGTCACCTTTATTGAATGTATTCTCTCCGGTAGGGGAGAGCGCGTCCTTCTGTGCCGAGTCGCGCTCTCGCAAGTCACTCACCCCCGCGTCACGTCCGGCCGCGGGGCTACCGCCCGGTCACGTGACACGGAGAGCTAGACCGCGACTCTACACATCTTCCCCTTTAACAATTGGCAGATAGGCCGTAACTGTGTCCACAGGTATATAGGCAAAGAGAGAGATAGAGAGAGAAGGAGAGAGGGAGAGAGAGAGAGAGAGAGAGAGAGAGAGATTTACAACTGGTAGTCCTTGAGGTGTTTCGGTAGCTTCACCGCACGGCCCTTCCGGGTGTGCGTTCCAGTCACTTGTTCATTTCCTCCGCAGGGTCCGTATGACCCTGTGTTCTGTTCCCGGTCGTTGCAGGAGACGTTTGACTCCTCACTCGGGCTGCTTCCTTCGTCCACTTCCTGGTTGGGTGTGTGCTGCGTCGATTGTGTAGGTGATTGTCCCTCCGCGCTGGGTGGTCCGGCTGCGCTCCCGTAGTCTATGGGGGATGCTGGTGCTTCCATGTCGCTGGTGCAATCCCCTACTCCGCTGTTGCCTGTGCCCCACTGTAAGATCTTGTTGCACTTGGCCATTCTGGATTGGGCCCACACCTTTCCATCACTTAGTAAGGCAGAGCGGTTGTATGCCTCTATTACCCGCAGGGGTTCACTGAACTTGCTGTCTCCTTTGAGTGCTAGTTGGCCCTTCTTGACTCTGACCCACTCGCCTTCCTGCAAGGTATTGTTCTGCACGCTGTTCCGTTTGTCATAGTGTGCTTTGTATATGCTTTACGCCTTCGCGATGTTGCTGCGGACAATGGCGGGAGACCATTTGCTTTGGAGTCTCATGGTCATCCAGGCTGTGTTGTCCCTGGTGAAGGGTTCTCTGCCTCTCAAGATTTTGAATGGGCTGTAGCCTGTCAAGGTGGGTGTGATGCGGTAGGCCCACACTGTTTTCCTGACTTCCGCCTCCCAGTTCTTGCCGGCACTGATTGCTGCTTGTATCGAGCCCATGATCACCCGGTTAAAGCGTTCCACTTGGCCATTTCCTGCTGGGTGGTACACCAGCGTGCGCTTTGTTTGGATGCCGTTTCTGTTGGTGAAGGCTGTCCATTTGGCAGAAGTGAACTGGGGTCCATTGTCGCTGGTGATGGACTTGGGGATGCCCTCCCTCAAGAAGATGTTGGTGAGGAGGGCGATGATGGCGTCGGAGTCCGCCGCTTCGCAGACTTCCACTTCTGGCCACTTAGAGTAGCGATCCACAACCACAATAAGGTGTTTGGGTGTGCCCCATGTGTCGAGGACAGGGCCTACAATGTCTATAGATAAGTCTTCCCATGGGTTGTTGGGGGTGGGGAACTCGCCCATGGGGGGCCTCATGGTGACAAGAGTTTTGTCCGCCCTGGCACAGTGGGCGCAGCTCCTCACAAACCTTTCAACTTGCATGTCCAGGGCTGGCCACCAATACAGTGATTTAATCCGCTTTTTAGCCTTCACGATGCCCAGATGGCCTTCATGGTTGATTTGAAGGATGTGGTCCAGCAGGGCCTTCGGGGGCACCACTTTATCCCCTCGTAGAAGGAAGACGGAGTCCTCGCCGATAGAGAGTTCATCGTGGACCTCCCAGAATTTCCTGAGGTCGCTGTCGACGTGCTTTTTTTCCGGCCAGCCCCGCGTGACGTATTCTTTGACCTGGGACAGTACCGGGTCCTGCAGGTATGCCTCCGCCCACTCTTGAGCACTGATGGTGTGTTCGTGGTCTGTGAGGAAGGCCACGCTGTAGTCCTCCCATTCTGATGATGTGGCTGGTGCTTCCATGGCAGCGGCCCTGCTCAGGAAATCCGCCACTCTGTTCTGTGGGCCAGGGATGTATTCTACATCGTACACGAAGTCCAACAGGCGCAATGTCATTTTGGCGATACGCGGGGTGGCTATTGGGTTGCTGCTGGAGGTGAGGACTTTGACCAGGGGTTTGTGGTCGGTCCGGAGCGTGAAGCGGGATCCCCATAGGTACTGTCGGAATTTCTCCATCGCCCAGGTGACTGCCAGCATTTCTTTCTCGATGACACTGTATTTTTCTTCGCTGGAGGTGAGGGAGCGTGAGGCGAACCCCACCGTGGTGATGGTGCCCTTGGTGGCCTGCTGGGAGAGAACTGCTCCCAGTCCTTCTTCGCTGGCGTCGGTGGTCAGGATGCTGGGTGCGGCTCCGTCGAAGCCCTGTAGGGGGACTGCCGTGCAGATGTCGCGTTTGATGGCTGTGAATTCCGCTTCCGTCTCTTCTGTCCAGGCAAAGCTGTTCTTCTCCTTGAGTAGCTGGCGGAGGCTGTGGGTCTTCATTGCAAAGTTCTTCACGAACTTACTGTAGAAATCCGCTAGCCCCAAGAATGAGCGAACGTCGTCTTTGGTTTTCGGGGAGGGTGCTGCCCTGATGGCTTCTATGTTGGCTGTTTTGGGGGTGATCCCCACGTGGCTGATCTCATGCCCCAGGTATGTGACCTTGTTGAGACCGAATTTACACTTCTCTAGTTCCACTGTGAGGCCGTTGGCTGCCAGGGTTTTGAGGACGGTGCGCAGGATGTCATCGTGTTCTGTTCGGGTTTTCCCCATGACGAGGATGTCGTCCTGAAAATAGAGGACTCCGTGGACGCCTTGGAACAGCTTGTGCATAAGTTTTTGAAAGACGGCTGCCGCCGATGCAAGCCCGAAGGGTAGGCATTTGAACCTGTAGCACCCGAAGGGTGTGATGAACGATGTGAGTGTTTTGCATGACGGGTGGAGGGAGATCTGGTGGTAGGCAGCCTTGAGGTCAATGGTAGAGAACCACTTGATCCCTTTGGTCTGGGCGAGTAGTTCGCTGATTCTGGGCAGCGGAAACTTTTCCACGACGATGTTTTTGTTGAGTTCGCGGAGATCAATACAGAGACGGATCTTCCCACTCGGTTTGTGTGCCACGACCACAGGTGCGAGCCATTCGGCGCATTCGACAGGTTCAATTATGCCGCTGTCTTCTAGCCTCTGAAGTTCCAATTGTACTGCTTCTCGGCAGTTGAACGGGATGTTCCGTACTTTGTGCACGACTGGGA
This sequence comes from Calotriton arnoldi, assembly GCA_963921515.1. Taxonomy (NCBI): domain Eukaryota; kingdom Metazoa; phylum Chordata; class Amphibia; order Caudata; family Salamandridae; genus Calotriton; species Calotriton arnoldi. The sequence goes on from CAWUFW010006644.1 coordinate 670,941, forward strand.
CCGCCCTGTCCTTGAGGACGATCTTGTGGGTGTATTTGCACAGTTTTCCAATGTGGTCGCTGAATACGGTGGGAAATTCTGTTTGTAGGGCGGTCGGCAGGGATGTGTCCTGAGTCAAGAGTACCTGTGTCTTGCTTCCGGGGTGGAGTTGAATGCTGAGTGCTCCCTGGTCAGCCCAGCCCAGGACTGATGGACCCTTGTGTGCCACGTACAGTTTCGCCCTGGTGCGTCGTCCGTTAAACTGAAACAGGAGTTCCCGGTAGCCTACCATGGGGATCCTTTCTCCTGTGTATGTGACCGGTTGGATATCCGCTGGGCACAGTTGGTCGCCCACCACAGGGGCGAAGTCTTGGTCCCATATCTGTTTCTGTATGATGGTGTAGGGCGATCCGGAGTCCGCCACCATGATAACGTGGACGCCACCGATCAGCACTTTGCAGGATGGCCGTTTGGCCGCGACGTCACCGATGCCCAAAATGTGATCCTCAATGCAGAGAATGCTATCTGGATCAGAGAGATCTGCTTCTTCCGGAGCCTCCGAGGCGTCTTGCACGTACTTTACGGCCGCGGTCCTGGGCCTCCGACGGCAGACTTTGCTGAAGTAGTCCTGTGATGTTGCAGAAGGAACATTTAACGTGGAATGCTGGGCATTTCTTGTCGTTGCCCATGTGGGATTGGCTGCCGCATCTATAACAAGTTCCTTGTCTGCCCTGGGGGGCGCGGCTGGTGCGGCTGGACCTGAATGCAGCTTGGCGAGGTGGGTCGGGGGCCGGCGAGGGTCTTGGCGGTGGGGCTGGGCGGTCGGAGATTTTGCACACTGTAGCCGGCGGCGTCGTGTCTTTCTTGGCAGCGAGGGCAAAGCGTTTGGATAGCTCCGCTCGTTTTACGATGGCGATGATCTCAGGAAGAGGCGCTTCGCCGCTGACCCATAGTTTTTCCTGGACGCTTGACTGGGTGGAGTGCATGATGATTTGGTCCCGTATGAAGTCGTCGTGGAGGACGCCAAATTTGCAGTTGATGGCTAGGCGCTTCAGGGACGCTACGTAATCTTCCACCGATTCCGCTTCCGCCTGTTTCCGTTGGAAGAAGTTATAGCGGTCAATGGCGGTGCACACCACGGGCTGGTAGAGGGTGTCCAGGTCGTCGAGGGCGTGTTGGAAGACATCGACATCATCTGGAGCCCTCGTCTTTGTTACCATTTGCACGTACACCCGCAGACCTTCCGGGCCTAGATTATGGAGGAGGATCTTTTTGCGCCGTTTGCTCAAAAATTCTTCTTCGCCTTCGTCTTCTGATGCTGAGAGGTAGTTCAGAAAGTACGCCTTCCAGTCAGCCCACTTCATGGCGGGTTCGCCAGGCTTGGGTAGGAAGGGCACCGGGTTGGTTAGGGAGAAGGTCTGTGCGCACATGGTGTGGGTGGCGTGGGCAGTCGCGGCACTGGGGGCTTGTAGGGGTGGAGTCTCCGTTCCTCGGGCCAGGGGGAGACCACTGCCTGTTCGCGGGTGGCTCCGAGGTGTCCAGGGCGTGATGGTATCTATGGCAGTGTCCTGCAGGGTCTAGTGGACACCGAGGCTGCTTGGAGCGGGGGCCAGAGGCCCTGTTAAGGCGCAGGTGGGAAGGAGTGCTGCCGTGCCCCCTTCCTGACTGTGGTGGGGCCTGCACTGGTTGGTGCTAGGGCCTCGTGGAACAGGGACTGTGCCTGTGCAGTGTAGGGCCTACTGAGTGTGCGCGCCGATCTGCGCGCCGAGCTGGTCGTGGGTGCGGCCGTAGGGCGTGCCTTGAGACGGCTGCGCTGTGCCGAGAAGGGAGTGCTGGTGGCTAGAGCACGAGGTGCGCGGGAAGTCGGGCGCCCTGAACCTGGCGGGCCGCGTTTGCTCTCCCCTACCTGCTGGTGTAGATTTCAGGCGGTGCACGGGTCTTCCGCCTCGTCGCCACTGTGGTGCTGCAGGTCCGCCTCCCGTGTGGATGAATGAGGCAGACACAGCATGGAAGGTGCAACGTTACCTTTATTGAATGTATTCTCTCCGGTAGCGGAGAGCGCATCCTTCTGTGCCGAGTCGCGCTCTCGCAAGTCACTCCCCCCCCGCGTCACGTCCGGCCGCGGGGCTACCGCCCGGTCACGTGACGCAGAGAGCTAGACCGCGACTCTACAACATGTAAAGGGTTTCAATCGCTAATAGTTAAGAGGTCAGTGCGCATTCCCCTTGTATTTAAATAAATATAATGAGCTTAAAGCCTGGCATTTCACTCGTTCTTATTATGTTTGCCAGGAGCATTTAGCGTGACAGCTAGGAGCTTCAACTTGCACTTATATAAATAATTCAGAAGTTAGTGCGCATTCCCTTAGTATTTATTTAAACAAACATAACTAGCTTTTAGCTTGGTATTTCACTCGATTTTTATTACGTTTTTCAGGAGCATTTAATGTGACAGCTAGGAGATTCAACTTGCATTCATAGAAACATCCATTTTGTTTTTCATATATGCCTTAGGCCCAATTGATGAAGGGTGGTTATATAGAAAATTCTAAAAAACATTTGAAAGGCTTTTGGGAACCACATTCAACTTGAGTTCAATTTATAACAGGTATGTAGATAAACCCTGTACTTAAACATTTTAGTGGAGAGTGTTTCGAAAATGATGGAAATCGATGGGAACTGATGGTTAATTATTGCACTCCACAGATTCCCCTAACAAGAGTTATTGCAGTTACAGGTATATGCCAGTGAAGTAATATAAAGGCATCCTGTGGACCAGATATTTATTACTCTGGGAATAATATTCATTGAGGTGAGAGAGGATCATGTACTTTACCTTAACTGATTTGCATTGCGTGGGCAAGGAGTAGTACGGTGATAACTATAAGAGCAGTGAAGGGATTACAATTGGCTCTTTCTGCCCCCAGATTGGTTTTCCTGAATTACAATTGGAAACAAGAAACCAGAAGAGATGGTTCAGCACTTGAAGATTTAGTTGTCTCAGTATTCGGCTGAGCGGCAGTGTATAACTTGTAAGGTGAGGTCTAGTCCCACCAGTTTTTTATCTTAACTTTAAAACAAGGCCTAGTAATGTAGGATAACAGCCTGTGCAACCAATATATGGGTTTATTATTATTAACTTCATGAGGATGAATAGAGAATGACAGAATGGGTCTGATGTGTGGATTGTGATGTATATTGGGGAGTATATCATCAGTTGCTCAACCAGTGGGTCAACATATGTGAGTAGTGGAACTTGTTTGGTTCCTTTACAATACATGCTAGTATTTAGGTGTATTTGTACTGCATATCTGGATTCTATTAACCTTATAGTGTGTATTTTTTTTATTTTTATTTTTTTTAAGTTTTGAAAAACCTTTATTGAAAATACAAAAAAAGGAGTTGACATCAGCATATTGCCTACATCCCTGATAGGGCCGGCCTGTGTCGTGGTGCGAGTGGAGCTGTGGTGGTCAGGGGGGAAGAATACACAGCAAGTCACCTACAACCACTTGGGGCCGGCCGAGTCAATAAGAACGGTGAGCGTGAAAGGCAGTAGGTCATCTGTAGTCATTAAATTGCAATCAATACCTTTTGAAATAAACATTTCCACTTTAGTACTGTGAATATCCTGTATGTGTCTAATTTGTGAACGCATTCCATTCAAAGGGGTATGGAGCGGTGTCCCTTAGTGACCCGTGGTCTCCTATATACGGTATCTGTCGGCTGAGGCTGGGGTTCCCCGCTCATCCCGTGACCTGTCCTCTTGAAGTTGGTGTGGGGGAGGAAGTCCCAGTGGCTGTGGGGGCAGTATGTTCCAAGAGATATGTTTGTAAGGGGGCCCATATGTCTCGTGGGCGGGAGGAAAGGGGTTGGAGGTCTGCATAAGTGTGTAGTTGTTCCTGGCTGTAAATGAGATCTTGGAGCCATTCCTTGAATTTTGGAGCTCTCCCTCTACCCCATCCGCAGGCGATCTTTCTTTTGGCAAGGAGGAGTGCGAAAGAGGTGTATTTCCGCATTGCGGCAGACAGGGGTTGAGTATATCCCAGTATCACAGTCAGGGGGTTGTCAGGAACGTGTAGCCCAGTCATGAGGTCTAGTGCTGTAAGTGTTTCCGACCAGAAGCGTTGGACGGGCGGGCAGTCCCAAGCTACATGTTTGAAGTCAGCGCCTTCTGCGCCGCAGCGGTCGCATCTGTCACTATCGCGTAGTCGTAGGCGATGCAGCCGCGCAGGTGTGTAGTAGAGGCGATGAACGTATTTGTAATGTATGATTCTAAATCTGCTACTGGCAGAGATATCTCCCGTCTGTTTGCAACAATAAGACCACTGTTCGTCAGTCAGGGGATACCCCAGCTCCTCCTCCCATCTACGCCGGGCCAGGGGGGGCTCGTGTTCCTTGTGATTTTGTACAGTGCGGTATAATAGTGATATCACATGTGCAGGGGCCGCCTGTTGCAGGAGGGCGTGTAGTGGAGGCATAGTGGGTGGCTCTTGTGGAAAATCAGGGGTGATGGCTCTCACATTTTGTCGCAGCCTGAGATAATAGAATCGTTCCAGAGGGGTAGGGTTAGTGGTGCCAAAAAATTCTGCGCTTGTTTGGAATTGGCCCCCAGCATAAAGTTGCCCCCAGGTATGTATGGTTAGTTTGCGAAGAAGTCGGTGGCAGCCGCCCTCCTGTGTCACCGGAATGTCCTGTCGACCAGGCAGGGGCAGGAGGGGGGAGTATAGTAGTGTGCATTGTGTGGAGTTTGCGAGATCTCGCCAAGCGCTAGTGGTACATTGTACTGTGGTGGAGGCTAGGTGTCGCTGGATTGCGGGGGTGCTCAGGTAGGCCGTGCAGGGGGTCGGGCCATGTAGCCGTCTTCAATCGCGAGGTGGGGCATGTAGGGGGGAGGTTTCATCCAATAGGCGGCGATGGGGGCCTGCGCAGAGCTATAATATAGCTCCAAATCCGGTATCTCAAAACCGCCAGCACTGAATGGTCGCGTGAGGGTGTTCCATCGTAGCCTGGCTTATTTCCCTCCCAGGTGAGTCTGATGAGCTGGGTCTTAATGGTCGAGAAAAAATGACGACTGGGGGCGTAGGGAATATTGACGAACAGATATAGTTTGGGCAATATTATCATTTTAATAAGGGCGGCTCTGCCAGCCATTGATAGAGGCAAGGCGATCCATCCCGTAATTTTATCAGTAAGGGAATCCAGTGTGCGTCCATAATTTGCTCGCATTAGCTCCTCACGGTCGCGGGAAATGACTAAACCGAGGTATGTAAGAGTGTTGTCGCACCATTTTAGAGGATAGTCTGGCACGAATTTCGGGGTGGTGTCAGTGAGGGGAAATATCTGTGATTTTCCCCAGTTGATGTTTACCCCAGAGAGTTGCCCAAAAAGGATAAAAAGTCTGAGAATAGGATTTAGGCTAACGTCCGGTTGCCGCAAGTAGAGGGTGAGGTCGTCAGCATATAGGGAAATGAGTATTTGCCTTTCAGGATAGATAATAGCATGGTCGCGGTGGTGTTGCCGGATCTTAGCAGCAAGGGGTTCGATAGCCAGAGCAAATAGGAGTGGGGACAAAGGGCATCCTTGTCTGGTACCCCTGGTTATTGAGAAAGCGGGAGAGCACCTGCCGTTGACCATCACCGTAGCCTGGAGGCCTGTGTATAATAGGTTTATCCAGGCTAAGAATGGGGAGGGGAATCCCATACGCTGCAGCACAAAGGATAAATAATCCCACTCCAGGGAGTCGAATGCCTTAGTGGCATCTAGGAAAATAGCGGCCGCATTCTCATCCGGGTCTATATCGTGGAGTAACTCAAAGAGGCTGCGTAGATTGTGGGATGTGCCTCTAGTCGGAACGAAGCCCGACTGGTCAGGTAGGACCAATACTGGCATAAGAGGAATGATGCTATTCGCAATTAATTTGTCTAGGATTTTGGCGTCGATGTTAATAAGGGACAGGGGCCTATATGAATCCGCTTGTGTAGACGACTTCCCTGGTTTAGGCAAGGAAATAATTAGTGCTTCGCGCATTGTGGGAGGTAGTATACCTGACTCGCGTGCTTCTTCCAGCACCTGGCGTAGCGTCGGAATGAGCAGATTGCGAAATGTCTTATATAATTCAGCCGGAAGGCCGTCAGGCCCTGGGGCCTTACCGGATTGCAATTGCATAATAGCAGAGGTAATTTCTTCGTCTTCATAGTGTGCGAGGAGTAGGTCTCTCTGACCATCCCCCAACCAGGCAATCGCAGTGTCGTCAAAGAATGTGGCGAAATCTGCTGGGGCCTGTCTGTGGGTTTTATATAGCGCTTTGTAGAAATGTTTGAAGACATTTAGTATATTCGAGGTATTTCTATGTATTTGGCCTTCCTCATCTACTATCTCTAAGACAGTGTTAGCAAATGGAGGAGGTCGAATGGAGGAGGCCAGTGCCCTTCCTGGTCTCTCCCCCTCTCCGTACCGGCGTGCCTGGTGGTATTTCCCTCTAAATTTACATTCCCTCTCAGCCGTTTTCTGATAGTCCGTGATCAGGGTACGTAAGTGCGTTTGGAGTTCAGGGGTGGGTGTGGACAGTATGGACATCTCCGTGCGTTTTATTTCCTGTTCTAGGTTCCGGAGTGTGTTGCGGATGTCTTTTAAGACTCCCCCGCTCTTAGTGATGCATATTCCCCGCACAGTGACCTTGAATGCCTCCCAGATCGTTGAAAAGTGCGGGACGGAGCCATTATTGCGGAGGAAGTAGTCCGATATTTCTTGTTCGAGTTCGGCTTTGAAAGCGGAATCTAATAAGTTCTGCGGTTGAAGGCGCCAGGAGAAGAAGGGGGGCTCTTCATGGGGTGGCGTGAGAGTGAGGAGTACAGGGGAGTGGTCTGAATATGTACGGGATAGGTGGGCCGTTCCCGACAACCAGGTCGCTAATCCTTTGTCTATCAGCCAGTTGTCGATGCGTGACCAGGAGGAGTGCACAGTGGAGTAGCAGGATCCCTCTCTGGTGAGGGGGTGAAGGGTTCTCCAGGCATCCAGGAGATCATTGTCTTCTACAATGTGTTTGAGGGTACGATGTGCATTGGTGTAGTGGTGACTCTGTGGGTGAGACCTGTCCAGAGACGGGTCAATTGTGACATTAAAGTCCCCTCCCCATACCAGATGCGTAGAGCCTATGTCCAGTATTTTTCCCCATAGGAGCCGGAAAAACTCCGGATCGTCAGTGTTGGGTTCGTAGCAGGAGATGAATGTGATGGATTGTGTGGATAACCGCCCCCATAGGATGCTGTACCGGCCTTGCGGGTCCCCGTATGAGCCGATGGGGGTGTAAGGAAATGTGCGTTTCATCAGGATAAGAGTTCCCTGGGCATATGAAGAGTATGACGAGAAGCATCTACTGCTAGCCCAGCGGGGTCGCGAAAGTGGGAGATGTAGCGGGAGCTAGGTGCGTTTCTTGGAGCATGGCGCAGTGGACATTGTGGCGGTCTAAATAGGACAGGGTTTGGCGACGTTTGCGGGGATTTCCCAGACCTCTAATGTTCCATGTTAAAAAGTTGTATTGGAGGGGCCTGGGTCGGGACTCCATGGTGTATGCAAAGAGTTATATTGGGATGGAATGCAGGCTATGTATTTAGAGTGAATATTGTCGACTTGAGCGTAAATAAGGGTGTAGTACAAAGTGGTGCGTAAACAACAGTCCCCGTTCCCTCCCTCCTCCCACATCAGCATCCCAACCACTCCGTGAACTTTCCCTCCCCCCTCCCTAGTCTTCCCAAATTCCTCCATCCCAACTGGGGATAGTGAGGGCAAACATAGAATCATGTAAAAAGTACAACACCGTAGGGTTCACCTGCTGGGTAAGAGCCAGAGGGCATCCAGGTGCACCTCGCGAAGGCGAGGGTGCTCAGGACAGTGTTAGAGTTCACCTCAGTGTGGTGGCTGGTGCCGTTCTGAATCTGGTGGGTTCCGCCCACATAGATATTGTGGTGCGTGTGGGGGGGAGTAGCCCCCGCAGTGCCGCCGCGGGGTATCTCATATTAGATCCGTGGCAGAGGTCAGCCTTTATTCTGAGCACAGTTTCAGGTTCCTTCAGGGGCCGAGGGAACTTCGTGGTAGAATGGCAGGTATAAAGAGAAATAATGAGCAGTTTGTTACCGCCCTCGACTTGCAGGGAGAGATGCAATGTCCCAACTTGTTTCGCATTTCGTGCAGTCTGGGTGTTGCGTGCCGTGAGATCCGAATGGCATGAGAGGACGTACAAGCACCCAGTCTTGACCCGTTAGTGTCTAAGGGGTTGGGTTTGTGTACATATGCACCATAGCGTCTTTGTTTAGGGTCCGAGTCTGCTGTTCCAGGTTTCACTCCACATCAGATGTGCCTCCATTGTCCCCGTGGTTGCGCTCAGAGGACGCCCGGCCCGCGGGCTGTCGAGGCAGGGTTTTAAGGAAGTTCTGGGCATGTTGGGGATTTGTAAAGAAATGTTGTTTGCCATTGTGCGTCACCTTGAGGCGAGTTGGGAATAGCATTGCGTATGGCAGTTTAAGGTGTTGTAGTTTTTTCTTCACTTGGAGGAACTTCCGTCTCTGTTCTTGCACCGCCATGGTGAAGTCTGGGTAGAGTGATATCTCTGATCCATCGTGGCTGAGTTGACCCTTTTCCCGGGATAGGCGGAGGGCAGTGTCCCGATCACGATAGTTAAGCAGTTTGGCTATGATGGGGCGTGGCGGAGCCCCGGGAGCAGGCCGGTTTGCCAGTGATCGGTGCGCTCTTTCCACAACAAGGACCGAAGAAAATTCCTCACTTCCAAACAGTGTTATGAGGAGACGTTCCACATAGTCCTCCATTTTCCCGGTGGCTGTCGACTCCGGCACTCCAATGATACGTAGGTTGTTTCTCCTTGAACGAGATTCCAACTCTTCATTTTTTGCAGCTATCACTTTCAGGACTCCCTCCATCTCAAGCGTCCGATTGGTGGTGGAGCTCGATGCGTCCTCCAGGTCCGATATCCTTCGCTCCGCCTCGGTTAACCGGTCGTCGTGTTTCTCCACCCTGTGCGTAAGGCCATCCAGTCTGGCGTTCATAGTATCCATTTTTGACTCGATTGATGTCAGGCTCGACTGCATCACCAGGAGCAGCTCTTTAAGGTCCGCGGTCGAGGTGGCGGGAGCTTCGGCCTGGTCTTCATCTACCTCCGGTTGGGAGCGGGAGGTTTTTCGGGTGTCGAAGTTTAGCTTCATCTGTCGCCCGTCTGGTTTCCCCATGGCGGCAGGACAGTGGGCGTGGCGGCGTAGTCAGGGCCCAAGAGCAAGCCAGTGGCAGGGGTAGAGGGGTCCCGCAATGTGTGGTCCTGCCAGTGGAGATAAGCCGGGCCGCACCAGGGGAGGGGTGGTGGACTCCCCCCTCTATGTGCCGGGGTCCCAGCGCTCAGTCTCCGCTCCCGGCCGGCCGAGCGCCCTTATGCAGCGGTCGATTCCTTCCTACGGGGCAAACCAGCGGGTCCAGCGTTGGGTCAGGCTGATCCTGCAGCGGGGTGCGGGCCGGAGGCCCGGACAGAGTCCCGTGTCGCCACACGCCCTGTAATCTCACTAGGTGCTCTGAGAAGTGGTGGCAGTCATTCAAGCCTCTGTCAGCATTGGAATCTTCCGTCTAATGTAGATGGCGCAAGCTGTGGTCGTTCTGATGGCCGGGAGGGGGGGCAGCCCCCGCCGCAATCCACCCTCTTGCACTACGCCGGAGGGCTGCACCTGGGCTCGCTCTCCTCCGCTCGCGGCGCCCCCTCCCAGCACAAGTACAGCACAGTGTAAGGTCCCGGAGGCCAGCAATATGCTCCCCAGTCCAAGCGGGTCGGTGAGTGTGGGGGGGGTGGTGGAAATCCCTAGCCGTATCCCCCGTTCCCTCCGCGATTCAGCAGTGCGTGCCCTCGGTGCAGGGCGGGGGCCGATGTTCCTTACCGCAAAGGCAGAGCGGTTGTCCGAGACGGGGCAGCAGCGCCAGCAGGACAGCAGCAGCGTCCGGGTCTCTGGGCCGCGCAGGGCACTCACCGCATCGGGACTCCAGTCGCGCTCCCAGGGCCCGCGGCCCCGCCGTCCACCTCCGCCGCCCACCTTGGAGGAGCTGCGGCCTCCCGCCAGAGGGCAGCGGGGCCAATCGCAGCGTCAGAGGGCGGCAGGTGTCATCAGCGTCCACCACTCCGCCGCAGCAGCGCTGGATTTACTTCCCGGGCATTCACTGTTCCCCGAGGCGGGCAGCGCCACTCACGGCCTCGCTCCGGCATCCCCAGCCCCTCAACGGGAAGCCGCATCCGCCATTTTGCGAGCGTTCATCGGCGGGATCAGATGGGGATCTTCCCCGGACCTGGGCAGATGTATGGGGCGTTACCGGCACTCTCAGGTGTTCCTCTGCATTGGTGATCAGGCAGCACCGTTTCAATAGCGTGAAAGTGGGAGATGAGCCGGATAAGCATCGGATGGGCTCCCGAGCCGCAAGAGCCTCACGCAAGTGCGGCCATCTTGCTTGGCGCCCTCTAGCACCCCCCATAGTGTGTATTTTTATTAATTAGTACCATGTTATTAATATTGTTTTGACATGCACATTTATATGTTTTAATGTACAGGAATACGACAATGATTGGCTTCATGTATATGTTATGAGAGTCTAATCTTGGTCTTGATAAAGATGGTATAATTTGGATAACACCATTGAAACACGTCGACGCCTTGGTACCCAATTCGTGTTGGAACCATAGATATCCAACGATTGTCAACATATCGGGTTCCAGTCTTTACGTTTGTGATACACAAATGTTTTTTTTTATGACAAAGTGTACTGTCTTTTCTTACTCTCATTGTCTTCAATGTCGTTTGTCTGACAGGTTGATTTCATATGTGGTAGCAAACTTTCTTGCTACTTGCTGCTATAACAGTGGTGCTTCATTATAGGAATATGAAATGTATTTGATGTAATATCTTGTGCTTTTTAATGTTGTTTTATTCTTCATCATTGTTTTTAAAGTTTTTAATAAAAAGACATGTGTAATTTCTACTATTGACGTATCCTTGGTGTACTGGTTTAAGCTGATAACTAGACTCCCTTGGGCTGAATTAGATTCTGCACTATTTGGTCGGGTGATTGAATGTGAGTGGTGTGGAGTATTAAGGCAACCAAAGGAAGACTTGTTTTTTACTTGTTATTAGTACCCTATTCCTTTGGTGAGAAGAGGTCCCTCTCTGTTACTCCTGGTTTATGCGTACAGCCCTAGTGGTTGGAGAGGTGGCATTTGGTCTGGTTTGATCATTTGCTTTCATCTGGGCACCTATAACTGGTTCTTGGTGACCATATGGATAACTTTAAAACCTTCGGGTTTTCTGAGGATCAATTTGACAAACTGATTAATCAAAACCAACAGAGTGGTGGGAAAATAACCACGAATCAATTGAATCATGATCAACTTTTAAAGATTTTAAATTTAAGGAAAAAGTTGATCAGTACTGAACTACATGCATAGTTCCTGATCGAATACTTAAAGGCGGGGTGATTCCAATAGGGCTCCAAATTAGAAATGAGCCAGGTTTGTTCATGGATAATAAAAGATTTTTAGAGACATGGACACTTATCGCAAATCGGTGCAGTAGAGATTGGATCATCCATATTATTGTAACAGCCCAAGAAGTGATGATTATTGAGAGAAAACTAATAGAGGAACTTGAAGTTAAGATCAAAGAGAATACAGCATTAGAAGAGGCCAAAAAAACCTTGAAGAATTAGACCAAGAGACTAATGGCTACAGAGAATATCTGATAAATAAAAAAACAATAAATTGAAAAAAGATATAGAGAAATTTAATGCAGAATTGGTATACCCATGCCTAGGTAAAGAGTATTATAACATTAGGAAAGAACAAAGATGGGGAAAGCCTAATTTTCAAAGACCGGTGTATTCAAGAGGAGGCAACATACGTGTCACCTTTTCAGAAACATCAGGTTCCAGTAGTGAAGATGATGAACAGGTCAACGAACCACAAAGCAGATCTGCATCTAACCCTGATCATGAGTCTTTTTAGGACTACACCAGAAAAGAGGACAAAGAAATTACAGGAACTTTGGGAGGGGAAACCAGTGAGGAATTACCCACCACAGGACTACCTGAAAACCAGGAATCAGAGATACTGGAGGTAGAAAAATTTCCCATTATTAATTTATCACAAGAGTACTTTCTAAAGTTGAAAAAGAAGTATTAGAGAAAGGTTTTCGTTTCGCCCCACTGCTCCCTTAAGTAAATTTGAGTTTGAGAAAGATCTTAAATCTTTTTTTAGAAAAATAAGACTTGAGAAATTCTTTGAAGATAAAATATGTCGTACCACTCCTTATGTTTCTGGTTTTAAACCTAGGTCAACCTTTACACCCACACTGAGTCAAGTCAACAAAAATATTGAAATCTTTGAAAGAACTGTTGAAATTAATATCAAAAAAGTTTTGGAAGCTCCTAATAAACAGATCAACAACCTTTCTAGTAGTCATAGAGAAGCTCTCAGATGTTTACAAAATGATGCCAGCATCACCATCAAACCGGCCGATAAGGGTGGGTGGGTGGTGGTGCTGGACACCACAGACTACGATGCAAGAATGTGGAGCCTATTAGAAGTACAAGAACACTATCGGCGAGTTCCGCATTCTAGGATTGATAGCCTGAGGGTGGAGGGTGAACAACTGTTAGAATTGGCTAAAGCAGAAGAATGGATTTGTGAGGAGGAATATAAGTACTTAGATAATACTAATCCAATTACTCCAGCAATATATGGACTTCCAAAAGTTTATAAGAATCTCAGCACCCCACCCATGAGACCAATTGTAAGTAGCATTGGCTCTAAATTGGAACCCTTGAGTAAATATGCTGACTTTTTTCTCAAACCTCTTGTCCACAAAAAGAGGTCCTATCTTAGAGATTCGGCTCACGCAATTTTAATCTTGAGGGACAGGGCTTCAATGGGGTGACCCAGTTTTTGGTCACCCTTGATATTGAAGCCCTTTATACTAACATTCCCCAAGATGATACGATTAGAGTAGTATCATCAATATTGGATAATGAAGATCTAGGTGGGGGCAGTAGAGATTTTATTATGTCCTGTGTGACCATTGGTACTGAAGAACAATTTGTTCTTATTCAAAGAAGACCTCTTCCAGCAAGTCAAAGGGACCAGTATGGGGGCCACATGTGCCCCTAGTCTGGCCTGCTTATATGTCAGTAACTTTGAGAAACATCATATATTCAATGAAATTGCACCGTTTTTGAAAATATCTGGCACTGGTACCGTTTCATTGATGACATTATCTTTATTTGGGATGGTGCCAGTGACTGTTTGGCGGGAATCATTGAATGGTTACATTTTGGAGACCCAAACTTGCGGTTCACAGCGCAATGGAGCGATACGAGAGTTAACTTTTTAGATATCTGTATGAAAAATAGTGAGGGTAAATTAGAAGTTGAGTTATACACAAAACCAACTGACAAAAATACACTTCTCCATTATGGGAGCAACCATCCGAAGTCGCAGAGGGATAATATTCCCTTTGGAGAGTTCCTGCGGCTTTGTAGGAATTGTTCCATAGTTGAGGACTTTTATGTACATTCAGATGCTCTCAAGAAGAAACTCAAAGATAGAGGATATCCCAAAAAACTAATCAAACATTCTTTTAAAAGAGCGAGGTATTATGACCGAGATCATATGCTTGATAGGGACAGGACTAAGAATAAAAATGCTGAAAGAATAGTGTTTGTAAGTCAATTTTCCGGTATTAGTAACCAAATAAAAAATATTGTAAACAGAAACTGGAAAATTATCAATGATGGACAAGAGAATCAATTAGAGAAACCCTTGTTTGCGTTCAGACGCAACAAAAATATTTGTAATTCATTGGTCAGCAGTTATAGAAATACAGAGGACAGCATACAGACCACATTAGATAACAAAAGAGCTACTGGTAATTATAAATGTGGGAGTTGTTCCATTTGTGAACACAGTATAGTGACCAAAACTTTAGAATTTAATGGAACTATACTTACCGCTAGAACTTTGAACAATTGTTGCAGTAAGAATATTATCTACCTCCTCGTCTGTCCATGTGGCCTTTGCTACGTGGGGGAGACTAGTCATGAATTAAGACTGAGATTGCTTGAACACAAATCAGCATTGAGGACTAAAAAAGAAAATGTACCACTGACAGACCACTTTTCTAAAGCCAACCATGATTTCAATGATTTCAGTTGGTTTATTCTTGAAAAAATCAAGATGGACAGACGTGGGGGTGACGTAGATAATAAAAAAAAAAAGAGAGAACAGTGGTATATCTGTAAATTAGGAACCGTGAATAATGGTCTTAACTCACGAGAAGAATGGATGGCATTGATTCTTTAATCAATGTTTTTCCATAATAGACCAGGCTTTCAAGCTGTATTGATTCTAAAAAATCTTTCTTAGGACTACTTATTTAGCGGCTTTTTTTGACTGTGTAATGAGTTTGTTCCCACAATCAACGTTAAGGGTAGAGGTAAGAACTACTATTTGGTCATCTTATGCAGTCTGTCATCATAATTTCCCCTGTTGTATGAGAGTGATTATTATCTATGAAGCGCTTTATGCCCCTGTTTTGAGGATGCAGCAGGCTCAATATGAGGGATTTATGAGCTTACAGCAACATTGCCCTACTACACTATTCCTAGAAGGCTTGAATTGTATTTATCCTGGTCTCTAGTATACACAGGTTCCGATAAGAAGTAGTGATTATCCAGCATTACCATTGCTTAACTTTACCACACTGCAATGGAGGTGCTTCTGTTTTCTGCATCTATGAGAAGATTCTATCAGAGACAGTTGCGATGTGGTCACAGAGGCTTTTTTTGTTATCCTGCCTCGGTGCTTTGAAGCTGCAGGTGTCCTTCTTACATCATAGACTAATCATATTGGTCTATTTGAAAATAGAAATTAGGTGTTTCTAATAGTTCTTTTATAGCTGTGATTTATGTTTGGAGTAGCTTTTATTTTTATTTTCCTTTTTATCCTCTATTATAAATATGACCTCTACATTTTAACATAGTTGGGGAGAAGTGATTCCCTTTCCAGCTAGAGATCTACATTCCAAGATGGCGGAGCTGTTCCTTGGAGCCCGGGCATGATTTAGCTTCCGGGTGGAGCATTTTGTTGCTACGGCTCGGCTTATGTTACATTACCGCCTTAGGGTCTGTTTGACTTCCTGGTGGTTCATGGGTAACGCTCGGGTGAGTGCAATTTCCGAGCACCGCCTTCTGGGTAATTGTGCCGTCCAGGCTGGTATTTATAGCTGGCTTGAAACGCTGCTGTGGTCATTACTTGATCAAAGAACATCACTGAGAGCAGCCAGGAGTGCCGGAGTCTCGTGCGTAAGGTAGGTATTTGAACCGCCGGTGGATTTACGCGTTCCATGCTAACTTTGTCTAGCAGGGCGCTGTAACAGTTTATGCAGTTATTACCGAGCAGCTAGTGCCTAACCCCCCCTGTTTTTTGTAACAAAAACAATTTGATTGAAGAAGTGATTTTTCACTCGTCATTGACCTCACATGTAAGGGGTCTCAATTGCTAATAGTTCAGAGGTCAGTGCGCATTTCCCTTGTATTTAAATAAATATAATGAGCTTAAAGCCTGGCATTTCACTCGTTCCTATTATGTTTGCCAGGAGCATTTAGCCTGACAGCTAGGAGCTTCAACTTGCACTTATATAAATAATTCAGAAGTTAGTGCGCATTCCCTTAGTATTTATTAAAACAAACATAACTAGCTTTTAGCTTGGTATTTCACTCGTTTTTGATCACGTTTGTCAGGAGCATTTAACGTGACAGCTAGGAGATTCAACTTGCATTCATAAAAACATCCACTATGTTTTTCATATATCCCTTAGGCCCAATTGATGAAGGGCGCTTATAGAAAATTCTAAAAGGCATTTGAAAGGCTTTTGGGAACCACATTCAACTTGAGTTCAATTTATAACCGGTATGCAGCTACACCCTGTACTTAAACATTTTAGTGGAGAATGTTTCGAAAATGATGGAAATAGATGGGAACTGATGGTTAATTATTGTACTCCACAGATTCCCCTAACAAGAGTTATTGCAGTTACGGGTATATGCCAGTGAAGTAATATAAAGGCATCCTGTGGACCACATATTTATTACACCTGGAATAATATTCATTGAGGTGAGAGAGGATCATGTACTTTACCTTAACTGATTTGCATTGCGTGGGCAAGGAGTAGTACGGTGATAACTATAAGAGCAGTGAAGAGATTACAATTGGCTCTTTCTGCCCCCAGATTGGTTTTCCTGAATTGCAATTGGAAACAAGAAACCAGAAGAGATGGTTCAGCACTTGAAGATTTAGTTGCCTCAGTATTCGGCTGAGCGGCAGTGTATAACTTGTAAGGTGAGGTCTAGTCCCACCAGTTTTTTATCTTAACTTTAAAACAACGCCTAGTAATGTAGGATAACAGCCTGTGCAACCAATATATGGGCTAATTATTATTAACTTCATGAGGATGAGTAGAGAATGACAGAATGGGTCTGATGTGTGGATTGTGATGTTTATTGAGGAGTATATCATCAGTTGCTCAACCAGTGGGTCAACATATGTGAGTAGTGGAACTTATTTGGTTCCTTTACAATACATGCTAGTATTTAGGTGTATTAGTACTGCATATCTGGATGCTATTAACCTTATAGTGTGTCTTTTTATTAATTAGTACCATGTTATTAATATTGTATTGACATGCACGTTTATATGTTTGTTTTAATGTACAGGAATACGACAATGATTGGCTTCATGTATATGTTATGAGAGTCTAATCTTGGTCTTGATAAAGATGGTATAATTTGGATAACACCATCGAAATGCGTCGACGCCTTGGTACCCAATTCGTGTTGGTGGCTGGAACCATAGATATCCAACGATTGTCAACATATCGGGTTCCAGTCTTTACGTTTTTGATACACAAATGTTTTTTTTATGACAAAGTGTACTGTCTTTTCTTACTCTCATTGTCTTCAATGTCGTTTGTCTGATAGGTTGATTTTATATGTGGTAGCAAACTTTCTTGCTACTTGCTGCTATAACAGTGGTGCTTCATTATAGGAATATGAAATGTATTTGATGTAATATCTTGTGCTTTTTTATATTGTTTTATTCATCATTGTTTTTAATAAAAAGACATGTGTAATTTCTACTATTGACGTATCCTTGGTGTACTGGTTTGAGCTGATAACTAGACTCCCTTGAGCTGAATTAGATTTGGCACTATTTGGTCGGGTGATTGAATGTAAGTGGTGCGGAGTTTTAAGGCAGCCAAAGGAAGACTTGTTTTTTTACAAGCAGCCAAAATATACTCAGCGTTATGATAACACTTTTCACAGGATTGGGGTGAACCTAAGAAGGTGTGTCCTGGAACACCACGTCCTCTTTTTTACATTCACTGAGGGGAATGGGTCTCAAGGGGACCCCTTCTGTTTTTTACTAATCGGTTACCACCTCCTTTGAGGAGATGATAAAAAAATCAATGCTTTGCTACAATGTTTTGGTTTGCCAAATATTGATACATTAGATACCAATTTGGTAGTTGGAATGTACACCTACAACACCCCCTTCCAGATACCAAATCTGTATACAATCGGAATCCCATTTTAGGACTTGGAAAAACCCTTCTGACTCTAAAAATTGAATCTGTAAATAAGAAAAGGTGTTTTAATGAGTGCAAATCCCAAATGTGAGCATTTGTGACTGTTAAATGGTTAGTACTCCCTGCCCTATATCTCTAAGTATCTACTAGTTTTACACTAAGGGCTTATTTTGATGTCGGACAGAATTGCTTCCGCCCAATACCGACTCAGTCCTGGGACCGCCCGACACCCGTTCGTCAGTCCCGCCCGACTCATTTCAATGCGACTGGACATTGTTCGGTCGCATGCCCCCTTTCCTCAATGGGAGCTCGTGTTACAGCCGTAAACCGGCTGTAACACAAGCTCCCATTGAGGAAAGGGAGGTGCAGTTCATCCCTACACCCCTTGGCAGGCACCATAAGGTGCCTGCCACAAGGTGCAGAGATCAACAGGGGGGCACCATAGGTGCCCCCTCGGCCTCCAACCGGAGACCATGCACCAAAGTGGGCCCAGCTGGGGTCCCCCAAACACGCTTTCTGACAGGGTTTCCATGTCGGACAGGCCAGCATGGAAACCATGCCAGAAACTGAGCTTTGTAATCTCAAGGGCCTTTCTGCCCTTGAGATTACAAGCCGGCTTCCGACTGGCGGAAGCCTGCCGGAATGACTGGCCGGTTTCCTTTCCGACCGCCTCCATCATAATGAGGCGGTCAGAAAGGAAACTGTGCAGCTCATTATGATGCGGCCCTGAAGGCTCCAACCGCAGGTCAGAGCCTTTAGGGGACACATCGTAATCGGCCCCTATGCATTGGTAGACATAAAATGTATTGCAATACTATGTAGCACTCTATTTCTGCCCAGTAAAGCTGGTTTGTTCTATACAAATATATGACCTTGTCAGATAGATCAAAAGTACATAATATGTGGATTGAACACATCATGCTATGCCAATTAATTATATCCAAAAACAATGAAACGTAATAAATTATGAAGCATATGATCTTATTTCTAGGTGCATCATCAGAAAAAAATATATTTATATATTCAAAAGACGAGGGTAATACGGATGTAATATGTTGTGTATTATAATTGAGTGCAACATTCATTTACTATATGAAGCCACCTTCTAAATCATTCTCTTCTTATGGCCCTGTTCTCTCACAACAAACTGTGGGGCACACAGTTCCCCTTAGGTGTTTCAGTTTCCATTGGAAACTAATGATTATAATACTATTGCCTATAAAACATATTCACAAAACAATTAAAACAGAAGCACCAACTCCAATAAATCCAACAATTAGAATGTCCCAATTTACATGGATAACAAGGATTATCCTAAGACAACCACAATATCAAAATATTTAACTTGTACTAACAATGCTTTAAGAAAGCAGGACACAATTATTATGGCTCAATTGTTTACAATCCAACTCTAGAAATAAATGACAAGCAATAAGTGCAATGGTGAGTAAAACGTAACTATCTATATGCATATAAATTCACAGAAAAAAACAAGTTAAATTAACGTTATAATTAGGTGTTGGAATGAAACACAAGATAATGTTAAAAAAAAAAAACGACTGACATATACCAGGTATAGTTTAGTGAACTAGCTATAATCTGCATCAACCATCATGCACTGCTTATGAACTCACAATGTACATCACTTGTGACATGTTAAACACCAACAACAAATGGTTTATATTGTTACTAACATCTGTTATCACCCTTCATTTGTGTTCCTTTTGCTACCCTCAAAAACAGGTTCACTACACAGCATTTTAATGGAGAGCACGACATTTAGTCCTGTAAGGGCGGCCAAAACGTGTTGTTCATGTTATGGCCAGCCAGTTAAATTGGGTGGTCACCTTGGGGACCTCCCACATGACCCTTGGGATCAGAGTGCGCTCATCCTGCCCCCTTATAGGTTTTTATTACTTCACTTTCAGTGCACAAGACTATGTCTGTGGGTCCTGCAATGGCTACCACAACATATTGTTCATGTTGTGGTCAGCTAATCAGGATTGACTAGTCCCATTTAAATTGGCCATTCAGAGAATAGCTGGACCATAGATGTCTACCCAAATCCCTCTTTAAATGTTAATTTTTCCAAAAACGGCTGAATTCATTTTTACCAAATCACAAAAATCATGCTTTCTGATTAAAGTTCTAACTTTTTTGCAAACGTCATATAGTTCCATTCAGCCTTTTTTCTGTATTGGAATGCAATGTTTCCCTCTGGGAATTATTATTGGAAATCACACTTTTGGGAACCCCCTTTTTTCCTCAAAACATTCCATGAATGAGCCAAGGTTTATGAACTTTTTTAAAAAGTTTGTTGCAGCTCAAGGGGCACCAACGTTATTAGCAAAACAAAAGTGCTCTTTTTCAGAAACTCTGACCTAACCATAACTACACAGTGGCAACCACTACTGGGTAGTTATAGTTATTACCACGGTTCCATGGGAGAAGCATACTTTGTTTGCTTATAACTTTGGCACCATTTGATGAATCTTCACAAAACATTTCAAACAAAATGCTCTTCCAGCTTAGTTCATTCAGGGAATGTTTTGGGCTGACCCGTCTATTGGAAGCTGAGAAAAAGAGGGGTCCCAAAGCACATTTTCCCCATTCATTTTTCCTTAGGAAAAATTAGGCACATCTGCACACCAAAACGACTGAACATAATAACACCATATTTGGCAGAAAGCTATATGTTGGTCCACAAAGCATGCCTTTTGTGATTTGATATAAATTTGTTAAGTGTGTTTGGAGATATTAATGTTAAAATATATATCAGGCAATGGAGGATCCACAAATCTAACAGATCACATTATTTGATCTGACTAGCTGCCACCAGATCAACAAAATATGGCAGTAGCCATCTTAGGACTCGGAAACTCAGTCCCCTATCCTAGAAAAAGGAAAAAAAACATATAAGGGTAGGGATGCCCTGGTGGAGTTCCACCACTTAAAGTCAATGCTTCTTTACAGAACACTTGAATACCTGGACTATCCAGTTTAACAACAAGACAGGCTCCCTGGAATAGTACCAAATAAGCACCTGAAATAAAGTCTGAAAATTCAGATTTCTTAGGACGAGTCCTAATCTGAGTACATTCCAAAGTATCAACTCCTAGATGATCCTTTAGAGTTGAGGTTCTTGGAATTATCACGGAAGCCCCTTCCGTTTTCCTGATCCCCAATTATCTCTGGTGTTACCAGGAGCTCTGGGAAGAAAATTATCAATCCCCTGAAAATAACATGGACCTTGACACAGGTTTCATTGTCAACAACCCTTCTTAAGGCTGAAGGAGGGCAGCTTCTGGTTTTCCCTATGTTCTTTACCTTGCCCAATAATTAATAGGAGGTATTTATGCCAGTTAGTCAAACATGAGTCACATGAGGCAAAGTTCATTCCTACACAATGCCTTGTCATGATTTGATCAACGTAACATCTGCAGGAGGCAACATTCTAACACCAGACTTTACCAAGTGTGGTTCATCATACAGGATTTACGTAGAACCATATGCAACTACGGGGTCACATTAATCACTTCCCCCTTTCCTGTCAGTTACAAAGGCATTTAGCTTAACATCATTGTAGCTGATGTCTTTTAGAGCAGAACTATTATTAAAAATTGAAAGCAAGTATTGGCAGTCTATCTAATATAACTTCTTAAATTTTAGGGCTCTTTTCTAAGTGCAAAAGTGCCCCCTTGCCTCCTAAATGTATTTGAGGATGCATTTTGTACTAAGTAATAGCACTAAATGTAAAAGAACAGCAGAGCGAGCAGCCACTCATGCTCTCTGAATGTTCAAATGGGATAGGATTTCCCCCAACTTACTCCCGGCATTTATGGCTAGTTTCTTAGTGCAAAATGTGAACTTGTGTACAAAATGGATGCAAGGATGCATTTTACACTAAGAAAATAGGACTAAATGCAACAGAACATAAACAGCAGCATGAACAGTTGTGCACACTCGATAAATTTTGTCTTGCCGTACGATTATTTTCCCCAATTAGTCTTAATTGCATGAGCAGGCGTAATCACATTATTATAGGTTATTCTAAAGAGTAGCACGGAATTACTGAAATTATTCTAATTATTAAAATTACTCCCAGATCTACTCTCCAGCAGAAAAAGAAGCAACATTATATCTTGATCTAGTAGTATATTCCTTCCTTTTGACTTTGATACAGCAAAAGCTATCAGAATCAACTCATCTATCCTTTAGTATCTGATTAAAATAATCAATAGCTGCTGGAAATCAAGGACCAATAAGAGGAAAAATGCAAAAAACTCTTGACTGAAATCCTTGCATTCAAAGAAATCTGAGTCTTTGATGGCTCTATGCGTTACACTATTATAAGAAAATTCTGCAGTTGATAAAAAGGAGACCCAATTGCCTTGAGTTGAGTTAAAGTATCATCGTAACTATTGCTTTAAAGTTTGATTAGTTTGTTCTTTTTGCCCACTTAACTGATGAGGATAACTTTAAGAAATAACTTGTTCAACTCCCAGTGCTTTAAACAAAACTTTTCAAAAACATAAAAGTGATTGAGTATCACTATCAAAAATTATAGTACGAGGCATGAAAAAAATGTCAGTCAAAAAATATTGGATCATTTCTTCTACTGTCGGTATTTTAGACAAAGGAGATAAATGGGCCATTTTATAAAATGTATCTTTTGTCAAACCTACCACACAGTATCCTTCTGAAGTTGAATATCAGTTATACAATCTGCAGCAATTGGAGACCAAGCTTTAGGGGCCACTGGTAACAACGCAAGTATCCAAAAGGCTTATAATGTACATATTTATGATGCCAACAAATAGAACAGTAAGAACATATAAATGGATGTCAGAATGAACAATTGACCACCAAAAAGATCCAAAGTAGGCTTAACGCCTCTATGGCTAAGAATGGCTGAGTCATGAGTTATGAAACATGTTCAAAGAATCCAACTGTAATTCCTTAGTTTGAACAAAAATATCTTGTAGGATTCATTCCCAGCTATGCTAATTTGCATAAGGGCTGGTAGGACGAGAAGGTGATCCATAGCCCCCATTTGGAAAAATGGGCGGACCATAATATTTTATGGGTGCACTTCATTGATTATGTTTTCATAATCTGGAGAGGTAATTAGAAGCAGAAAAAGCAAAGGAATTTGTCATTTAGATTAATCCAAATAAGTAAAATTTAAGATTTACTTGCAAAAGCAGCTCTAAGGAACTACAATTTCTAGAAGTTCACCTGAAAAATAACAAACTAATGTCTTCAGTCTTTAGACAATCAACTGCAGGGCCAACACACTGCATGCTACTAGTTTGCACTCCTTTGCCAGCATTAACTCCTAAAGTGAGGGAATTCTCTATGCCACAGGTTGCTATCACAGTCATGATTACTGGGCTTTAATATAAATGTGATTACTGCATGCTCCTATCTGCTTGGGGGAGGGAGTGATCTACCATTTAAGAAATGTAATAGGGGCTTTAAGTGGCCTAAAATGATAGCTTTCAATGGCATATATAGTTCAGCTGGAAGACAATGATGTCCAGAAGCCTTTCACTTTCTAAGCGCCTCGATTATCTTTAACATTTTTTGTGAATTAGCCACTTCTAGATGTGCTGTTATCTCCGGACAAATAATACTCTTCTGATCTGGAAAAAGACTTTTAGAATGCTTCTCTTTAAAATAAAAACAAAATGTCAGAAATTGGGTCCTGAAACACCCCCTTCCCTTGGTAATAGATCTTCCGAATGAATTTCCTCTTATATTTGATCTTTAATTTCCATGCTAGAATGTTGTCACTTTTTTCACCAAGTTCATATTCTTCCACAGAAGAAGCTTTCCACTTCTTAGATATCTCATTGCTGAGTTTGCCTGATATCTGGCCCTGTAATCCTGTAGTTTATTGTCCAAGCTCTTTCTAGTGCCCAATTCTAAATCTGAGTCTATAAGTGATACCTCTAAACCCCAGATTTCAAATTCTAACAGTTCCAATTTGACTGTCTTACCTCATGTTCATTTGCAAGCAATTTCTTTCATGTCTCTCTCAGGAAAGCTTTAAATGTATCTCATACTGTATATGGTGATGCAGATTCTGATTTCAGCTCATCAGCTTAATGAAATGAAATGAAAATGAAAAAAAACATATATAGCGCGATAGCTACCCTGAGGCATCCCAGCGCTGGCCTAAAATAACTGAGTCATCTAACATAACTTTAAAATTCGAGGACCACACCCTTATATTTGTATTTCCCACAATGGACATCTAGTTGAATGCCTGCATGATCAGACGGATGTCTTGACAGATAGCACCTCTCAGCCACAGCTTTAGGTCTTGCATGATTTAGCTAAATTCAGTGTGAGAATGCTCTCCATTATTTCAAGAATGTAAAGATCTAATTTAACTTTATTCCTCTGTCTTCAGATATCTAACATTTTAAGGTTAAATATTAGCCTCCTAATTGCCTGTTTCATCAATTGGTTTTTAACCTGTGTGTGATCAGAAGTGCAGTCTATACCAGGGTCAAGGGCAACACTTAAGTCATCCATCAATAATTATAGTCAACAATGGCCAGTTGCAAAGCATCCAAAGGGTCATATAATATACCCACAAAACTAAATGTGCATTCCTCTAAACTTACCTTGACTGTAAGGGCATGATTCACAGAACTAACTTACGTCAAAAACGTAAAGTTAGTACTTTTTGGTATTCACAGAATACACTTACTCATTTTGGTATTCACAGAATGAACTTACTCATTTCGGTATTCACAGAAGTTAGTAGTCCTAACTTTAGGACTCCTAAATGCCTTCTGTGAATACCGAAAATCTTAAAGTTAGGATTTTTCTCAGTTTAGGAGTAGTAAAGTTAGGACTCCTAACTTTAGGACTCCTAAATGCCTTCTGTGAATTCCCAAAGTCTTAAAGTTAGGATTTTTCTCAGTTTAGGAGTAGTAAAGTTAGGACTCCTAACTTTACTACTCCTAAACTGAGAAAAATCCTAACTTTAAGACTTTCGGTATTCACCGAAGGCATTTCGGAGTCCTAAAGTTAGGGCTACTAACTTCTGTGAATACCGAAATGAGTAAGTTCATTCTGTGAATACCAAAATGAGTAAGTGTATTCTGTGAATACCAAAAAGTACTAACTTTACGTTTTTGACGTAAGTTAGTTCTGTGAATCAGGCCCACAATGTCTTCAATGAGTGAATTAATTTACTGCTATGAGATTTGCACGGAGCCTTTAATATACTGGGGGCCTCACTGGGATTTAAATGTGCCTGCTGTGATAGAAACAATAGCTTCTGAAAAGTAACTTCAGATAATTATTTTCATAATGCCCAACACATGCCCTATGGGGGCTGTACAGCCTATCAAAATTCCATGATATGGCCCATTCTTTAACCACAACCTGTTGTTTTGTGGTGGCTGCACCCCATCAGCTTGTGCACTGCTTGCTTTCCCTCTGCAAGCTATCCCTGGGAAATCCCCTAATCCAGAGTGCTTGCTAACCACACCCTAATTGTAAGCTCGACTCACACCAGTTTAATTTTAAAAGTGTACTGAAGATGCCGGTGTGAACTGCCAGGGAGTTAGAACGTCTCGCACGTGTGAGGTGCTATTGGTCAAGGACAAATGCCATAAACTCACACAAGCAAACAAAATGGAAGTATGTGCTAAAACTGTGACAGATCCTATACCTGCATGCCTGTCAGATTCAAATCCCTGTCCTGACAGGCCGCAGTTGGGCATGGCATGCTCATGTGAAGATGTGCTGGGAGTGGTAGCGGGTATGAGGGTTCACTGCAAATTTAGAATAGTACATGTGGATCTTGCAAGGTGTTAGATGTAGCTATGCACATAGTAAACATACTTAGGGCATGATGGATAAAGTTACTCATCTCAAAGTCCTGGTAACTATGGGCCTGATTACGATCTTCGCGGATAGGATACTCCATCACAAACATAAAGGATATCCCATCCGTAATATTACAAGATCCATAGGATATAATGGAATTGTAATACACAGGACGGGATATCCGTTATGATTGTAACAGTGTAACCCTGTCGGTCAAGATAGTAATCTATCAGAAGACTCTAAAGGCATGTCATACAGGAACTCCAATTAAGATGTTGGGATTACAAGGAAAGGCATAACTTTCAAGGAAAGTGCACCAGATTTGATTGGAATAGTGGATTACAAATGTCATGCCACCCAAAGGTTTGTCAAACAACTTCACAATAGAAAGAGTGCATGGAGCACCGGTTCCACTGCCAAAACCAGGGGAACCCCGAAGCAGTATAATCTTCAACCTGTTGAATGACAGTCATACCATCCTATAAGTAGCTAGACAAAGTGGAATGCTCTGATATGAGAATGCTACACTAATCATACACAGGCAGCACAACAAAAAGAGACGATCTTTTGACACAGTCGAAAGTAAATGCAGAGAAGTAAAAGCTGAAATCCATGATGTTTTTTCTAACAAAACTGAAAACTCTGTGTGATGGACAATCATATTTTTTTCCAGATGCCGGAAGGGCAGAACTTCATATGGCATTTAGCATAACTTAGTGTGATCAGTGCATACTTGAGAAACAGGTGGTACTGTCTGCGACTTATGTGCATGTACAGGCAGATAGCAATCTGGTTGTTGGGGAGCCTGACATCTCAGGTATGTAAACATAAACAAAGATGCTAACAGTAAATAGTCCGCATTATTAATAGTGCACAAAGCAATTAATCTGCACCTGAATTCACATGTGAATGCTAGCATGTAATTACTGAAGTTGAAACTAATTTTTTATGATCTGTTAGAGTGTGTTTTCTGTCTCAAGTTTACTAGGCCTTAGTTAGGCCTCAACTTCATCTTGTTCAAAATGGATGTCATATCATCATAATTAGGGGTCGATTCCGATTCGGGCCGGAAAAAGCACCGACCGACTCGGATCCGGAAAAAATACCGACCGACACGTACCCGTGGCGCACGACACGCCAAGTACGATGCAAGGCGCGAAAAATCCGACCGACACGTACCGAAACAAAGTCGACCGACCGAGCCGCACGGAAAGCAGCAATCCGGCTGGAAAAACACGCGAATCCAACCGACCGACACGCACCCGGAACAAATCCGACCGAAACGTACACACGAACTCCAAACCGCAAAGTACGATGCAAGGCGCGAAAACCACGACCGAGTCGGACGGAGGACAAGCCGTACGACCGACACGCATACAAAACCGAGCCGAAGCAACACAATACACCGCGACCGACGAGTACGCAGCATAGAAAACTGCACAAACACAGCGTGAACGAAACGGAGAACACCGTACGAGACCAATGCAGGGTCCGACTCGGTCACAAGAACGTTTCCAACATACACAAACAGCACAAAGGAAAAATCACCCAAAAAAAGGCCAAACAAGCAATTACCAAGCCAATAAATACTGGGGGGTGGGGACAGAGAACAAAGACACACCCACAACTCCACCTATATAAAGGACACAAATCACTACCATGAGCCTTTGCAAATGCCATTCCACTGCCAGCACCCAAGAGAAAGCAACCACACACCCACAGCTCATCCCTCACACAAGCCACACACCATCAGCACACCAACAAATACCTACCTCACATACACCCAGCAAAACACACACTCACACACCCTCACCTGAACACCAACACACACATCACCCACCATCACCACCCATCACCATGCCCCCCAAGAAGAATCCCAAGTTCCTAGATAGTGAATTGGAAGTCATGGTAGACGAGATCCTCAGGGTGGAGCCACAGCTGTTTGGCACACTGGTCCAACAGACCCCCATGTCGCAGAAAACCAAGATGTGGGAGAGGATCATCAACAGGGTGAACGCCCAATCACCATGTCGGCGCACAAAGACGGACATCCAGAACAGGTGGTATGACGTGCGCAGGAGGGTACGGGACATGCTGAAGAAAGACTACATCAACAGCCAACACACCGGCAGTGGCCCTCCTGCCAAGCCAATATACCTCAGGCCCTGGGAGGAGAAGGTGCGGGCCATCCTTCCGCCAGTGAGCGTATATGGACTAGAGGACATCCCAGAGCCTGGTGAGTACACAACAAATGTACACAATATACTGCCACAAAACACACACATCACTGTCAAGGGGAGAGTCAAACCATGCACTCATAGCAATTACACAGCAACCAGAACAGAATCATCCCAAAATGTGTATGTCAGTCAGATAAACACAAGACATGCCATCAAAAAAGTCACATCCAACTGTGCCAACACATGTACAAACACAACCACAACTACAGCTAGGCAGTGGCACAAATAGAACTAACAAACACATCCACACATGTAGCCACCACAACAACACCAACACACAGTGAAGACCACTCAAAGGAAGGAATTCTGTGTATGCTGGCCAAGTCAGTGTAGCCAATAGCATCATGGGAGTCGCAGTCACACATATTGCCCCCCCACAACTGTCCCATCAACACCACCATGAACCATGCGCACATCACAGGGAGTGGAGAAGGACTCACAAGATGGCTGACACTGGCTACTGCTGTGGGGAGCACAAGGCCCTGCTGGCAACTGTGCACCAACAAACAGCAGGACACCACTGACTGACATCCTGAGAGACAACTTACACTCCCTGCAATGCAAGCACGTTCCATGGTGGGATATCTGGCTGGCTGGGTGGGAAGGGGGACTTGCAGCACTGACCATAGTCACAAGCACCTCCCCTCACGCACCCCCCAACACAAACTCCACAGTACCCACCTGGTAGAATGCAATGCCCTCCATCCTAACACAAGATCCCACAAAGAACCACCACCCTGGGTTATGTTGTGTGAAGCACAGGGACACTCTTGGGATTCTTAGCCAAACAACTGCCAGGACAACACTCCCAGCCATCCTGTCAGCACAGCCAGCCCACCCCACAGGGAAGCAGAGTCAAAAGGAAGGAAGCATGGGCATGCTGGGAAGGGGGAGGAGGCAATGGCATGATGGGAGTCGTAGTCACAGACATAGCTCACCCCCACAACTGTCCCATCAACACCACCCTGAACCATGCTCACATCACAGGGAGTGGAGAAGGACTCACAAGATGGATGACACTGGCTACTGCTGTGGGGAGCACAAGGCCCTGCTGGCAACTGTGCACCAACAAACAGCAGGACACCACTGACTGACATCCTGAGAGACAACTTACACTCCCTGCAATGCAAGCACGTTCCATGGTGGGATATCTGGCTGGCTGGGTGGGAAGGGGGACTTGCAGCACTGACTATAGTCACAAGCACCTCCCCTCACACCCCCCCAACACAAACTCCACAGTACCCACCTGGTAGAATGCAATGCCCTCCATCCTAACACAAGATCCCACAAAGAACCACCACCCTGGGTTATGTTGTGTGAAGCACAGGGACACTCTTGGGACTCTTAGCCAAACAACTGCCAGGACAACACTCCCAGCCATCTGTCAGCACAGCCAGCCCACCCCACAGGGAAGCAGAGTCAAAAGGAAGGAAGCATGGGCATGCTGGGAAGGGGGAGGAGGCAATAGCATGATGGGAGTCGTAGTCACAGCTCTACATCCCCCACCACATGGCCCAGCAAGCTCACACTCACGCATGCACATCCCACAGAGAGTGGAAAGGCCCATCAAAGATGTCTGACACTGTTGCTGTGTCGTGGGGAGCACAAGGGCATGCTGGGTACTGCACACCAACCAACAGCAGGACACCACTGTCAGCCATCTTGCCATTGCTCTCACACCCACACACACTGAACTCCACACAAAAGCAAGTAAGTATGGGAATGCTGGGAAGTGGGGTGGAGGCAATGGCATGATGGGAGTCGTAGTCACAGACATAGCTCACCCCCACAACTGTCCCATCAACACCACCCGGAACCATGCTCACATCACAGGGAGTGGAGAAGGACTCACAAGATGGCTGACACTGGCTACTGCTGTGGGGAGCACAAGGCCCTG
Organism: Calotriton arnoldi; assembly: GCA_963921515.1. Lineage (NCBI taxonomy): Eukaryota > Metazoa > Chordata > Amphibia > Caudata > Salamandridae > Calotriton > Calotriton arnoldi. The sequence goes on from CAWUFW010006644.1 coordinate 700,582, forward strand.
CTGGCAAATGTGCACCAACAAACAGCAGGACACCACTGACTGACATCCTGAGAGACAGCTTACACTCCCTGCAATGCAAGCACGTTCCATGGTGGGATAACTGGCTGGCTGGCTGGGTGGGAAGGAGGACTTGCAGCACTAACCATAGTCACAAGCACCTCCCTCACACACACCCCAACACAAACTCCACAGTACCCACCTGGTAGAATGCAATGCCCCCCATCCTAACACAAGATCCCACAAAGAACCACCACCCTGGGTTATGTTGTGTGAAGCACAGGGACACTCTTGGGACTCTTAGCCAAACAACTGCCAGGACAACACTCCCAGCCATCCTGTCAGCACAGCCAGCCCACCCCACAGGGAAGCAGAGTCAAAAGGAAGGAAGCATGGGCATGCTGGGAAGGGGGGAGGAGGCAATAGCATGATGGGAGTCGTAGTCACTGATATTGGTCACCCCCACAACTGTCCCATCAACACCACCCTGAACCATGCTCACATCACAGGGAGTGGAGAAGGACTCACAAGATGGCTGACACTGGCTACTGCTGTGGGGAGCACAAGGCCCTGCTGGCAACTGTGCACCAACAAACAGCAGGACACCACTGACTGACATCCTGAGAGACAACTTACACTCCCTGCAATGCAAGCACGTTCCATGGTGGGAAATCTGGCTAGCTGGGTGGGAAGGGGGACTTGCAGCACTGACCATAGTCACAAGCACCGCCCCTCACACACCCCCCAACACAAACTCCACAGAACCCACCTGGTAGAATGCAATGCCCCCCATCCTAACACAAGATCCCACAAAGAACCACCACCCTGGGTTATGTTGTGTGAAGCACAGGGACACTCTTGGGACTCTTAGCCAAACAACTGCCAGGACAACACTCCCAGCCATCCTGTCAGCACAGCCAGCCCACCCCACAGGGAAGCAGAGTCAAAAGGAAGGAAGCATGGGCATGCTGGGAAGGGGGTGGAGGCAATAGCATGATGGGAGTCGTAGTCACTGATATTGGTCACCCCCACAACTGTCCCATCAACACCACCCTGAACCATGCTCACATCACAGGGAGTGGAGAAGGACTCACAAGATGGCTGACACTGGCTACTGCTGTGAGGAGCACAAGGCCCTGCTGGCAACTGTGCACCAACAAACAGCAGGACACCACTGACTGACATCCTGAGAGACAACTTACACTCCCTGCAATGCAAGCACGTTCCATGGTGGGATAACTGACTGGCTGGGTGGGTGGGAAGGAGGTCCGGCTGTCAACCAAACACAACCAATGCAGACCATGTTCACACCCCAGAAAATACATAGAAATGCCCAAATAATGCAGGACAATGTGCCACACCAATATCAACCCCTGACTGTGACGACTTAGGACAATGCAATGTACAGGCCCGCACCCAGAGGCACAGTCACAACTGTCATGTGTGTCAACCATTGATGCCTGCAGAAACATGACATACATTGTTTGTGTCTCCCAAAAACAGGTGATGATGGGGACACAGCAGCAGACGCTGAGGAGTCCCAGTCCCAGGCTCAAGAGGATGCCGAGCTCACTGGCGTCGTACAGCCTCTGTCCTCCTCGGACGATGAAGAACAACCTGGCACATCCGGTGCAAGTCAACATGCAGCACCAGCAGGACCACCAGCTGCAGCACCAGCAGGACCACCAGCTGCACCCCTGCACCCACCCCTACAACGACTGTCACCACGAATACCATCCCTGCCGACATGGACAGAATAAGGAGCAACACCAGCACAGTGACCCTGGACCAACCTGGGGCCATGGACACCACCACCACCACCAACCCCCAAGGTGGACCAGGGTTATCTGTGCGTGCCACTGCACACACTGCACATGTCAGCAGGGGTGGTGGGAGGAGTGGGAGACAGAGGTCGCTGCTTGCAGACGTTGCTGGTGTGCATGATGACCCACAACTGGTACGCATAGCTGATGCGTACCAGTCCAGCACCGGAGAGCTCAGCCAGGTAGTGGGGCTCCTCAGAGACATTAAACAGCAGCAGGCTGCCCATCATGCCCGCTTGGACTCCCACATGTCCCACGTGGAGTCACACATGTCCCGTGTGGACTCACACATGTCCCGCGTGGAGTCCAAGTGGGATGCACTGCATGAGATGACGGCGGTGCACAGGGACATTTTACAATGCCTCCGCCAGATGAACAGCAACCAGTCCACACCTCCCTGTGTGCCAACAACATCTGGTGCCGAACAAACTGCAACTGCCACAGGGAGGGAGGAGGACTCTGGCGGAGAGTCCCCTGCACCGCAGCAGCCTGCACTTGAGGGCCCCCCCAAGAAGAGGGGTCGTCCGTGGAGGGAAAAGTGAGAGGCCGATGGCCAAGCGCAACTCCCAGGAAGCCTGAACCTGTTCTGGATGTTCGCCTTTGTGCACAGACTGTTCACCCTGTTGACGGCAACACTACTCCCACACATTGCATGGGGAGTACAAGTTGGACCAATGTGTCAGACAACTGTGGCCCTGATACTGGGGATCCTGTCTACCCGGACTTTCAATTCACCTAGGAACTTGGGATTGCAAGATTCATGTACAGCACAACCCATCCTATGCACTATTAACACAAATGTATCACAATAAACACACTAATACACCATACTTGCCTCTGTCGTGATTCCAACGTGGGTGCTGTTATGGGGATGATGAACTGCAAAATTACACTGTGTATGCGAACTGCAACAGCAAGGACAACACAGGCATGTGAGTACAGGCAACGTGACACACATGAGGGAGACACACCACCAGGGCTACACGACACATACACACCTAGGCCATCTGACTCATTGCCTACACTGATGTTGCCAGGGAAGACGGTGCAATGCACAGACACCACACCCATTCCCAGTTGTAGTCAAGTAGCCCACAGGTGCAGTAAGCAAATGGCAGTCAAATGTGTGACCACAGACAACGCACATCACAAAGTGAAGCACAGGTTTATTACACAGTTGCAACATGCCGTAACCACTACAGATGCAAGGTAACCCCACCTGGCAGCGGGCACACAGTCAACAACTGTAGACGGAAGGAAGTCCATGGGTGTGGCGCACATCACCTGTAGGGACACAACAGCTACCAGCCTGGATGTGCAATCACATCGTCGGTGGACACAGTTGACCAAACGAATCTGAAAGTACCCTGTGAAGGACAGAAATGACACACAGTCAAAAGCAATGGAGTACAGGACAGAACAGCAAAACTCATGCACAATACATGTTACAAGATACCCACCCAGAACCAAGTTAGCATGTCAACACTGTTGGGGAGTACAGCTCACCTGTCACCACACATCGCAACACACATCCAGTCAAGTGGCCCATGGACACACTCCAACAGCACCAGAGCACCACCCACACATCATGCCAACTCACATCATTGACATGACACCTCAGGATACTCACATTCAGCTAAAGAAGTTGGTGATGAGCTGTGTGCAGACATCACCATCACCATCATCATCATCATCGTCACTGGCATCGTGGTCCAGGCCAGGATCCTCCACAGGTGGCGGATGTTGGTCATTGTCATCCTGGATGAGAGGCAACTCCTTCCGCACTGCCAGGTTGTGGAGCATGCAGCAGACGATGATAATCTTGCACACTTTCGCAGGGGCATATGGGAGGGACCCTCCGGTCTTGTCCAGGCAGCGGAAGCGGCTCTTCAGGAGACCAAAGGTCCGCTCAATCACTCTCCTGGTCCGACCATGTGCCTCATTGTAGCGCATCTGGGCAGGTGTCACAGGGTTCCTGAGGGGTGTCAGCAACCACGGCATGTTGGGGTATCCCGAGTCACCTACGGACAGACAAGTGCACATTAGCTGACTTGGAAAAGTGGGCGGAATACTACAGATCAGATCACACACAATGGCACAAAGTCAGTACACACCGACAAGCCAGGCACGCTGGTTCTGCATCTGTGCCATCATCCTGGGGATGCGACTACTCCTCATCACAAAGGCATCGTGTGCTGAACCAGGGAAACGGGCACACACGTGTTTGATGGTCATGTCTGCAAGACACACCACCAGTGCATTGACCGAGTGGTAGTGCTTGCGGTTCCTGTAGGCCTGCTCCTGGGCCTGTGGTGGTACCAAAGCCACATGTGTCCCACCAATGGAGCCAATTACATGCGGCATCCTCCCCAGGGCATAAAAGTCACTCTTCACGTCAGTGAGTCGTCGCAGTCTAGGGAAATAGATGTACCGGTTCAGGAAGAGCAACATTGCCGCCAAAACATCGCTGAGCACACGGCTGAACATGGTCTGTGACATCCCACCAGCAGTCGCCACAGTATGTTGGAAGGTACCAGTGGCAAAGAAGTGTAGGGCTGCCATCACCTTCACCTTGGGGGTCAGCGCTGTAGGATACGGCTGGCCAGGCTGCAAATGTGGGGACAACTGCACTGCCAAATCCTCAATCAGCTGCCTGGTGAAGCGGTACCATCGGATGCTGCCCCGTTCCACCATCGTTGCCAGGTCTGGGAATGGCCGATGGACAGCAGGAGCCCTGCAGTGCAGAGGAGAAGTAAGCAAGATTGTCAGTCACCCCACATATGCGGCATTGAACACACTCAAGATCCCAACATACATCATTATGAGGCACAACTACATGAAGTGTGCAGTACCGGAAGGACATGTATGGTACATATATGGCCAACATCTGTCAACACGGTCCAACAGGTGGCATCAATTTGTCCCAGGTTGGCCCATTGGATATCATGAGGCCGTGTCACAGTTCCCATCTCCTGCTGCCGTGTCACAATAACCCCCCACAGTGACATGTGAGGACAGATGTGCCCCAGGCACCACAGCTCAACGACAGGTACATTCCCAGGGACCCTGTAATGCCACATGGACACTGGCATTACATGGAGTATCATGTATACACCACAGCAAAATAACCATGACCCCCACAGGTAGTGGCCCCACTTGCCACGGCAGGACAGACATGGACGTCTGTGACACACACGCACAACATCAGAGTCCATGCACACACAACGTGGATGTGGAGACTGTCTCCCATTGTGCACATGAAATCAGAGACATTGTAAACACTACATGCACAAAGACTGTGGAGGACCATCACTATTGTGCCACTGGGACACCCTGGCTCAAACATACCGTCCCACATGGGACTCACGGGGTATGTGACATGACATACACATACACCACTGTGAAATGTGACCATGGCACATGCACAGATATGAACAGTTGCACATCACAGTGGTCACGTACACGTAACACCCAGGATCCTGTCCCCATGAACACGTGCACAGCCTGGGGGTGGCTGCCCACAGGTGATACCCACAGGACAACATGTACACCAACATACACACAATAGGAAATGCAGCCTTACATGCCTTATGATAAGGTTTGGACAGGCTGTCGTGATGTAGGTGTGCCCCTCACTCCCTGGGAGCTATCTGTGGCTGGCATATGTCCATCTGAGACAGGCATGCTGACATATGCCAGTCACATGTACAGTGATGCGTTGTACCGCAATGGACCGATCGGTGCCTCCGGCCGGCCCATTGCTTTCAATGTGTGCGGGTACGCGTTGTACCCCTGTGCGCGTTGAACTGCAATGGACCGATCGGTGCCTCCGGCCGGCCCATTGCTTTCAATGTGTGCGGGTACGCGTTGTACCCATGTGCGCGTTGAACTGCAATGGACCGATCGGTGCCTCCGGCCGGCCCATTGCTTTCAATGTGTGCGGGTACGCGTTGTACCCCTGTGCGCGTTGAACTGCAATGGACCGATCGGTGCCTCCGGCCGGCCCATTGCTTTCAATGTGTGCGGGTACGCGTTGTACCCCTGTGTGCGTTGAACTGCAATGGACCGATCGGTGCCTCCGGCCGGCCCATTGCTTTCAATGTGTGCGGGTACGCGTTGTACCCCTGTGCGCGTTGAACTGCAATGGACCGATCGGTGCCTCCGGCCGGCCCATTGCTTTCAATGTGTGCGGGTATGCGTTGTACCCCTGTGCGCGTTGAACTGCAATGGACCGATCAGTGCCTCCGGCCGGCCCATTGCTTTCAATGTGTGCGGGTACGCGTTGTACCCCTGTGCGCGTTGTACCGCAATGGACCGATCGGTGCCTCCGGCCGGCCCATTCCTTTCAATGTGTGCGGGTACGCGTTGTACCCCTGTGCGCGTTGAACTGCAATGGACCGATCGGTGCCTCCGGCCGGCCCATTGCTTTCAATGTGTGCGGGTACGCGTTGTACCCCTGTGCGCGTTGAACTGCAATGGACTGATCGGTGCCTCCGGCCGGCCCATTGCTTTCAATGTGTGCGGGTACGCGTTGTACCCCTGTGCGCGTTGTACCGCAATGGACCGATCGGTGCCTCCGGCCGGCCCATTGCTTTCAATGTGTGCGGTGCACGCGTTGTACCCCTGTGCGCGTTGAACTGCAATGGACCGATCGGTGCCTCCGGCCGGCCCATTGCTTTCAATGTGTGCGGGTACGCGTTGTACCCCTGTGCGCGTTGAACTGCAATGGACCGATCGGTGCCTCCGGCCGGCCCATTGCTTTCAATGTGTGCGGGTACGCGTTGTACCCCTGTGCGCGTTGTACCGCAATGGACCGATCGGTGCGCACCCATTGACAATGGGCTTGCCTGGCAACGGATGCGTTTTCGAATTTCGAACGAGTCGGTTGCTGGAAAATCAGTTGGTCACCCACAACAATGTTGCAAAATCATGTATGTCATGAAGTTGAAGATTTGAAGGATGCTGTGGGCGTGTTTTGGTGCTGCTATTCCATGGATTGGCCTGATTCAGAAGATGCAAACGACTTGGACCTATCACTTTGGACACAAGGGACAGTATCTGCCTCTCCAGCACATATATATTGCTGGCTGTTCCCCTGAGAGCCCACTTGCCTGCACTACATGCTCCAAGACGACATCTGCCACTGCACTGCTGCTGTCTCTGCCCCTCTGGACCCTGCAATGGCACGTACTGTGGAGAGAGCCCCAGCCTTCAGCCTTGAAGAGAACCAGGCCCTGCTGGACAGCCTACTTCCACAGTACAGCAAGCTGTATGGGACACCAGGGGAGCAGGTGAGTGTTCTGTGCACTGCCTTTCTGAATGTGCATTTTGTGTGACTAGCAAGGCTGAGAGTCTGCACGCCACTGGCTAGCAGGCTCACTGAGTAGTTGTCACCCCCCATAGTGTGTAGTGACTTGCACTGGACAGGTATGGTGCAGTGACAGTGCATTTGAACATGGTTTTACTTCCCATGCAATGATACCATGTAGTGACGTCTGGCAAACTGTCCATGGTCAGCTTTGCACTGCCTGTGTACATCATGTGCCCCTGTGATTGAGACATGTATATACAACTGTGTCATGCACGGATATGTTGCATGTGTGGTAATGGCCTTTTCACTTTGTCATCCTGACAGGTTAATGCCCATCGGAAGCAGGAAATCTGGAAGGACATCGTCCGGGCTGTCCGGTCCGTGGGGGTCTACAAGCGCCGGATCCGCAAATGCCAGAAGAGGTGGCAGGACCTTCGGGGCTGGACCCGGAGGATTGCACGGGTCCAGCTGAAGCTGTCGCCTCCTCGCAGGAGGGGCGGAACACGGACCCTGACCCCCCACATGCTCCAGATCCTGGCGGTGGTCTTTCCAGACCTGGATGGGCAGCTGAAGGCCAGACAGCAGCAAGGAGGGGGTGAGTCAAAGACTGCACTGTGAACTCTGTATTACATGCTTTGTGCCCTCCTCTGGCCTGGTTCAACTGCCACAGTGCAGCAGTCATGTTGTCCAGGAGCCATGTCCCTCTATTGTGCACTGCCCACTGCTCATCTGATACCCAGGTGTGGCCCTTACATTCAGGGAATTGTGTCACTTGGGACTGTGTCCTTGCAGTTTGCTTCACTAAAGGTGGGGGACAGCATCTGTTTCCCTAACTCTGTTGTGGGCATCATGGGTGGGTCCATTGTTCACACAACGCCTGGGTTTGGACATGTGATCTGCGTGTTGCTTTGATATGCGGTCCACTTGCTGAGCTGAGCCACCACATGTGCCTGGGGTATGTGGCACACGCCCATGCAGCGGGTGGGAACAATGTTTGTGCCCCAGGAGTGTGCAGATTACGTGTGTCACACATACATAGCCAGCTATCCACTGTCCAGGGCACATCCCTCATTCATGTGGAGCAGGACAGTCATGCCTACTCCAGGCCATGCAATGCACTCTGTACTCCCACTCCCGTGTATCAGCTGACACATTGTGCACAGTGATTTGACCCCTCCGGTGTCTGCCTCTGTGTCAGTGTGCTGTGGATTAGTTGCCAGGACTGCTGGGGTGTTTCTTGGTAGGGGCTCAGCATGCCCCTGGAGATGTGACCATAGGAGACGATACTTGTGTGTCACATAGGTGTTTGATCAGCTGCCCGTGCAGACTGGGGTATGCGAATGTGATGTTCAGGCAGCTGTTCCCCATTCACAGCAAATTGTGAGGGGCTCAGGTTCAGAGGGTAGTGTCACAGGTCTCCCATATGTCCAATAGGTGTGACCTGGACAGATGAGGGTTGAGATGATGTGTTGTGTGGGGGATGTACATGTGCACTTGTGCAGCTCCAGGACTTGCATTCCCCATGACCTACTATTGTGACACAGTGCATAGTGTTGTTGTCTGGCTGCCAAGTCATACATCACTGAGACAGTGATGTATGATTTAGCAGTCATGCCTCTGCCATGGCATGTGTCAACTTATTTGTGGTCCTGCAGGGGAGTGACATGTGCTACATGCACACCATAGTGGCGCTGGCTATCAGGACATGGGTGCATCATGGTGTCTGTCGCTGGTATGCATCACATGCATTTCCTATTTGACTCTGGGCATCCCTTTCATCCGGAAACCTGTACTCACTCAGTGGCAAGAGCTGTGATGTGTCCACACCGTGTCCTCTGCACTGTCCAACTACTGTGTACTTGGTGCATGTGTCCACACTGGGGTGTTGCAATTCAACAGACACCAGACAGATGGGTGCAAGGCCATGTGGGATGTGAGTGCCATGCTTGGCATCAGACTGACAATTGGCTTCTCCTGTTCAGTTAGGGCACTTTTAGCAATGTACAACTAATGATGCCAGGGCTTGCTCTGTGATGTGCTGTGCTCACAGTGGTGTGTGCGTTTGGTGCAGGTGACTGATGTCTCTCTGTTTCCCCATTGTTTGCAGATACATCCACGCCCACGGAAGGGGACAGCTCCACGGACCAGGAGGAGCCAGAGAGCCAGACTGGGTCAGCAGCCGAGGAGTGGTCGGAGGGACCCAGTGGCACAGAGGGCGAGGGGAGCCACACCGAGGAATCCTCAGCACCATCCACCTCAGCTGAGGACCAGAGCAACTCGGAGGATGACTCCCTTGTGGAGGCGGGTGTCAGCAGCCACCACACCCCAGCTAGTGTTGCTGTCCCCGCCACCACCAGCACCACCACTGCCCTCCCATCGGCTCCCATTCCCAAGGTCCGTGGAGGCTCCCATGTTCGGGAGCATGTCTCCTTTGGGCCAGGCACCGCACCCCTGCCCCTGTGTCCCCTGCTGCCCTGAGTGAGGAGTCTGTGTACCTCCTTCGCCAGCTCCATGTAGGGCAGACAGCCATGCTGAGTGTCCTCCATGCGCACACCGCACTGTTGACTCAGCTGGTGTCGTTCATGGAGGGCATCTCATCGGGCATGTCTGACCTACAGAGGGGCAACAGGTCCATGGACTCCTCCCTGACGGCAGCAGTGTCCCTCCTCAGACAGTCCCTCACCCCTCCTGCCTCTGCTCCATCCACACTCCCCAGCACCTTGCCCGTCCCAAGCACACACACACCGGCACAGGCACACACCAGCACACAGACATCCAGCACACAGACACACACGCCACAAACAAAACGCACACGCACGCACAGTCAGGGGACTGAAACCAGACTCACAGGGGATGGGGACCTGGTACACACACACGCATCCACGGGCACTGCACAGTCCTCAGTTGCCTCTCCCTCCAAAGCACCCTCCCTTGCCTCACCTGCAACCCCAAAGACCCAGCGCCTCTTCCTCAGTGACCTCGGCCTCTTCCCCTCCGATCCAGCTGCCCCAGCATCCAGGGGGAAGAGGAAGCCCCCCCACACGGAGCAGAGTGCCCCTCGCCCCCGGACACCCTCCCCCAGGCGCAGACAGACTGAGGCCCCCACCCACAAGACCCCCGGAGTGGTAAGAGCAAGACCCCGCCGCCGCCCTGCAGCTCAAGCACCAGGTCACCTTCCTCCATCCCTCAGGCCCCCACTCCACAGGTGCCCCCACCACACCCTGCCCCAGGTTCCCCCACCCACAGATATACCATCCCCAAGAGGCTCCGGCCTTCTCCCCTGCCACTTGCTCTCCCGGCACCACACCCCCGCTGCGCTTGTCTGTGCCACTGATGTGGTGAGGGTGTCCTCCCCCTCTGTCCAGCCCACCTTGCCTGTTCCCCATTCTCCTCCCCTGGTGGTAGGCACTGCAGTGGAGTCCACTACCACCCTGTCTGACTTGGGCACTGCAGTGGTGGACCTGTCCACTCCATCTGCAGGGTCCACTGCAGTCGTGCCGGCACCCACAACATCTGAGCCATGCCCCCAGTTGTGCCGGCACACACCATGTCAGACACCTCCACTGCAGTTGTCAGTGGCTCTCCAGCACCCACCACCCCTTCCCTGCTTCCTCCTGGTGAGCCCTGATCCTGTCCCTGCGGTGCCTGGCCTACCCCTCCCGGTTGCCCCTCCTAGTGGATTGTCCCTGGTTTTGTGCAGGCATGTGTAGGGTGGCATCTGCCACTGTCACCCACTTGTGAATTTGTTGATGGACTGGCCATTGGCCTTTGTTTATGTTCTACCGGACTTCTACTTTTAATGCCACATATGCTGAATAAAGCAACTTTCTGTTCTCTAGTGCTTTTGCTTCTGATGTACATGATGTTGATGATGCTAACAATGCCCTTGCTGCAGTGATGGTGATATTTGGTCTCATGATAATGAAGTGTTACTGTGCAGGAACCCATGTGGTCCAGGGGTTTTGTGTCCTATCCTGTGTTGTATCCATGACATCCATAGCAGCATCTGAGGGTGTCATGTGTTCAGTATTTGGCAATGAGATTTCCTACTTAGATTGGCAACTTCACATCTGTGGCTTCCACCCCTGCACATCTGTTGTGCCTGCCATTGTTCTATTCGTCTACTTCCCTGACCGTGTGGCCATCTCCAGTGAATATGCAGGTTTGGGCATCAATGGGGAAGGACTCATCTGTGTTGTCAGTGCAACATTGCTATACAAGTGTGTTGGATCTGTGCTGATGATTCCGTTGGCACTTCCATGACCAGGCTGATGGGACGGGAGCCCTCATTTGGTGCTAATTGTTGATTGTGTGTCCCATTGCTGCCATGGTATGGTATCTGTTCGCCTCACATCTGCAGTCTCCACAGGGTATCTGCATGTGTGTGCCCATTGGTGCAAATATGTGGGTCTGCATTCGAATGGTCACTTCTGTCATTGTGTCATTGATGATTGTTGACGGTGTCAGCCCCCATGGGTGTTGTTTGTCTGCACATGGCCAAAGTTATGTCTTATTTGCACTGCAGGATTTGGCTCCCCCAATTTATGTTGCAATGGGACACATACACTACTTTGCCACTGATGTGTTTGTTGTTCTGTGACCAGGAATCATCCATGCAGTTTGGCAGTTGCACCTCTTACTTTGTCAACACTTGCCTTTTGGTCACTGTGATGATGGGGGTTTGGACCCCATTGCCACAATGTTCAAAATGTGCTGCAGCTATGGACCCCACACTTGCCTTTTGGTCACTGTGATGATGGGGGTTTGGACCCCATTGCCACAATGTTCAAGATGTGCTGCAGCTATGGACCCCACACTTGCCTTTTGGTCACTGTGATGATGGGGGTTTGGACCCCATTGCCACAATGTTCAAAATGTGCTGCAGCTATGGGCCCCACACTTGCCTTTTGGTCACTGTGATGATGGGGGTTTGGACCCCATTGCCACAATGGTCATGGCCTGCTTGCGTTGTGTGTGCCACACACATATTTGTGTGGCACATGTGCTAGGGGGTCACATTGTATGTTAGAAGTCATGTTCGGTGTTGTAGGCATTTGACACAGTCTACACACGCTTGTCATGGTGTTGGGGGATGTCTTCTTCTTGCATTCCCTAGGTTGTGGTGTGCTGGTTGTGTCATGCATTGTCCATCCTATGGGTGGGGGTGGTAGTGGTGGTAGGCATCCAGCCCCCCTGGGTGAGGGTGGTAGTAGTGGTAGGCATCCTGCCCCCCTGGGTGAGGGTGGTAGTAGTGGTAAGCATCCTGCCCCCTGGCTAAGGGTGGTAGTAGTGGTAGGCATCCTGCCCCCCTGGGTGAGGGTGGTAGTAGTGGTGGGCATCCTGCCCCCTGGGTGAGGGTGGTAGTAGTGGTAGGCATCCTGCCCCCCTGGGTGAGGGTGGTAGTAGTGGTGGGCATCCTGCCCCCCTGGCTGAGGGTGGTAGTAGTGGTAAGCATCCTGCCCCCTGGCTAAGGGTGGTAGTAGTGGTAGGCATCCTGCCCCCCTGGCTGAGGGTGGTAGTAGTGGTAGGCATCCTGCCCCCCTGGCTGAGGGTGGTAGTAGTGGTAAGCATCCTGCCCCCTGGCTAAGGGTGGTAGTAGTGGTAGGCATCCTGCCCCCTGGGTGAGGGTGGTACTAGTGGTAGGCATCCTGCCCCCTGGGTGAGGGTGGTAGTAGTGGTAGGCATCCTGCCCCCTGGGTGAGGGTGGTACTAGTGGTAGGCATCCTGCCCCCTGGGTGAGGGTGGTAGTAGTGGTAAGCATCCTGCCCCCTGGCTAAGGGTGGTAGTAGTGGTGGGCATCCTGCCCCCTGGGTGAGGGTGGTACTAGTGGTAGGCATCCTGCCCCCCTGGGTGAGGGTGGTAGTAGTGGTGGGCATCCTGCCCCCCTGGCTGAGGGTGGTAGTAGTGGTGGGCATCCTGCCCCCCTGGGTGAGGGTGGTAGTAGTGGTAGGCATCCTGCCCCCCTGGCTGAGGGTGGTAGTAGTGGTGGGCATCCTGCCCCCTGGGTGAGGGTGGTAGTAGTGGTAGGCATCCAGCCCCCCTGGGTGAGGGTGGTAGTAGTGGTGGGCATCCTGCCCCCCTGGCTGAGGGTGGTAGTAGTGGTAAGCATCCTGCCCCCTGGCTGAGGGTGGTAGTAGTGGTAGGCATCCTGCCCCCCTGGCTGAGGGTGGTAGTAGTGGTGGGCATCCTGCCCCCTGGGTGAGGGTGGTAGTAGTGGTAGGCATCCTGCCCCCCTGGTTGAGGGTGGTAGTAGTGGTAAGCATCCTGCCCCCTGGCTAAGGGTGGTAGTAGTGGTAGGCATCCTGCCCCCCTGGGTGAGGGTGGTAGTAGTGGTAGGCATCCTGCCCCCCTGGCTGAGGGTGGTAGTAGTGGTAGGCATCCTGCCCCCCTGGGTAAGGGTGGTAGTGGTGGTAGGCATCATGCCACCCCTGGGTAGGGGTGGTGGTGCGCATTCAGGCCCCTGTGTGCATATGTGGCATTGGTGATGGGCATCCCGCCCCTATGGTGCTGCTGTTGCTGGTGTAAGTATATTCTGCATCCCTGTGTGTGTGTGTGATGTGTCGTGTACGTGTTGTATGTGTTTTGTGGTTGGTGTCTGGCTTACCTTCTGCGCCGTACGTGTCCGTGCCTGTTCCGGTAGTAAATGTAGAATATTGGTATGATCGGGACGAAGGGATTCATGGTTGGTTCGTGTCGTTCGTCCTTCTCGTTGCTTCGCGTCGTCCTCGTCGCTTCGCCTCGTCCTCGTCGCTCGCCTCATCCTCGTCGCTCGCGTCGTCCTTGTCGCTGCCGTGTTCGTCTCGGAGCCGTGGATCGTGTTGTGGCGCGAATCGGAGCTTATGTGCGCCTCTCCCGGATGCTTTGACGTGACGTGCGTAGCGACGGGTTCGGCGCGTACGGAAAGCGCATCGTACTTGTCCGGCCGGACGGGGCTGCATTTTTCCTTCCGTGCGACTCGATTCGGCGTTTCCGGATTCGCCTCGGTCGGAGAACAGGACCTGGTTTGGGTGAGTATGGCTCGGCCGGATTCTTTGCTGTTGTGCGCATCGTACTTGCTCGTTCGGTGTGCTGTACGGATCGGTCGGGAAACAGGCTTTCGCATGGCTTTTTTCCCGACCGAATGGTATTGGGTGCTCCTCCGACCGAGATCGGAATCGGCCCCTTAGTCTCTGTTTATATTTTTGTCTGACTCTACGTGCAGCAGGATGTGGATTTGTTTACTCATGAATTACACTGTTCTCGAAGAGGGCTTGAAGATTTGTTACATATTTTCAAGGACCTTCCTCTTGCACGTTATTGCATTCATTCACAAAGGTGAACTGTTGTTTATGTGACAGGTTTGTTCTGACACCTCCGGACAACATTAGATCAGAGGGGCTAAATCAATATTCATGTAGTGGGTTAGTGCTAAAGGCATAAGGTTATATGATGATTTTCAATTCTGTAGTTTCATTTGCTGGAAATGTAAATCTTTGCTCACTTTGTGGTGACTTTGCAGTTTCAATGCTTTTCTATGGAGAAAATGACAGTGTAAACCTTTGAATTTGGGGGTGATCCATATCTTTTTGCTCTCTACTAGAAATGCTGTCAGATTTCTTACTGATTTTGCTTCGCATCTGAGACTTAGGGCCTGATTCTGATGCGGTTAGGAAGGCCTCCTAACGGCATTTGCTCCTTCCAAATCGGATCGGGAACGTGTCTTCCCGACCGAGGGCCCAATTCTGATGCGGTTAGGAACAAATGTTCCCATTGAAGTCAATGGGAGTTCAACCAAATCGTATCTGGAAGCATCCTACTCCGCCGGTCGGAATTTCCCGATCCGAGTGGGTCGGACACCATTTCCCAACCGATTCGGTCGGGAATCTTTTCCAACCCGCATCAGAATCGGCCCCTAAGTCTATTGTTGATTTTACCATTTTTTTCTGCATTGTTCCTCTTTCTGAGAGTCTTAATGACAATGATTTTATTCATTTAAATGTGATTTGCTGCATCTGCACTTCAGTATTTTTGTGTTTTACATTTGTATTTTGTAATAAACCTTTATGGTTTTTCTAAATTCTCCTCTAGAAGTCACTTTTTGAGTCAGTCCTTTTCTTTATTGACTATATCTTTAAATGTTGTTTTCAACCTTGTCTCTGGGAAACATTGCTTCATGATTTGAGGTTCATCCCGTCCCCAATCCACTCGGGCTCACCATTCAGTTGTAAATTTTAGGAGTTCAGCGTGCCCACACTATTAACAGACATATTTATGTATCAGGTAATCTTATAGGAAACAATTAGGAGATTTTGCCACACAGCATTTGTGATATTGTTTAGTTTAAAGTGGTATGAAGTGATTTAAAATGTGGTCTACATAATGATGGAGCGAATTTCCACATTTATGCCAATTAAACGCATTTAACTGAAGTGGAATAACTTGCTTAATGAATCCACACTTGTAGTAGGTAATCACAGTTAGACATTAAAAGCACACTAATTAATTAACATATTGTTTTGACTTAAGTTAGCCATATTAAATGTCAACTTTACATGTTTGGGATAAGAGGCCTTTTTTCACATTAAACTGCTGTTTTGCACAAAATGCTTTTGTCTCTCCACTGCAGATGCTGTAATTTTCCAGAAGCCTTCTGTTAGCTAGTAAATTGGCATTTGTTATGTATAGGGCAACCAACAGCGAGGTTCTCCCCAGGAGGAGAGGAGATGGCAGGAAACGCGACTGGTGGGAAGAACTGCCTGAACCACAAGATGTGATCAGTGTAACAATTCAAGGACTCTATTCTGTACTCTATTGGGAAGACGTGAGAAACTAGGGAGTTCACCTGCTCCCAGAATTTGCTGCAAAATTATTTCAGGGAATGCAAGCTTTGTTGCAAATAATGTTCGGCAGAATTATATTATATATGTGGGTTCCTTAGTTTAGTCAGGACTGGATTGAAGAGAACCCATCAGAGCCCTTCCCTTTTTCACTCAGAGGCTACGCTTGTTGATTTATAGCTGAGAATACGTTCCAGCTTTTTGCTAATTTTCCACTGCTTACGGGCTGAGGCTTCATGCCTATGCATTTTCATTCTCTCATCAGAACCCTTCATTTGGGTTTCTGAAACTGTCACCTTACATGGTTTATTGAAGAAAGTGTCTATTATCCCTCAACCCCTATTAATTTAGATTAGGGAGTTATTTTATGTAGCACACTTGCTGTATTTTCTCTATATTATTTGTAAATCTTACTAATGTAGCATTTTATCTTGATTTGAAATACAGACTAATAGATTATTTGAATCTGTAATGATTAACTGGAATTTAATATTTACTAAATAAACAAAATCTATTTGATTCAATTTATGAATAAAACTCTTTAACCCCTTCGCTGCTAGGCCTTTTCCCCCCTGTGCTAAGCCTTTTTTTGGCTATTTGGGGTAGTGCGCGCTTAGGCCCCTGTAACTTTTAACCACATAAGGTATCCATGCCAAATTTGCGTCCTTTTCTTCCAACATCATGGGGATTCTAAAGGTACCCAGGGTTTGTGGATTCCCCTGGAGGGGTCTCAGAAATTAACCAAAATACAGCTAAATTTTGGGGTTTTTGGGAAAAATGCGAAAAAAGGGCTGCAAATGAAAGCGTCTGGGGTTTTCCCTGCAAATGGTATCAAAAAAGGGTTTGTGGGGCTGAAATCACAATTTTCCCAGCTGTTAGGGAATGACAGACTTTTGTCAGAAAACCAATATTTTTTACATAGTTTTGGCATTTTTCTGAAACATAGCCTATTTTTGCTATTTTTTGTGCTTTTAACCTCCTTCCAGTTAATGGTAGAAATGGGTATGAAAGCAATAATGGATCCTGGAAAGCTATACATTTTAGAAAAGTAGACAAAATTCTGAATTCAGCAAGGGGTCATTTGTGTAGATCCATCAAGGTTTCTTTATGGAAAGTAACAGTTAAATATAGGAAAAATTGAAAATTAGTTGAAAAAACAGCCTTTTGTGTCAATGTTTTCACCTGTAACTTCTTCTAATTATGACAGCTCTTTGAAAGCAATATACCGTTAAATCCGCTGGACCTTACTGGTTGTGGGGATATATAGGACTTGTAGGTTCACCAAGAACCCGACGAACCCAGAGCCAATAACTGAGCAGCGTCTTGCAATGGTTTTTTATTATGTACCGGGTATATAGCAATTATTGTGGGAAAATGTATACATGGAAAAATCTGTATGAAAGACACCTATGCATTTCTGAAATGGGAACAAAATATAGAGTTTAGAAACAGTTTCCGAAATTGCACATTTCCGAAATTGGGAATACTCATACTAGCATGAGAATTATGGGTTATTTTTTAAAATAACTTCTTTTTTACACAATGTTTTTCATTTGGAAGGCAGAATGCATCGAAAGTCAATAGGTAATAACAGTTGCTTTACAAATCTGAATTACCCTAAGTCTCCCGATAAAAAATGGTACCTCACTTGTGTGGGTAGGCATAGTGCCCACGACAGGAAATGGCTCAAAACCCAACGTGAACACACCACATTTTGACAATGAAAAATTACCCTTTTTTTGCAAAGTGCCTAGCTGTAGTTTTTGAACACTAGCTCTGCCGGCACCTAGGGAAACCTAGTAAACCTATACATTTTTGAAAACTAGACACCCAGGGGAATCCAGGATGGGGTGACTTGACTGGCTCCCGCCAGGTTCTGTTACCCAGAATCCCTTGCAAACCTAAACAATTGTCCCAAAAAACAAATGTTCCTCACATTTCTGTGGTGGAAAGTTCTGGAATCTGTGTGGATCCACAAATTTCCACCCACCCCGCGTTCCCCAAAGTCTTCGGAGAAAAATGGTACCTCACTTGTGTGGGTAGGCTTAGTGCCCGTGACAGGAAACGGCGCAAAACGCAACGTGGACACACCCCAATGTCACAGTGAAAAATGACCCTTTTTTGACAAAGTGCCTAGCTGTAGTTTTTGAACACTAGCTCTGCCGGCACCTAAGGAAACCTAGCAAACCTATACATTTTTGAAAACTAGACACCCAGGGGAATTCAGGATGGGGTGACTTGACTGCCTCCCACCAGGTTCTTTTACCCAGAATCCCTTGCAAACCTAAAAAAGTGTCAACAAAATCACATTTTCCCCACATTTCTGTGGTGGAAAGTTCTGTAATCAGCGTGGATCCACAAATTTCCACCTGCCCCGCGATCCCCAAAGTCTTCCGAGAAAAATGGTACCTCACTTGTATGGGTCGGCCTAGTGCCCGCGACAGGAAACGGCGCAAAACGCAACGTGGACACACCTCAATTTCGCAGTGAAAAATGACCCTTTTTTGGCAAAGTGCCTAGCTGTTGTTTTTGAACCATAGCTCTGCCAGCACCTAGGGAAACCTAGCAAACCTATACATTTTTGAAAACTAGACACCCAGGGGAATTCAGGATGGGGTGACTTGACTTCCTCCCACCAGGTTCTGTTACCCAGAATCCCTTGCAAACCTAAAAAAGTGTAAAAAAAATCACATTTTCCCCACATTTCTGTGGTGGAAAGCTCTGTAATCTGCGTGGATCCACAAATTTCCTCCCACCCAGCATTCCCCCAGGTCTCCCGATAAAAATGGTACCTCACTTGCGTGGGTGGGTCAAGGACCCGCGACAGGCAAGGGCCCAAAAGCTATTGAGGCGACATCAAAATTACCTATCACAAACCAACCTTGTTTTACATGGGGGGTCCCATGGGTTTTTGGCCCGGGGCTCGCAGCCATCTAGGGAAACCTCCCTAACCCACACATTTCTGGAAACTAGACACCCGGGAGAGTCCACCGAGGTATGGCTTGCATGGGTCCCCCATCATTCTCCGACCCAGAATCCCCTGCAAACTTCAAATTTTACCGAAAATTTCACTTTTTTCTCACATATGTGTGGTGGAAAGTTCTGGAATCTGCGTGGATCCACAAATTTCCTCCCACCCAGCGTTCCCCCAGGTCTCCCGATAAAAATGGTACCTGACTTGTGTGGGTAGGCACAGTGGCTGCAGCTGGAAATGGCCCAAATCGTACTCTGGAGACTTCAAAATTACCTACAGCAAAACTACCTGGTTTTGGTGGGGGGTACCTGAGATTTTGGCCCCGGGCTCGACGGCCATCTTGGGAAAGTACCAAACCCAAACATTTCTGAAAACTAGACACCCGGGGGAGTCCAATGAGGTATGGCTTGCGTGGATCCCCCAACGTTTTCCTATCCAGAATGCAATGCAAACCTTAAATTTAGCTGAAAACAACACATTTTCTACATATTTGTGTGTGGAATCACCGTGCCGGCACAAATGTCCTAGCACCCAGCGCCCTTGCCTGTCGCGGGTCCTTGACCCACCCACGCAAGTGAGGTACCATTTTTATCGGGAGACCTGGAGGAATGCTGGGTGGGAGGAAATTTGTGGATCCACGCAGATTCCAGAACTTTCCACCATACATATGTGAGAAAAAAGTGAAATGTTTGGTAAAATTTGAGGTTTGCAGGGGATTCTGGGTAGGAGAATGATGGGGGACCCACGCAAGCCATACCTCGCTGGACTCTCCCGGGTGTCTAGTTTCCAGAAATGTGTGGGTTTGGTAGTTTTCCCTAGATGGCTGCGAGCCCCGGGCCAAAAACTCATGGGACCCCCATGCAAAACCAGGTTGGTTTGTGATAGGTAATTTTAATGTTGCATCAATAGGTTTTGGGCCCTTCCCTGCAGCGGGTACTTGGCCCACCCATACAAGTGAGGTACCATTTCTATTGGGATACTTGGAGAAATGCTGGGGGGTTGGAAATTTGTTGTTACTTTCTGCAGTGTGAAAATTTGGACACAATAATGCAAGGAAAATGTCGCAGTCACATTTTGAGGTTTGCAGGACATTGTGGGTAAGATAACTTGTTGGAATCCACAAAAGAGACATCACCATGCACTCCCATGGGTGTTTAGTTTACGACAAAATCTACAGTTGTTAGGTTATTCTTAGATGAAATGTACAGCTTGGCAGAGAGACAAAACAGACAAAGATTACTGCAGAGCCATCTATTCTTCAAGCACACACACATACTGGTTGGATTTGGCACGAGGGCGAGTGATGGTTCAGTATATAAAATTTTATTAACAAGAGATTTCACAAAAATGAAATGCACTGTCAATAATTGAAAGGACAAAAACCTGAACCAGTGACTCACAGCTCGTGAGCTGTAAAGCCACTTCAAGGCACCAACCGCTTTACAGGCCATTCACACACCTTTCATACATGATACACACAAGACCATTCACACCACCAGGCACAAAACCAACACATTACAACATTCACCAAAAAGGACAAGGTACACCCTGCTTGACAAAAACAGAAAAGACATTTTTATGCACAACCACCTATTCCTCACACACACATACATACTGGTTGGATTTGGCATGAGGGTGAGTGATGGTTCAGTGTATACAGTTGTATTAACCAGAGATTTCACAAAAATGAAATGCACTGTTAATTGAAAGGACGAGAAACTGAACCATTGACTCACAGCTCGTGAGCTGTAAAGCCACGACAAGGCACCAACCTCTTTACAGGCCATTCATATACCTTTCATACGTGTGGCATATACAAAACCATTCACAACGCCAGCCGCGGGCCCAGCACATTACAACACTCACACCAGCAGACAGCGCCATTCAAGGGCCCATCACTTTCACATTCCCACATTCCTGACACAGCAAACACACCAGCTCACGGATTGCGTTGAGTGGCGTTTGGCTAGCAGTGTGTGTAGTGACCAGCAGCTAGTCACTACTCACACACCGCCAGCCAAGCGCCAGTCTACGTACACCACCAGCCGAGCACCAGTCCACACACACCGCCAGCCAAGCGCTAGTCCACACACACCACCAGCCAAGCGCCAGTCCACACACACCGCCAGCCAAGCGCCAGTCCACGCACACTGCCAGCCAAGCGCCAGTCCACACACACCGCCTGCCAAGCGCCAGTCCACGCACACCGCCAGCCAAGCGCCAGTACACACACACCGCCAGCCAAGCACCAGTCCACGCACACCACCAGCCAAGCGCCAATCCAAACACACCGCCAGCCAAACGCCAGACCACGCACACCGCCACACAAGCGCCACTCCACGCACACCGCCATCACATTTAGGATTTTTTTAATATAAATAAGAAAACACAAACAAATTGCAAATAAATATAAATCTACTAACACAAAATCTGAAACTAAATACACTACACAAATGCCAACCTTGAAACTGAACAAAAAATATTAAACAATAGAGGCCAGGCAGTTCACTTTACCACTCATGGATGCTCCCAAAAATTCTTTTGCGTGTGGTACATTCTAAAACAAGCAGGCACACACAGCCCAGGGTTAGAAGGACACTCGGGGCAGTACATACGAGTCTCCTTCCGCATACCTCTTCGCCAACAGACTCTACATCTCCTACTGGGAAAGTCTTTTGAGGGTGTGGGAGGAATGTGATCAGGAAAGTGGCGATCTTTCAATCTAGCAACATCCTCCACCACTCCAACTCTAGGAACACTTGCCTGTTCCACTAAAACAAGGCTGCCTATTACAGACTCCTGAAACTTAACAATAGTCATCTTTGACTCAGGACAAGAATCCTGGAACACAACAAAAGCATTAAAGGTTGCCAAGTGGAAAAGATGGATAGCCAACTTCTTATACCAAATGTAAGCCTTACGAAGAGCAGCGTAAGGTTCCAACCTCTGATCTACTCTGTCAACACCACCCATGTGCCTATTATAGTCTAAAATGCACACAGGTTTGCGCACTTCAGCAATGTGACCCCAAACAGTCACAGGTGCAGTGCTTTCATCATGGATGGTAGTCAGCATGTAGACATCTCTCCTGTCTACAAACTTCACAGCTAGAAGCTCCTCGCAACGCAACGCACTGCACTGTCCCTGCACAAGCTTTTGGCAAACAAGTTCTTTTGGGAAACCTTTACGGTTAGAGCGGATTGTGCCACAAGCAACAGTGTCCACTTTGGCCAATTCCCTGAACAACCGCACACCAGTGTAGAAGTTATCTACATATAAATGGTGGCCTTTGTTAAAAAATCCTCTACCAAGTTCCCACACAATTTTCTCAGTCACTCCAAAAGTGGACGGACAACCAGGGGGTTAATCCTGGATTCCTTACCGGTGTACACCCTGAAATTAGAGACATATCCAGTCCTACTGTCACACAGCATATACAGCTTAATTCCATAGCGTGCCCTCTTACTAGGAATGTATTGCCTAAAAACCAAGCGGCCCTTGAACAACACCAAAGACTCATCCACTGCAATTTCTTTCCCAGGAGCATAGATTTCAGAAAATCGATCAACAAAGTGATCAATGACAGGCCGAATCTTAAAAGACGGTCACATTCAGGGTGATCTCGTGGCAACGCTAAACCATTATTGACAAAATGCATCATCCGAAGCAGAAGCAAATACCTATCACGACTCATGACTGCCGGAAATATTGCCGTTGCCATCAAGGGACTAGTAGACCAATATGAAGACATTGATGGCTTCCTTAGCAAGCCCATCAAAAAGTTAAACCCAAGAACTTCTTCATCTCTTCCAAATTTGTGGGAGTCCACCGGGTAGCTCTAGAGTGGGGCTTAAGGCTGGCACTGTTGTCCCTCAAAAACTGTTCGGCATACAAATTAGTCTGCTCAACAATCTCTGCCAAAAACACATCGTCCATAAACAACTGAAAAAAATTTATCGGCAAAAAGTTTTCAGTATTCACTCTACACCCTGGAACACCAGTAAAGTCTGGCAATGCCGGCTGCACCATGCCTGGGGCAACCCAGAGGTCAGCACTTTCAACGGGAAGCCTTGCAGCCCCATGCTGCAGCCCAGATGCCTCTTGCCGCACTACACCAACGGGAAGCCTTGCAGCCCCAGGCTGCAGCCCAGATGCCTCTTGCCGCACTACACCAACAGGAAGCCTTGCAGCCCTAGGCTGCAGCCCAGATGCCTCTTGCCGCACTACACCAACGGGAAGCCTTGCAGCCCCAGGCTGCAGCCCAGATGCTTCTTGCCGCACTACACCAACATGAAGCCTTGCAGCCCCAGGCTGCAGCCCAGATGCCTCTTGCCGCACTATCGGCACATCAATGTCCTCCTCTAACACAGGCACTTCATCTGCACTAAGAGTAGCTTCATCCGCACTGAGAGTAGCTTCATCATCCGATGATTCCATGTGGAGAGAAAACTCACTGTCTGAATTGTCCCCTGCCTCCTCTGCCTCAGATGCAGAGTCAGTCTCTGAACCATGGTCAGAGGAAGACTCAAAAAGCATACCAACAACCTGCTGAGCAGTAATCCTGCGGCTAGCCATTATCCTTACTAAGAAAAGAGACTGCACAAACAAGTCAACCACAACCAACACTGTGCAAAGCAAGTAAGTAAAAAAATAATCACAAAGAATCACAAAGATCTATATACTCAAAAACTATACGATCCACTTACAAGAGACAGCTACACTCACCAGCACCTACTCTGCAGAGACACAGCAAAAACCAACGATATCCCACTAAAAAGAAAAAAACAAAACCAATTACTCACAATACAACAAAATACACATCGAGCACAAATGCAAAAAGTTTTTGACACTCAAAAAACAGAAGCCAAACATACTGCTATTATTACACCATTCGCAAAAAACACATTCATGCAGAGAAATAAAACTCATTTACATTGTACAAAAAAAGTCTCTTACCAAACACATGCAACTACACAAACAGTAACGAAACCGCAACCTGGAACAGTCTAAAGAGCAAAAGCCTTGACCTAACAAAAAAGGAGAAATAAAGCATTACAATTGCAATTCACAAGAAATAAAACAACATTATAACACGCTATGTCACTACCCAAATGGGGGCAGAAAGG
The DNA here is from genome assembly GCA_963921515.1 of Calotriton arnoldi. Classification (NCBI taxonomy): domain Eukaryota; kingdom Metazoa; phylum Chordata; class Amphibia; order Caudata; family Salamandridae; genus Calotriton; species Calotriton arnoldi. Next base: position 724,629 of record CAWUFW010006644.1, read on the forward strand.
CCAAATACACATAAAAAAATATATGTCCCCTGTAAGCGGCCAATTTATTTATTTTTAGATACCTGGCTCTAGTGGGCTATTCTACCCCCCACCCCGGGCCAGAAATGCCATAAAATGCAGGTGATCTGTCCCCAGGGGGGGCAGAAAAGTCTTACAAATTATTTAGGCCCATAAGGAAGCGACCCTTGGCCAAGGGGTCGCTTCCATTTAAATTTTAAAACTCTCCCTGGTGTCTAATGGGGTTTTCTGCCCCCCTGGCCAAATACACAAACCGATCTGCCCCCAGGGGGGTAGAATATAATTTTTTTTAAAATGGCCCCTGAAAGCAACCCTTGGCCAAGGGGTCGCTTCCAATTTAAAAAAAAAAAATAATTCCCTGCCTCTAGTGAGCTTTTCTGCCCCCCCTGGGTCCAGAAATGCCAAACAAATCAGGCTATCTGTCCCCAGGGGGGGCAGAATATACTTTTAAAAAATATTTAGCCCCTGGAAGCGACCCTTGCCCAAGGGGTCGCTTCTTTTACATTTACACAAAATCCCTGGTGTCTAGTGGGGTTTTCTGCCCCCCCTGGGGGCAGAAAGGCCAAATAAAAAAAATGATCTGCCCCCACAGGGGGCAGAATATACTTTTAAATGATTTGGCCCCCCAGGAAGCAACCCTTGCCCAAGGGGTCGCTTCCAATTTAATTTAAAAAAAATCCCTGGCTCTAGTGGGCTTTTCTGCCCCCCCTGGGTCCACAAACGGCCAAAAATCGGCCGATTTGTCCCCAGGGGGAGCAGAAAAGTCTTTAAATTATGTGCCCCCTTAGGAAGCGACCCTTGCCCAAGGGGTTGCTTCCTTAACCGAAAAAAAACGAATCCCTGGTGTCTAGTGGGACATTCCTGGTGCACGATCGCGACGCTGTGCGCGATCATGCACCAGGAATGCCCTGCATTGAGACATCAGGGGAGAGGAAACATAGTTTCCTCTCCCCCGATGCCTCAAGGCATCAAGATTTGGGGCCACCACCCCACCGCACCAACAAACACTCACCCTCCCTCTGGACGCGCTGGAAAGAAATGATTTCCAGCGCGTCCAGCGCTCCTGATGACGTCGGTGCGCGCTGTGCGCGCTGGCGTCATGGGGAAGCGTGGGGAAGCCGGGGGTGGCAGCGGAAACTCTTCCGCTGCCATCCCCTCTGTGGGGGCAAGATCGATGCCCCAGGGGGAGCGCCAGCGCTTCCCCAGGGGCTGTGCTCATGACGGAGCGGTTCCGTCATAAGCACAGCCCAACCGATGCTCATGACGGAACCGCTCCGTCATGAGCATCGAAGGGGTTAACTCACAGCAACTCTCTTTATTGATTCTTATAAATCCCCAATTGGACTTAAATATTCATGGTATTTGATGTAAATGATTGCTCCTTATCATTTCTCCTTCTCAACTAAAAAAGGTCCATATGACCAATGGTGGGGGTTATTTAATGATTGTACTTGAAGTTTGAGGTACAAGAATCCCCTCTCTAGCAAGTGGTAGCAGACTGACAGTTAATGTCACAGGAGAAGGGATGCCCAAAAAATTATTCAAAGCTTGGAATTGATCATCTCCCTGAAGTCCATAGTCTGAACTTGAAGACCGAAGGAGTTTGGCGGTTCCAAAAGTGTTTTGCAGTGGTGGAGGTGTGAATATCAATAGGGTTGTGCATCACAATGATCAATGGTGAGCTTATGCGTTTGTGTTAAAGTTGTATGTCTTGCATTTTAGTGATGTCTATTGTTAAATTGCATAAATGTGCATACGCGTTTTAAGCTGAGCACTTGAAGTAGTTATCAGACTCGGTGCAGTCGAAAATCCCAGGATAGATAAGAAATATTGTGATATTACTTGTCTGCTAAGGTTTTTGAGGTGTCGGTTTGTGATGTACCATCGACCACACATATGATATAGGTTCATAACATATTGTTTCAATAGTACTAATAGTGATTAGTGTTATAAAACCTATTGCACAAAGGGGAAACTACATCAGTCAGGGTGATCTTCACTGGTCAAGATTTCATCTGTGTGAATGTGTGTAAGCTGAAAGCAGATTTTTGGACAAAAATGTGTGTGAATGAACTACTTTGAATCCCTTAGTGAAGCAGACAAGAGTTATTTGTTTATTGTGCTTGCTTAAAATTGTGGAATTTAGTTTGGGAGAAAATTGTAAAGGCAGGTGAACCACTGCGCAGTGAGAATTACGTCAGCGAGTACTGCACTGTGATAGGTCAACTGGTGTGAAGTATTGCGCTAGGATTGGTTGGTGAGTCATCAGGTTTTGCATTGTGATAGATTTACAAAGAAAAGGACTTCACTGGAATTGGGTGCGAATAATGGTCTGTATTGAACTGTGATTTGATCAAAACATTGAAAATAATTGAGTCAACTATGTTCATTGTTGAATTGTTGTAATTATGAAATATTTTAAAGCCCTTAGAGATTTAGGACCACATGTATGTAGGTTTTATTTTGTGAGTTCCTAATAGCAATGTTTTGCGACTCGCTATTAGGAAATCGCAAACACCTATATACAAATGTGTCCTTGACACATTTAGCGATTTCTAATGTGGTCACATTTGACCTACCACATTAATATTCATGAGGTAGGTCGCAATATGCAACCGCAAAAAACAAAGGGATTGTGGCATTCTTAAAAAAAATGCAGCCTGTTTTCCGTAAATGAAAACAGGATGCATTTAAAAAAGAAAAATGAAACATTTGAGTTCAATTTTTTAAGAGTAGACAGGGGACCCTGTGACCACTGCTGGCTCTTTAAAAATGTTTTCACAACCATTCACAAAGAGGAAGGGGTCTGCAAGTGGGTTACCACCGACTTGAAGTAGGCAATAAAATGCGAACGTTTTACGACCGTATTCCGGTCACAAAACATTTGTACATGGCACTGTGAGTCACTATTAGGAAAGGATGTCCTTAGCACACCCCTTCCTAGTACCGAATCGCAAAGCCCAAGTTTTGATTTGGTAACAAGTTACTGAATCGCTGTTTGGGCTTTGTAGATGCCAAAAAGCCTTTTTGCGTTTGCAAAAGTGCCGATTCTGCAAAATAGCCCGTTTGCGACCGGCAAAAAGGTTTGTACATGTGACCCTTGATGAGAAGTGATATGCGAGTCCCTGTCCCTGAGGGCGAGGAGGGTTCACCAGAAGGAACGACAGGTCATTACATGTTGAGAAACGTAGGAATACATTCATGTTTGTCACTCAATGGCATAAGATCACAGAAAAAGAGGGAGCATTAAGAGGGAGCATATTCCACAATATGGTACCTTTGATTTAAAGGTCATTGAAAATTTAAGGGAAAACTTTTATGAGATGCAACCACCTTGTAGACCTGCACAATATGAAGCATTAAATTCTTGGGACAGAATAGAGTAAAAAGAGCTGTACGTAATTACGTGGATGCTATGGGATGAAGAACAGGATAGGTGGAGGACATTTGTAGTTGAGGGAGCTAGAATGTACCCTGCATTGACCACAGAAAACCCTAAAAATTAACCAAAGGTAGGAAAATGAAGATAATGATCCCGCAAGAAAAACTGATACTGATAGTGATTCTGGGGATGATACTTTGAATCCTCTGTTATCCTCGCATTCACCTCCTTATGTTGCCCCATTATCATATTCAGGAAGTGCTACAACATCTAGTGGTACAATTGCCACAGCCCTTGCTGACCCGAATGTAATGCAGATTGATGGACCACTCCCAGCTCTTTTGATGATAGCTGCAACTGCTAAAGCAGCCACTATTGTGACCGCTCCAGGTGTTACAGCTTCAACTGCGACTGTTCTTGCACCAATTTCACAAGTTATATCAGCTCAAACATTAGCAATTCCAATTGTATCTGTCCCGGTAAACAGTGCTCTGAATTCTGCTGTTCCAGAAGCTGCAGGTGAAGTACCCACAACAGGGCTAAACCCGACGTCGCAAAACTCACAAATTGCTGCCTGGACCCCAGTACAGAATATTCAGACTTTAGGAGAAGGGAGAAAGATTGTTTTTACAACTCCACTTGCACAGGAGGAAATGGGACTTTTTGATAATACATTTTTTACTCCATTGTTTGAGGAAACTCCTGAAAATAGTGAAACAGGAGATACAAAGAGACGATCCACAAGTTAAGAAAGGGCAAGACCCCTAGATGTACCGAGCTTGAAGGTGGAATTGAAAGAAATCATATGGGGGGATGTTTAGACATTTCGGGGCAGATTTAAAATAACTGGCGCATCTCTGCATATCAGCAGAGCTCCACCAGTTATTTTGCGTCACGGAAAAATAGCCTTGCGCCACCATGGATGCGCCGCATTTACAATGCGGCGCACCGTGGCGCAAGGAAGTAAAGGCAGCGCATTGCTGGAGTCGTGTCGCAAGCACGACGCAACTCCAGCAATGGTTAGGAGTGCCTATTCCCAACATGTTGCGTCACTCCTTATGCCTGCTTCAAGCAGGCGTAAGGTTTTGATGCAGTGGCGTCGTAAAAGTGGCTCAGTGAAATCTTGTAGATTTCACTGCATCATTTTTACGAGGCTTTCCTACGTCGGAACGCCCACCCTGCATACATTATACCTGACGCAGGTATAATGTAGCGCAGGGCTTTACAACTAGATGCGTCACGTTGTAAATATGTTGCATAGTGGCGCATTGTTTACGACACCGCTGCGTCACAGAAGTGACGCAACAGTGTCGTAAAGATGTCGCAAGGGGCTTGTAAATTTGCCCCTTCATATTTGAATCAATACCAGAAACATTAGCTGATATACCTGAGTAAGGAAATTACAAGGCATGCGGCTACTACACTTTAGAAGCTGCCAGAATTTGCACAGAAATATGAAGTAGATCTCTCTAAGAGTATTCCTTTACAGAAACGTTTTAGGCACAGTTAGATGATGCAGCAATTGTCACTATGCGATCTTCAGGAATTAATTTGCACATTGCCAAACTGGTTAAATGTGTTCAAAAGTGGAGCAAATTTGAAAATTAGAGAGCAAATGGGTGAAAAAGCAGGAAAAGAAAATGAAGCAACCAGACATGGTAGAGGTAAATGGTTAGCCATCTCCAGTACCCCAGATGAGGATGTGGCTTTAATATTCCAGATGAGGGAGATATCAAGTGGAAGGTATGTTCATGTGCCATGGAGTCGAGGTGATCATGCCACATTCACAAACAACTTTCCTAAACTGAGAGAGGATCCTCCCGAATAGTATACACAGGTTGACAGGTTTGTGAAAATTTTGAAGGTTCTGTGGACAGATTTGAGTACCTTTATCGACATTGTGGTACAGAGTGATCGATGGACTGTGTGTGAAATTGCTGTGCAGTGGCCATGTATAGAGCTCCCAAGAGATTCACTTATGCATGCACCTTCAACTACAGTAATGACAAAGTATGATTGGGTGATTACCTTTGTAAAGGGAAAGGTACGAACAATAGGCACTGATTGGTTGAAAATTAACAGCACAACTCAGGGAGCTAATGTATCAGTGCATGCCTATTATGAACGGTTGTTAGAGGTGTTCAAACAACACAGCAGACAAGAAAATCCCGAAAAGGGAGATAAGGGGAGTTTTGTGTCTCATTTTATTCTTCGGTTGCACCCAGAGATCAGTATACACATAAAAAGAATGTGGTTTGCTGGCAGACAAAACCTTTAGATCAGATCCTGAGGTATGCTAAGTACTGTAGAGATGAACAAGAGATGAAGCAGAAAAGAATTGAAGAGAAATTTGTGTTAGCACAGATGTTGGCTCGGAGAGGGTTTACCAAAATCTGCCATTCATGAGAAATGTTGGTGGAATGCAAGGTGTAGATTATCAGAGCAGGGCAATTGGTGCATGGGGGAGTTGGCGGTTCACAACGAAAAGGTCGAGGTGTTCCAGTTGATCAGGAGTAGATATTGCAAAGTTAAACAGGTTGACTCCTTGTCATTCAGTTCAAATAACTTTATTTCGGCCGCCAGGGCCATAAAAGTACAAACAAATAAAGACAGAGTAAATATATATTTTGACAAAGCAAAAGACACAATTCATAAAAAGCATTATTACAAGCCAGGAATTGAGTTTAACAACAATTGAAAAATATTGATGTGAGTATGTGCAAAAATGCAATGACTTTACAGAAGAAAGTACACATAGATAATACATCAAAAAGACGCCTAGTGGGTGGTACATACATCATCATGTTACTAAAGGGAGGGAAGAGCATTCCTCCTAAGTACCTACATAGCACCCAAAAACTTAGCAACAGAAATGGCGAAACCCAGGTGACTATCCACCCCTAGTATGCGAGGGCAACAGAATGGCTACATACACCTAACAGCCTACATATAGGAGCTAACCAGGTTCTGCGTGGGAGGAATAAGCTGGGCACATGAAGAAAATGTGTGACACATTCTCCTCTAGGGAGTTACAGACTGAACATGCAGTGGCTCCCCCACTGGCCCAGTTGGAAGTGAACGCTCTCAGCGGTAGGGTGCCCACTTGAAACTGAAAATATAACTTCCTAGCCAGTATAATGGACACCTGATCCCAGAAGAGCTCAAACCCACAAATAGGCTTTAGGTCAATGAAATCATTTGTTAACTTAGTGCAGGCAGCTTTTCGGGATTCATTGGCCATTACAATTGCCCAGTAGTGCTGTTTCAGAGAGTCCTGGAATGGGAAGTTAGTGGTGTCTGGGTGCTCCCACAGCTCAATCAACCCAAGAGAATGAAGCATCTCCTTGATTTTGGAGAGCCAAGGGACCTTGCTAAAGTGGTCAACTTTCATTATGTCCTGGAGACCATCTACATATTGAGCGAGTTCGGAGGTGGTCCATAGACCTCTCCAGTACAATAATGGGCACAGCCAAATTTTGCCTGCCGTCCCTCTTACACCCAAATCCATAAAAAGTGAAAACAATGGAATGTTAGGAGGGAGAGAGGCAAGCTTTTTAATAAATTTGTTTTCGGCTCTAGTTAGTTCTTCAGAATTATAAAAGCCCCACAATGCCACCCCATATAGGACAGAGCCCAATGCTTTGGCCTCATAGATATTGAGTGCAGGTGTAATGGGTCTGGTGTGTGAAGTACAGTATTCCCTGAGTAATGCACCCAACATCTGCTAGAGTTTTGTGGCCACCTTGTTGACATGGGATTTCCAAGTCATGCCCCCAGAGGGCGTCACTCCAAGGTAGGTAAAAAAAATAAACATTCTCGAGAGGAAACACCCCACCAAGACTATACTACCTTTGTGTGGTTTAAACAACATCAGCTTGGTTTTAGAAGTGTTGATCTCCAAGCCTTGAGCAAGTCAAAACTCGTCAAAGCTAGTCTAAAGTTTCTGAAGATCGCGCGAGGTCTTGGAGATCAACAGGGTGTCGTCCACAAAAAGGAGAATCAAGATTTTGGTTTGAGCCAAGAGGGGGGCATCCTTGATAACCTGGTACAAAAAATGTACGATGTCATTAATAAATAACAAAAACAATGTGAGCACTGGTACGCAGCCCTGGTGGACGCCTTTGAGAACTGGTGTCCTATCAGTCAGCTGGCCCTGTTCCCCCCACTTGATGAGAGCGTTATTGTCCTCATGTAGGTGGATTACTAGTGATAGGATGTGTGATGGCATTGCCAGGTCAGTGAGGGCCTTCCAGAGGCCAGGCTGGGGCACTAAGTCAAAAGCTGGTTTTAAATCGACAAAGGCAACATAAAAGTGCCTTTGCAGATAGCAACAGTCTTCCAATAAATCAAAAAGAAACAAAAGGCCTGGTCGATGGTAGAAACCTTCGTGTGGAAACCAGTTTGGAAAGGACTAAGAACATCTTTCTCAGCTATCCATTCTTCGACAAAATACATTTTTGAGGCAATCTATTAGACTATTGGGTCTATAGTTGTTTGGTTGAGATCTGTTGCCTTTTTTGTGAATGGGTAGAACTTTTGCGGCCTTCCTGGAGTAAGGAATGGAGTCCCCCTCAGCAATGGCATTGGCAATGGTTAGGATGTAAAGGGACCATGCCTCCATGTCAGCTAAAATATTTTGGCGGGACATCATCAGGACCTGGGGCACTTCCTCATGTGACAGCATTTAGGGAATGGATAATATCAGAGATGTCAAACATTTGCATGGAGAGGATAAGGGGGAGGGGCCAGAGTGGTAACCTCGGTTGTGCTGGTAGAGTCATCAGAATACAAATTGTGAAAATAATCAACCCAGTCGGATGGAGCAACATTGTTTATGGGTTCCTGTGCAGATAGGGAGCTGACCAATGCAATCAGTAAAGATTTTGAAAAGATCGGTGGCTCAGCATGCGTCCATAAGAGCCGTCCACCTCTGATCATCCCAATACTTTTTGGTATTAACAATAGCTGCCTTGTAGGCCTTCCTGATCAAGGAATGCGTACCATGACCTTAGATTTAATGGCTTTGAATAAAGAGCGAAAAAAGCTCACAACATTCTTTGTTGAACCAGAAGCTTTTCTTGCCAATACCATTCCTTTTGGGAAAGCCAGAAATGGTAAGGTACCCTAAGATACACTCAAAGAAGGCCTTTTGGGTGAGCTTCAGTTGGTCAAGGGAATTAATTTGGCAACCCTCGGAGTGTGCAAGAACAGTTTTAAGATCTTCATCTCCTTGTCATTATTGTAACAAGCTCGAGCATTGGAAGAGGGAGTGCCATCAAAATCCTAATTGAGTACGTTATGAGGGGCAAATGCAAGGCGTGAATCCAACTCAAATGCAAAATGTCCCAGTTCAACAAAAGCAAACTTCAGATCTGTTACACAGCTCTTTAATGCAGGTCCTGCAAACTCTGATAACCCCTCAGAACATGAGAAATCCCAGACTGGACATGAATCAAGCACCAAGAGCAAATCTGAATCCTTTCCAGAATCAGAATCCTTTTCAACAATTCTCGATGACGGTGCCTGAGGGGCGAGGAAGATTGCGTACTTGGCACAGTCTTAGAGGTAGACCAGAGTGGTCCATTTTAGAAGAAGTAAATGGACAATAAATGTCATTTTTTATTGACACCAGAGCTACCTATTCTATCTTTAGCACAGCAGAAGTACCTCACCTACCCCTCTGAGGAAAGAAGATCCAAGTTGTAGGTGCCGCAAGTAAACAAATCACTAACCTTGTCTCAAAGAAGGTTCCCATAAAAATAGGCTAATTTGAAGAAAATCATCAGTTTGTTGAGTGTGATTCAAGTCCTGTAAATCTGTTAGGAATGGATCTTTTGTGAAGCCTATAAACAGGTTACGATTACCTTGCTGAATTTTGGCTGAGAATGGACATAAAGTGTCCCAAAGTAAGTTACAAAAAAGCAATTTGACAAGGAGAAAGTTTATCCCTATCTCAAAGAGGACTACAACCCCACTGGAGGGGATAATTCATCAGATGAGTGTCAGAGCTCACGTAGGAGAAATTCCTTATCTAACAGTAACTCAAGCAATGATAGTTGGAGTAGCAATGGGCCAAGAAAAAGTCCTCATTCCCCTGTCTTTGGATATGGGAGGCCTAGATACCAAGGACCTCCATATTGGCAATGCCCTATTTTACCACAGGGTCTACAACAATTTTATCCTCATACTATTAATCCCTTCTTTTTTAGACAGAGGCTGGGGCAGAGGAAAAGATCGCAGGTGAGGAAATCAAAAATGGGTACAGTGGCAGGAGCCACTGCAACACACAACGCAGACCCAGAGTCAGTCGGGGAAGAAAAATTGATAGTTAATCTATCACATAGGACTCTGCCAGAGAATGAAACCAGAGTCCTAAAGAAGGGCTTAGGGTTTGTACCCACACCCAAAGTAGACAAGTTTTGGGATAACTGTGAACTACAAAACTTCTTCAGAAAGATACATCTACGGGCTTTCTTTCATGGTAGACGAACACAGGGCTAAGTAATCTGTCCAAGTTCACCCCCAATGCTAGTATGATACCCAATGAAGTTCTCACATTCGAACAAGCAGTTTTGAAAGACGTTACTAGAAGCAACATAAGAGCCTCCTTCCACAATCTCTCAGCCACAGAACGCTCAGCGGTGAATTCTTTGGCTAATGACTGCAAGATTACCATTAAACAAGCAGACAAGGGAGGAGCCACTGTGATTAAGTCCACTACGGACTACAACAATGAATGTGACAGTCAGTTGGCCAATCCACACTACTATATTGCCATTCCCACTGATCCCACTCGGTGCCTCACCACACAGATTACCGCCATGTTATCTATGGCAGAAACCCAGTGTTGGATTAACAGGAATGAGGCTGACTTCCTTATCAACGGAGAACCTAAGATCCCCTATTTTTATATCTTGCCAAAAATTCATAAGGTTCTACATCCACCACCAGGACGACCCATTGTTTCGGGGATCAACTCCCTATTATAGCCCCTGTCTCACTTCTGTGACCACTTCGTACAACCAGTGGTACAGAAAACTCCTTTATTCTCACAGGATACTAGGGATGTCCTACGGCTAATTGAGAACACTAACAACACATGCAATATTGATTTACTGATCACTTTGGACGTAGAGGCACTTTACACTCACATACCCCAGACAGCCACATTAGATGTGGTGGCGAGTGCCCTACTAGCCGAAGACTGGACTTCACCCACACCTGTTAGCTTCATCATGGAGTGTGCTACGTTAGCCCTCACAGAGAACTTATTTCAATTCAACAAACAACTATATCACCAGCCCCAGCGACATCCATGGGGAGTACATTCGCCCCTAGTCTGGCTTGTCTATATACAGCAGCCTTTGAAAGAGATATGATTTTTCATTAATCTTATCCCTACAATGCAAGCATATCGTTGTGGCGCAGATACATTGACGACATTCAAATTTTTTGGAAGGGCGACATGCAAGAGCTTTTGTGAGTCCATCAGCACCCTTAATCCATATCTCTACTTCTCTAACACCATATCCAACGACAAAAAACCCTTTCAAGACCTAATGATCACCCTGACAGAGGTACAACTGAGCACCACGGTATACAGAAGCCTACAGACTGCAATAATCTTCCCTTATACAACAGCCATCACCCAAAAGCCCTTAGGGACAACCTACCTTATGGACAATTTTTACGGCTATGCCGTAACTGCAGCACTCTGCAGAACTACAACACTGAGGCAGACCAATTAGGAACACAATCTTAGCACATGTGAATACCCCACACACAGTGTTAAGATAGCCAAAAAATGGGCCAGAAATAACAACAGGGAGGCACTTTTAGAACACAACTCGAAACAAGAAACAGACGCATTGGCATGTGTAACCACTTACACACAGGACTCCAACAAAATTTGGAAGATCATCAACAAACACTGGGGCATTTTACAAACAGGTGAAGTGACATTACCCCAACTTTGGTTCACCTTTAAACGCACCAGGAACACGAAAGAGATGCTCATACATACTAGACTGCCACCACCTACTAAGCACAATCAGAGAGCCTTTTGGGACATACCCCTAGTAACAGAGCACTATCCATGTGGGTCCTGCACTGTATGTGCATTCACTGAGATGACAAACGAAATCAAACTGAGCAACATGTTCAACTGGATACAGAAGAAACACACTAACTGCAACTTGGAGCAACTTTAAGCTTTAACATGCCCAAGTAATGCAAGGTATATTGGTATGAATACTAGAGTGGTCTAAATACACATCATGGAACACCACAGTAACATCCGGGGCCACAGACTCAAGACCAAGATGTGCAAACACTTAGAAAATGAGGGACATTCACCAAATGATTTATGGTGGACCATTATTGAGGCTCATCCACATAGGAGTAAAAATGCTCTATTCAGTGCTCAGGGGCTGACATATGCCCTCGAGCACTGATGCAGTGAAAGTAAAATCAGCCCATCAACTCATTTTACTTTCACTTTGCTGTAATGACATCAGCACTCCCTGCAGGCCGATCATCATTACAGTAAAAGAAAAAAACACTTAGGAAGCTTTTCCCAAGCAGCCCAAGCTTAAAATTAAATAAAGGAATTCCCAGAGGGGCCTTTATTTACCTCCCCAGTGTGGGCAAATTGCCTGCTGATTGGGGGGGGTGTTTGTTATTTAGCTTTATTGTTTCCTAAAATGTATCATTTGAATAGTAAAGATGTTTCAACAATTAATCCATCTCACAGACATAGATGTAGTGCTAATGATGGGACACAATTAGTGGGAGATATTTTTGGTGTAAATATTCCTCCAGTAGGAGTTGTCCTAATTGACGAGAAAATCAGAAAGCTCTCTACAGTAGTAGATAAGTTAACCACTAGTACATCTGGTGCTTTGTTAGCAGTCAATACAGAATTAGCAGCTATTCAACAAACGTTTTTGCAAGATCGATTGGATTTAGACATATTGTTGGAAGAGAAAGGCAAAGTCTGTAAGATGTTGAAGGTACAACATTGCTGTTCATACATACCAGACTAGAGTAAGATGATAAAAGAATTTGCAAAGAACAATTCTGATTTAAAACCTGAAATACAAAACTTAGGAACAATTAGTGTGTTGGGAATTTTAGGTAAAGGAGTTTCTGCTATAAGTAGCTGGCTTGGAAATATTGACAGTAGATTTTTAGGGGTTATATTAAAACTTATATTGATTATTGGCATGTGCTTAATTTGCTTATTTGCTTTATATAAAGGAGTTAAATGTTACCTAACAAGAAAGAAAGGAAAAGTCAAAGGAGAGAAGAAAAAGAAATGGAAGTAAAGAAGAGAAGAAGGGGGTACAAACCTTTAAAAAAAGAAGGCAGAAGACACAGCAAAGGAAGAGGGTATACCTTAAAGATTCATTTGTGGTGAAGTGTGATGGCTATTATAGCCATCAGAGGGGGAACTGATGGAGCAAACTTTCTCAATTTTGCAAATTAAATGCATTTAACTGAAAGTGCAAAATTCTATGCTGAATAACACATGCATAATGAATGCAAATGAATGCAAATTTGTAACAGGTAATCCCACTTAGACACAAATGAATTAGCACATTGTTTTAACTTAAGTTACCCTGACTACTGAAGCCATCTTAAATGTCGACTTTACACGTTTGGGACAAGAGTCCTGTTTTCAAAATAAACTGTTGCTTTGTACAAGATGCAAAAACAACAATTGATGGACAGAATGCAGAACAATGTCATACATTCACCCCAGTACAGAGATCTGGGCCTAAATCCATCGTTTTTTTGCTCACCATGCCATTCCAGTTTGAACTCAGCCATATGCAAATCAGTCTTGACCCTGTGCCCAATGGGAACAGTCCAGCCCGAACTGCCAGGCCAGGTCCTCCCTGGACTGGAAACAAGCATCCTAGGACCGGTTTCGGGGTTTCACCCCTCTTCAGCCAGGATAGCTTGATTCCAGTGGCATGGAGAGCATGGGACCCACGTCTGGGCATACCCGTCCCACTCGGGGTGACAAATGCAAAAACAACAATTGATGGACAGAATGCAGAACAATGTCATACATTCACCCCAGTACAGAGATCTGGGCCTAAATCCATCGTTTTTTGCTCACCATGCCATTCCAGTTTGAACCCAGCCATATGCAAAACAGTCTTGACCCTGTGCCCAATGGGAACAGTCCAGCCCGAACTGCCAGGCCAGGTCCTCCCTGGACTGGAAACAAGCATCCTAGGACCGGTTTCGGGGTTTCACCCCTCTTCAGCCAGGATAGCTTGATTCCAGTGGCATGGAGAGCATGGGACCCACGTCTGGGCATACCCGTCCCACTCGGGGTGACAAATGCAAAAACAATTGATGGACAGAATGCAGAACAATGTCATACATTCACCCCAGTACAGAGATCTGGGCCTAAATCCATCGTTTTTTTGCTCACCATGCCATTGCAGTTTGAACCCAGCCATATGCAAATCAGTCTTGACCCTGTGCCCAATGGGAACAGTCCAGCCCGAACTGCCAGGCCAGGTCCTCCCTGGACTGGAAACAAGCATCCTAGGACCGGTTTCGGGGTTTCACCCCTCTTCAGCCAGGATAGCTTGATTCCAGTGGCATGGAGAGCATGGGACCCACGTCTGGGCATACCCGTCCCACTCGGCGTGACAAATGCAAAAACAACAATTGATGGACAGAATGCAGAACAATGTCATACATTCACCCCAGTACAGAGATCTGGGCCTAAATCCATCGTTTTTTTGCTCGCCATTCCAGTTTGAACCCAGCCATATGCAAATCAGTCTTGACCCTGTGCCCAATGGGAAAAGTCCAGCCCGAACTGCCAGGCCAGGTCCTCCCTGGACTGGCAACAAGCATCCTAGGACCAGTTTCGGGGTTTCACCCCACTTCAGCCAGGATAGCTTGATTCCAGTGGCATGGAGAGCATGGGACCCACGTCTGGGCATACCCGTCCCACTCGGGGTGACAAATGCAAAAACAACAATTGATGGACAGAATGCAGAACAATGTCATACATTCACCCCAGTACAGAGATCTGGGCCTAAATCCATCGATTTTTGCTCACCATGCCATTGCAGTTTGAACCCAGCCATATGCAAATCAGTCTTGACCCTGTGCCCAATGGGAACAGTCCAGCCCGAACTGCCAGGCCAGGTCCTCCCTGGACTGGAAACAAGCATCCTAGGACCGGTTTCGGGGTTTCACCCCTCTTCAGCCAGGATAGCTTGATTCCAGTGGCATGGAGAGCATGGGACCCACGTCTGGGCATACCCGTCCCACTCGGGTGACAAATGCAAAAACAACAATTGATGGACAGAATGCAGAACAATGTCATACATTCACCCCAGTACAGAGATCTGGGCCTAAATCCATAGTTTTTGCTCACCATGCCATTCCAGTTTGAACCCAGCCATATGCAAATCAGTCTTGACCCTGTGCCCAATGGGAACAGTCCAGCCCGAACTGCCAGGCCAGGTCCTCCCTGGACTGGAAACAAGCATCCTAGGACCGGTTTCGGGGTTTCACCCCTCTTCAGCCAGGATAGCTTGATTCCAGTGGCATGGAGAGCATGGGACCCACGTCTGGGCATACCCGTCCCACTCGGGGTGACAAATGCAAAAACAACAATTGATGGACAGAATGCAGAACAATGTCATACATTCACCCCAGTACAGAGATCTGGGCCTAAATCCATCGTTTTTGCTCACCATGCCATTCCAGTTTGAACCCAGCCATATGCAAATAAGTCTTGACCCTGTGCCCAATGGGAACAGTCCAGCCCGAACTGCCAGGCCAGGTCCTCCCTGGACTGGAAACAAGCATCCTAGGACCGGTTTCGGGGTTTCACCCCTCTTCAGCCAGGATAGCTTGATTCCAGTGGCATGGAGAGCATGGGACCCACGTCTGGGCATACCCGTCCCACTCGGGGTGACAAATGCAAAAACAACAATTGGCACAGGGTCAGACTCATTTGCAATTGGCCATGTCTGAACTGGGGTGGTGGAGTGAGCTAAAGAATGATGATGGATTAAACCCAGATCAGTTGACTGGGGGTGAGTGTTTGATTTGCTCAAGCGATCCGTCCATCATCCCCTTTGGTATCGCTTTGTTCGCCCTAAGTTGGCAGGGTATGCCCAGACGTGGGTCCCTTGCTCACTTTGCCACTGGATTCAAGCTTGCCTGGCTGATGACGGCTGAATAGCCAGAAACCGGTCCCAGGATGCTTGTTTCCGGTCCAGGGAAGACATGGCTTGGCAGTTCGGGCTGGACTGTTCCCATGAGGCACAGGGTCAGACTGATTTGCATATGGCCATGTCTGAACTGGGGTGGTGGAGTGAGCTAAAGAATGATGATGGATTAAACCCAGATCAGTTGACTGGGGGTGAGTGTTTGATTTGCTCAAGCGCTCCGTCCACCATCCCCTTTGGTATCGCTTTGTACAAGATGTTTTCTCTCTCCACTGCAGATGCTGTATTTCCCAGAAGCCTTCTGTTAGCTAGTGAATAGGCATTTGTTATTAATTAGACAACTGATAGTGAGGTTCTCACCTTGAGAAGAGAAGATGGCAGGAAACATGACTCGTGGGAAGAACTGTCTGAACCACAAGATGTGATCAGTGTAACAATTCAAGGACTCTGCTTTGTACTCCGTTGTGAAGACGTGCGATAAGAGGGTGGTTACCTGCTCCAAGAGTTTGCTGGAAAATGATTGGTTGGTGGGAACGGGGATGCAAGATTAGTTGCAAATAACGTTTTGGCAGAATTCTATTATTGTGTGTTCCTTAGTTTAGTCAGGACTGGATAGGAGATAACCCACCTGCACCCTTTCCTTTTTCATTCAGAGACCAGGCACACATGCTGATTTATAGCTGAGAATACGTTCCAGCTTTTGTTAATTTTCCACTGCTTAGATGCTAAAACTTCATGCCTATGCATATTCATTCTCACATCAGAACACTTTGTTTGGGTTTCTGAAACTAGCACCTTAATGAAGAATTTGCCTATTAGGTAGGCCTGGGCGGAGTCAAACTTCACGGAGTCCTGCGAGCTGTGTAGTGTGTTACCTAGCGCTGTTCGCACTGATTTTTTGCCCCGGGTGTTTGTCCCGCACTGTAAAATCAGCGCAAATGGTATCACACGCAGCGCAAGAGGGTGCTGCTTCTTTCTGCCACTTGAGTAGAAGTTCTACTCGAGCAGCAGCTTCCTCAACGCGAACAGAAGGTTTCTCAACACGAGCGATAGCGACCATTCGTGACCGCCAGTGTTGACAAATCTCGCTGGGAAGCAGTCTTGCTTTGGATTTTCCTCGCTGGTGCTCGCCAACTTACCGTTGGCAAGCGCGAGTGAGGAAAACACTTCCTCCGGGTTTTTGGGAAGTCTGTGAGCTCCGCAGAGTGTGGAGTGCAAAAAAATCTGCAAACTCCACAAACAGAGTGGAGTTCACCACCCAGGACTACTATTAGGGATAAACCCTTAATAATTTAGGTTAGGGAGCTCCGTTATGAGACACAATTGCTGTATTTTCTCTTTATTATTTGTAATTCTTACTAATGTAGTATTTTATCTGGCTTTGAAATACCGAGTAATGGATTATTTAAATCTGTAATGATGATAACTGAAATTTAATATTTACTAAATAAACAAAATTAATTTGATTTACTTTGTTAACCCCTTCGATGCTCATGACGAGCTCAGCTCGTCATGCTGCGCGGTCGTGCTGTGCGCATGACGAGCTGAGCTCGTCACGACCACACCCGCGATCGGAATGTCCAGCACCTGGGCGGAATTCCGATCGCGGCGAAGCGGTTAATAAAACCCTTTAACTCACACCAACTCTCTTCAATCAATCAATCAATAATAAGCTTTATTTGGTTAAAATGAAAGAACCATAAAAGTATACAGCAAATACACTAACTCTCTTTATTGATTCTTATGAAGTCCCAATTGGACTTCATTATTCATGGTGTGTGTAGTAAATGATTGCTCCTTATCATCTCTCCTTGTCGACTAACAAAGGTCCATACGGCCAATAGCTAGGTTTATTTATTGATTATACTCAAAGATTGAGGTACAAAAATACTTGAAGTTTATAGTGTGAAATTCCTAATGGATCAATCTATAATCAGCCATATGTGTAAGTTAGATAATGCTCTACAGAGGAAAATTGGAGCCGTGGAAGGTAATAGTTACATTTGAGTGGTTATATATAAATAATGCAAAGACTCAGACTCAGAGCAGCACTCAAAATAACAACACTTACAAAAAATTAAATGGAACATTACACAATTGCTATAGAAATTCTAACCTGGAATGACAAAAGTATAAATAGTTATGTGATACGCAGTAGGGATAACAAAAAGATGGACGGCTTGCTTTTATCCTGCAGGCTTGTCCACATTCCCTAGATGAGTGAGAATAATGGTGGTACAGAAACGAAAACTGTCAATGAAGCTGTTTCTTTCTTTTCCAGCATCAGAAGTCTCCAAGTAAGGTTTCTGACTTGGAAACTGGATTTTGGTTGTTCAAGTACTTAGTCCTGCTTGAAGATTATTCCGTTCTCTCAGAATTTCATATTGACGTGCTGAGTCCTCAAATTTTCCCAACAATTTTTTGCCAATGCTACCAGTGGCGGCTCGCTGAGGAGTGGTGCGGGGCGGTGGGGAGGGGCAGGGTGGGGGGTAGTGAACTCGGACATACAACGGACAGAACTCCGAGAGAGTTCTGTCTGGCGTAAGTCCGCGTCCACTACCCCCACCCTGCCCCTCCCCCGCCCCATCGCCCGCACCACTCCTCGGCGAGGCACCACTGAATGCTACCATGTGTTAATGCACAGCAAGGGAAGTTGCTACATGATGTTGCTTCAAAGTAAGAGAGCAGAAATGCACCGTATTGACTAATATCTGGTGCAATTCTGCTCTGTGTCTAAAATGTAATGGCATTTGGTTTTTCGATGATTGGTATATTTGATTTACTGATAAGTCCCTAGTACAGTGCACCACATGAACCCCGGCCTGTAAATCAAATGCTTCTAGTGGGTCCGAAGCACTGACTGTGCTAGACCACTGACCTGGTCAGCTCTTCCCCCATGCAGCTCCACCAGTATGTCTCTTTTGCTCTCTCTCTCTTTTTTTCCTCTTCTCCCCTTATTTTGCGCTCTCTGCCGCTGCTGCCCCCGTGGCCCATCCCGCCCTCCCCGACTCCTACTTAATGGTGACCGCTGCGTGGCAGGAAGAGCTAGACTAGTGACCTGGTCAGCTCTCCCCCGCGCAGCTCCACCAGTAAGTGCCCTTGTGAGCCTTGTGCTCTCCGGTTCGTACTGTAGGTTCGAGGCCCTCCTCCACCCACAGGTTCTGGCCTGCACCTCATCCCTGGTGGTACAGTGCGGGAGCACTCTGCTCTTCTACTGTTCCGCCTCTCTTGGCTTTCTTCTGTGCCCTCTTCTTCTCTTTTTGCTCTCTCTTTGCTTTTTGTTCTCTCTTTGCCTTTTGCTGTCTCTTTGCTTTTTGTTCTCGCTTTGCTTTTTGCCCTCTCTTTGCTCTCTGCTCTCTCTTTTGCTCTCTCTCTGTTTTTTTCCCTCTTCTCCCCTTTCTTCACACTCTCCCGCCGCTGCTGCCCCCGTGACCCCTCCCCCCTCCAGCGTGTCCCTCCCGCCCACCCCTGACCCCCTACATAATGGCAGGCACTGCATGACTGCGCTGCATGGCTGCGCTGCGGCGCTGGTGCGCCAAAGGCAAACCTGTCTGTGCCCATCCGCAACCCAACAGCGACCAGCGTCAGGGACCCTGGTCCTCTGATCCGCCTCCACTACAACTCCAACATGCTCCACGCTCTCAACCCTGGATGCAGCAACAACTGCCAACTTTCAGCGCTGAACTCCACCCAAGGTCCGAACTCCTGCCGACACTGCTCCTGCACCTACACCCACCTCTGGACCCCAGCAGCAGCACCCAGCCTACCAAACGTCATCGCACACAAACCACTGAACTGAATCCTCCTCAACCTGCGCTCCCTTCACAAGCACGCCATAGAAATCTGGGACCTCCTCAACACCCACATGCCCGACGTCGCCTTCCTAACAGAAACTTGGACCAACGCCAACTCCGCGCCCAACATCGCCTTCGCCATTCCCGACGGATACAAGATCCTGAGAAAAGACCACCCCATCCGCCCAGGAGGAGGCATCGCCATCATCCACAAAAGCTCCCACTGCATGACAACCACTGACCCAGACGACACCACTACCCCCATGGATCGTCTCTACTTCCAGATCCAGACCAACCCCAAAATAACTCTCTGCGTAACCCTCACCTACAGGCTGCCCAGCACCCGTGCTCCCTTCAGCGACACCATCGCCGACCTCATCACACCCCATGCCATCGCCTCCACAGACTACATACTACTCAGAGACCTAAACTTCTACCTGGACAACCACAACAAACCCAACACCACCGCCCTCCTAGAGAACCTCACCAACATAGGACTGAAGCAACTTGTCAATGCCCCCATGCACACAGTGAGACACACACTTGACCCCATCTTCGCAGGAAGAAACAGCATCTCCTATATCCACACCACAGAACTTCTTTGGACATACCACTACTGCATCCATTTCTCCTTCAGAAAACCCACCGTACTCAAGCGTGCGCACCGCCTCCCCCGCAGAAGCTGGGACAGAGTCACCGAAGACCAGCTCACCTCTGCCCTGACTAGCACCCCACTTCCGACGACGACAGACGCCAACACCATGGCACCCAACCTCCACCGCTGGATCACGAACTGCGCAGACACACTCACTCCCCTCAAGAAAGCTACAGGACGACACAACAAGAAAGCAAGCTAGTTCACCCCTGCACTCCAAGAATCCAATATATCCTGTCGACGACTTGAAAAGACATGGAGAAACTGCAAAACCCCATAAACATGCACCGCCTATAGGACAGCCACCAAAGCACACCACCAACTCATCAAATCCACAAAGAAGAACTTCCTCCAAGACAGAATCCTCACCAACGCCCACATCTCCAAAGAACTCTTCTCCATTATCCAGGAATTTACCAAACCCGGCAGCGAAACAACGGATGTCCCTCCCACCCAAGACCTCTGCAACACTCTAAGCACCTTTTTTCATGTCAAGATTAAGACGATCTATGACAACTTCAACAACCAGGACCTCTGCATCGCTCCTGTCCCCGCCCAGCGACGCCACCCAACAGACCCTACTCACTTGGACCCCGCTTACGGAGGAAGACACCTTAAAGACCATGAAGAGCCTCCACTCCAGAGCACCCTAAGACCCCTGCTCACCCCACATCGTCCACAGAGCCACCACAGCCATCGCAGCCGAACTATGCAGGAAAATCAACTGTTCCCTCGAAACCGCTACATTCCCCGATATCTGGAAACACGCCGAAGTCTACCCCCACCTGAAAAAACCCTCTGCAGACCCGCCGGGCCTTAAGAATTTCAGGCCCATCTCACTGCTTCCGTTCGCAGCCAAGGTAATCGAAAAGGCTGTCAACACCCAGCTAGCAAACTTCATCAAAGCCAACAATGTCCTGGACATCTCCAAATCCGGATTCCGCAGCAACCACAGCACTGAGACCGCCCTATTCGCCGCCACCGATGACACCCGCACCCTCCTCGACCAGGGTCAAATGGCAGCCCTCATCCTCCTGGACCTCTCAGCTGCCTTCGACACCATATCCCACCACACGCTAGCCACCACACACCACAATGGCATCTGAGGAAAGGTTAATTTGTCACCGGCACAACTGAGCGAGTCAGACTCCAGACCTACCTCTCAGAACAAAGACCAGATGTGGAGTACCCCAGGGCTCCTCCCTCAGCCCCACCTTCTTCAACATCTACATGACCCCCATGGCTACCATCATCAGAAACCATGGTCTCAACATCGTCTCCTACGCCGACGACACCCAGCTCATCCTCTCCTTCACCAAGGAACCCAACATCACCAGGCACAACTTTCAAGAAGGGATGAAAGCCGTCGCCACCTGGATGAAGGACAGCTGCCTAAAACTAAACACTGAGAAAACAGAAGTTCTCATCTTTGGCTCCACCCCCTCTGCATGGGATGACTCTTGGTGGCCCCCCGCCCTCAGAAACCCCCCCACCCCAACTGACCATGCACGAAACCTCGGAATTATACTGGACACATCGCTCACTATGAACCTCCAGATTAACGCTATATCCTCGGCCTGCTTCAGCACCCTCCACATACTCAGCAAAACGTTCAGATAGATCCCTTCTGATCGCAGAAAAACAGTCACACATGCCCTCATCACTAGCAGACTGGACTACGGCAACGCCCTCTACACCGGAATAAACAAACAACTCCTTGGCAAGCTCCAGACCGTCCAGAACACCGCAGCCAGACTGATCCTAGACATCCCCTGCCACAACCACATCACCCAACACCTCCAGAAACCACTGGCTCCCCATCGAAAGAAGAATAACCTTCAAGCTCCTCACACAACCATACAAGGCCCTCCACAACATCGGACCAGCATACCTAAATAACCGCCTCTCCTTCCACTCACCCAAGAGAAACCTCCGATCAGACGACCTCTCTCTGGCCACCATGCCACGCATCTACAAGACCATAGAGTGTGGAAAGTCCTTCTAGTACCTCGCAGCCAAGACCTGGAACGACCCTCCCCCTCTACCTCAGGCAAAGCCCTACACTGCTCCAATTCAGGAGGGACCTCAAGACCTGGCTCTTCAGATGACCCCAGCACCATACGGAGCCGCCCCCCCCAGCGCCTTGAGACCCTCATGGGTGAGTAGCTGTGCTATGCAAGCCCCCTGGTTGATTGATTGTGCCACCCACTAGTAGCCTTCAAACATGTCTCAGGCCCTGCCACTGCAGAACCTGTGTGTGCAGTTTTAAACTGCCATTTCAACCTGACACGATAACCTACTTGTCAGGCCCAAACTTTCCTTTTTACTACATATAAGTCACCATTAAGGTAGGCCATAGGCAGCCCCAAGCTCTGGGTGCAATGTATTTAAAAAGGAGGACAGGTGCTTTTAAGTTTTACATGTCCTGGTAGTGAAAAACTATTACATGCATTTTTCACTACTGCAAGGCCTATCTCTCCAATAGTTTAACATTGGAGCTGCCTTGTAACATTTTACAAGTGTAACTTTAAATTGAGAAAAGATAGGAAAGGTATGTTTGGTGTCTCTGGACTCACAATTTGAAAACACATCTTTTAGTAAAGTTGGTTTTTAAATTGTAGGTCTGAAAATGCCACTTTTAGAAAGTTGGCATTTTCTTACTTTAACCATTTTGTGCCTTCTGCCTCTCTCTGGAATACACGTCTGGATGAGGTGACAGCTGGGCTTTGTGCATTCCCTCTAGACAGTCTCACACAAAGGGAGACGAAGTGTGCTACTCACATCCTGATGGCCCATTACCAGGCTGATGGGTCTTCCTGACCTAGATTGAGAGGGACAAGCTGACACTGAAAAGGGCTGTGCCTGTCCCCATACAAAGGGTTGCATACCCCCCTGTATTGAGTTGGGAGACAGGGCAAGAAATGGCAGGGTCTTGTGTACTGCAAAGACCTTTCTTTGAAGTCTCCCTACTTCAAAGGCTAAAATGGGTATAAGTACTAGACCTCTGACACCATATACTCAGAACATTTCTGGAACTGAGGACATTCTACCAGGAAGAAGAGCTACTGTGCTGCCAAGAGGGACTGCCACTTTGCTGCTTGTTTTGCTGTGTTGGCCTGTGGCCTGCTGCTTCTTGCCTGGGAGCGAGAGGACTGGACTTGACTCTCTACATCCTGCATCTCTAAAAGTTCTCCAAAAGCTTGTTTGGGCTAGCCTCCTGTTTCTAAAATTTCAGGGATATCAAAGACTTCACCAGTATCTTGCTACCAGCACCTGGGCTCCTCTGCTGTGAGTCCTGCTCTGCCAAGTGGTGCCAAATCGATTCCTGGGCCCTTGGAAGTGAGTGCTTAATGCTGCAACCCAAGAAACCAACTCATCAACACCGAAGCATCTATCAGAACCGGTGCATTTTCCTGAGATATCAACTCATTGCTGCTGCCTGCACCAAAGCCATGGACACCACTCGCTGACTGCACGGCGCAACGACCTCGACTTACAATGCAGCCCCGACTTTGTCAATGAAGCGGCTCCACATCACTGCTGCTGCACGGGTCTCGGACACCGCATCGCTGACCTCTGAGATGCACTGTCCCCGACTCTGACGCATTCCCAGCCCTGCGTAGCTTTGCGAAAATGCATTGCCTACATTTGAGCGGTTCGACATCAATGCAACTGCCAGACGCACAGTGCTCTTGACATCTTCTAATCAATGATGTTGCCCGACTTCGAAAACAATGCATCGCCTTCAACGGCCTTTTCTCAGCACATCCTCCCCAAGCTCCGACACATCCAAAGTTCTGTCAACGGGTCTGCGTGACTCCGGGATCCAGCCTGCGCTCCATCGCGGTCAGACTGAACTGTTGGATTTGCCCTGGTCAAGCACAACCATATAGCCCCAGTTGGAGCTATTGATTTCTAAGCACTGCATTTTGATTTAATCTGGCAAAATTCATAACTTGACTTGTGTATGTTGGATGTTTATCGTTTTGGTCTTGTTTTACTCAGATAAATATTGGCTCTTTTTCTCAACTGGTGTGTAGTATTTTGTGGTGTTTTCACTGTGTACCTGTGTGTGTGTGTGTGCACAAATACTTTACACAAATACTTAACACATTGCCTCTTTAGTTTAGCCTGACTGCTCTGTGCCAAGCTACCAGAGGGTGAGCACAGGTAAACTTTCAGTGTGTACTACATTTACCCTGGCAATTATTGTGGTTCCTGCTTGGACAGGTTGCATACCTCTACCAAACAGAAACCCAATTTCTAATATTGGTGTTTAGCAGTGTTGATAGGACTTGTATTTGTGCATTGCATACAGTGATTGGTGTACACTACTTCCATATTTCAGACCATTACGTACCAATATACTTTTTTCTTCTTTTCTCTCTGGTGACTTTTTGAGTTTTTGACAGTCATGTCTCAATCTGGAGAGCCAATAGCTGTACATGAGGTAGTGAAGTTTGAGCAGTAGAAGCTGCAAATCTACACGGTGACCCAGATCAAAGGTTTCTGCAGGGATGGCAAGTGCTCTTTCGAAGGCCTTAGTAAAAAGGAGGAGTTGAAAAAGGCGCTGAGGGCCTCACTGGCAGCCAGAGATGCAGCTGTTAACCCAGAGGATGGGAATTATGTTGTGGATGAGGTGGAGCAAAGTCTGCATCTGAAGTTGCTGGAGGAACAGGCAGGGGAACAGCCTGAATGGAGGGCGAGCCCCCTCCAGAGCAGTCAGCAGTGTTTCCTCTATAGATCTGCCCCAAGAGTAGCTGGAGGACAGGAGGGAAGCAAGGAAGCTCAAATTGGCACTTGCAAAACTCAAATTTGATATGGAGAAAAAGAAATTGTCCATAGCAGAGAAGAAAATGATTTTAGCTCAGGAGCTGAGCTTGAGAGAGCTGGTATTGAAAGCCAAGAGGCTGAGTCCAGCACAGATGGTGGCAGCATATCTTCAGTGGCCTCTGAGAAGAGAGTACACATACCGAAGGGTCTGGTGCCTGATTATGGAGTGGGAGACCGCATAGACAGATTGTTTGAGGGCTATGAGATAGCTCTACAAATGCACAAGATCCCTGAAGGTGTTTGGGGGGGCACGTTTGTGGGAGGGAGGGACACCCTACTGGCCCTAGAGGGGAGTGACAGGATGAGGATGTCCTGATCATGAAATATGGTTTGACCCCTGAGAAGTACAGACAGAAGTTTAGGGACAGTGCAAAACTTCCCCACAGACCTGGGTACATGGCCAGGCCTAGCCGTTTACACACCCTACCCAGATATAGAGAATCTAACAGCTCCAGCACCAGACCTACGTATACTCTATACAGATCTGGTTAGAACATATAGATGTTTGACACAATTTGTCATGAGAACAATGCAATAAATCCTGCAAGGGCTGCTGAAGCTGGACAACCACAATTGAGAAGTCCTGGAATTAGTCCAGTGACTATCAATGCAGTCATGGGTAGAATTCCCCTCAGACGGGAGGAAATGTTATTCTGGAATGCACAAAAAACAAGCCAGCTTGAAGCAGTGTTTCCCCATATGGAACCTCAGGAAAAACACAGGAGTCTCACCATATGCCTGCCATGAGGATGGCTCCCCAGTTGGAAGACTGCTCCACTTGGGGAACAGGGTTTGCTGCAGTATATACCAGAACACACATGACATCCTCATTAGCTATTTTGCAAGAGGTGCTTAAACAGATCCAAAATGAATACAAGGCAGCCCCTGCCCTGGATTTGGGGATGAAACCGATGGGCAACTTTGCCGCAGTATCCGCCATAATGTTAAGTAACAATAAAGGGGAAGTAGCAACGACTCACAAATTTGGTTCTGGGACAACAGGAGCACGAATTACCAAACATTATTGAGGAAACCTATGCATCCATAGGTAGAAACCATTTGGAAGCCAGACCTAATAAACCACAAATTAAGAGTAATACTGAAAAGGATAACTCCAAACTGGTCCGTTGTGTTCTAAGAAGAGGTGGAATAATAAGAAAAATAAATAAAAGACTAAATCGCAGGGCGGATCTCCTCAACAAGAGCCCACTGGAAAACTCTGCAATTTGCGTAACTGTGATAATATTAAAATGCCTGATAGGTATCAGGATGCTGATACATGTTCCTCTCGTTCCTTTCAGGATTCATCCGACAAATGCTCGGAGAGAGGTGAACAATCAGAGCGCAGATCAGAGGAGTATGTGAAACTGAAGAAGGACTAACAACGTTAGTCTGACTTTATAAAACAGGAAGATAAACCTAAACAGTCCAAGCCTCAATTCAAAAAGGAGAAGATTGCTGGCATCAAAGTCAAGCATGTCCAGGATAGTTAGGACACTGCTTCTGAGTAGGGAGTGGGCTCTGACCATGCTAGACAGTGCAGAAGAAGTCATAATAGTTTTCCGGAATCTAATGGAGTGTCTGGCGACAGTAGCAATGAGTGACTATATCCAGGTGGAAACACCGGATATGGGTGAGTGTTCCACAACAACTATAGGAAATGCAACTCCAAATGGAAGAGGATATACCATGTACTATAAATGTTCTCTATTGGGAGAACTTGCCATTCGGCTATGACATTCTCTTGGCTGAAAGGGATTGGCCACGAGAATTTGTCATGGACTGCCCAAGGGAGAAACGGCAATTTCACCTGCTTTTTCGACCTCATCCCAGATGCAGTTAAAAATTCATATGCCGGGGCATGGCTTCAGCGCCGACGCATGATGGCGGCTGTTCCGTGAACTCCGCTCCGGACGCGGAGCTTTACTGCTGTTTTTTCCTCTTTCAGGCAGTTTTGGATGACTCCGGTTGCGGCAGTAATATCCTGATCATTGGTGGTGAGTTGCTTACCATTTTCTGCACCATGTAGGTGCTTTTTTGGACCTTTATGCCGCGGCCTTGATTATCTTCACTGAGACGCGAGCAGCCGCCATTTTGTGTCACGTCACTCGCGTTTCACATTTTTGGCTGTTTTTTTCTCCTCATTACTGCATGGATGAAGTTTGGAGGTAGCCTAGGCCTTCTTAACACCGGCAATGAGTTTTACTGACTGACTCTGTTTTATCAAGACACATTCTTGATCCTGTGAGCTGTGGAGACGATTTTCTTATCCTGTCACATCCATCCACCATTTTAGGTTGAGATGCTTATGCTAAGTCATGCAATATATATATATATATATATTTTCTCTCTCTCTCAACCTTGACTGACATTAATATTATTGATATTTTATAATGTGGATGGTGCTTTTTTAGACCTGTTGGTGCATTGGTCTCTAATTTCTTCTGGCAACTTGTTTTCTGCAATTTAAACTCCTCTCTTTAACTAGGTTGCCTTTAAATGACATTTTATATTTGCACTTAAGGCCAACGTTTCTGATACTGCCATTTCTGGATATCTACAAGTTTCTAAATTACTGATTTTTGAAGGTCATTTGAATTGAATATTTCTTTTTTTTGTTTCATGGGCCGGATTCGCCCTTCCATATTGCTTACTCGACGACATACTCATTGCAACATGATGGCCAGTGATTCACACGCCTCTTCCAAACCAACTTCTTCAGGTACAAAACCAAAAAGAGCGAAGAATGATCCACTGTCTCCTATTTTATCTTCCCAGAATCCTGTGTTAGATTCTATCTTGGAAGAAGTATGTGGCCTTCAACCATTTATGTGCGCAACTAATGAGAAACTACAACAAATTGAGTATCGCTGGATTGTTATGGAGGGGAAGATGTCGGAATTAGAGCATCGTGTGGGAGATCTTCAGGATATATCTACCAAAATACCCATGTTAGAACAAGAAATACAAAAACTTAAACTCCACACTGAAGACCTTGAAAATCGAAATCGACGAAATAATTTTCGCCTCTACGGTCTTCCGGAGAATATTGAAGGCTCTGATATTCTGTCACATATTCAACATGCACATCGGTTGGGCGTCATCAACTTAATTCACCTAAGCCACATGGTATCATAATGCTTTTCTTGGAATTCACTGATCTTATGCGTGTCCTGAAGGCTGTCAAAATTAAACGTCGCCTTGTTTGGTCTGGTCACAATCTTTTTATTTCACAGGATGTTTCTAATGCAACTAATGCCCGTCGAAAAGAATTCTTAGCTCTTCGCCCACAGATGAGACACTTGAATATTCAATATGGCATTCTTCATCCATGTCTCTGCAAGATCACACATGAAGGAAACTCACGTTCATTCGATGATCCGGCAAAGATGAAGCTTTTTCTGCATAGTATTTCATCTCACAACATGGAGACTAATGATTGAGTTCATTTTCAGTTTGCTGATGTTTTCATTCTAACATGTATTTCTTTTGTTCCTATTAATCTTCTTTTTTCTCTCTTATTACATTGTTCCCTTCTTTCTCTTTCTCTCTGCTGGCAACTAATTATTTTATTTTTTATCTTCAGTAAACTTTGTTTTTCTTTTTTTACCATTCTATACATCTCCACTCATTAAGAGGCTCTTTGTTGTTTTATTTCTTAGTTTCGTTCTTGTTGCCGTTCTTGTTCTCAGTGTTTACATGCTCTTCGTTTACCTGTTAACCATTTCAATTCAGATCTGTTTTTTTTTCCTTGATCTGTCTACCATTTTTCTCCTTCTTATTTCCTCCCCTCTCTCTCCTTCTTTCTTGTGTTGGACTTTCTTTTTCTCTACCTTCTTTAACATTTTTTCTTGTTCTCACATGAGTGTTTTTCTAATTCGTTATTCCAGCCACTTTATTGTTTTTGTCTTATATTATGTGATGGTTGTTGTTAAATGGTGTCTTTTTGTCTCTTTGATTGTTCTTACAGCCCATTGTTCCTGCTTCCATATTCCCTTCCTCACCCTGCAACATGTTTAATGTTGTTTCGTGGAATTTCCATGGACTAGGTCACCCCGTAAAGCGTCAAAAGGTATTATCTCATTTATCTAAACTTAATTCCCATGTAGCTTTCTTACAGGAAACACGTTGTAATGATATTGAATCTGTAAAACTTAAACATCAATGGGTTAACCAGGTTATTTTTTCTCCTGCTGCTAATCGTAAAGGTGGTGTTGCCATTTTATTCCACAAATCTCTTAATACTCAAATTTTATCTACTGAATGTGATGCGAATGGACGATGGGTTTTGGTTGATGCTATTATATTCCAAAAACAAGTTACTTTCTTCAATATTTATGGCCCAGTTAAATCGGACCCGTAATTTTGGCACAGTATAAAAGTGAAACTGTCTTCTAATCCCAATCCCAATATCATTGTTGCTGGTGACTTCAATAATCTGTTAGATCCCTTTACCGATAGGAAATCTAAGTTCAAATTTAAACCCGATAATTCCCATAAAGCTCTTCAATCTGCCATCTCCGCTCGTCCATTCTTTGATGTGTGGAAAACATGTTACCCTGATAAATGTGAATTTACATTTTTTTCTAATGTACATCATACTATGTCTCGTATTGATTATGTTTTGGTTTCCAAATCCCTACTTCCCACTATTCAATCATCAGAGATTGGTTCTATTTTTATTTCCGACCATGCTCCTGTTTTATCTTCTTTTGATATGTCCTTCATTACTCCTAAACAGGGCCAGTGGCGCTTTAATAACACTTTATTATCAGACCAAACCTTTACTTCAGAAGCGACCTCATTTATTAATGAAATTTTTCAAATTAACCATTCCAAAGATACCTCTATCCACAAAAATTGGGATGCTTTTAAAGCTTCCTTTAGAGCCTTTACAATCGCCTACTCTGCCAGGAAGAAAAAAGCATTAAATGCTAATTACCTCTCTACCCTTCAACATATAAAAGTTCTGGAACACGGCTACTTCACCTCCAAATCTTCCTCCCATCTACAGGATTTGATTAAAGCTAAATCTGCCTTGAACAAAATTGTTACGACTGACCCTTGTAATGTCCTTCTTAAAATTAATTCTAAATATCATGGGGTTTGTTAGCAACTTCCAGATGGTCTTTGGAGTTATTCCATCATTCATACATTCCGTGCTATAAATCCTCCAGGCCCATGGAAGTAAGTGTCTGTCGTACATACGTTAACCAAGGGATTGTTACAGCACGATCAAGTTTCATAATATCGCTTATGATGTGCTGGCTGAGGTGAACTGTATCCCTTTTCCAGATTGAAAGCCACAGCAGTAGCGGGGCCATTTTGATCGTATCGCTAATGTAAGGCAGGCCCAATTCCTTATGAGCAATATAATTGCTACAGGTACCTGGGATTGACAAAAGCCTTTTAGCGAACTTACCCTCGATGACTTGTAGTTCTTCTATGTGCGCGATTCCCTATATTGCGGCCCCATATGTGGCTGTGGTGATTGTTTTTGCTGTGTACACTTTAATCAATTCTTCAATTGGTTTACTACCCAAAGTTTTAGCAAATTTAAATAAAGCACCTATGCTTTTTGTCATAAGATTTGCCAAGTTTGACACCATCTCAGACCACTTTAGTTTTGAATTGAATAGAATGCCGAGATAGGCACATTTTTCCACCCGATCTATGCTTGGCCCTCTATATAAAGCTTTTTCAGTTTTTGCTTGTCCCCGCCAACTGACAGAATAAAGGTCTTTGTTTTGTTCACTTGCAAATCTAATTCTGCCATTAAAGATGCATATGTCGTGATACTATTTTGTAAAGCCATTGATGTTCTAGCCAACAATACCGCATCATCTGCATACATCAGAATGGGAAGCTTTATAGAGGCGGTATGGGGAACATCCTTACTTTTCTCGACCATCACCTTATTAAATCTGTTTGTATACAGTGAGAAGAGAAATCAGGCTAGGACACATCCCTGCCTTACCCCTTTCTGAATATTGAAAGTTCGGGTGCACTCCCCCTGCTTTCCAAAGCGTACCATTGCTACTGCCTGCATATATAATTGTCTAATAAATAAGATTATCCCTGCGTCAACTCCCATGGCCTCCATGATGGACCATAATTTATCGTGGGCCACGCAGTCAAAAGCCGCTGAGAGGTCCATGAAGGCAATGTGGAGCTGACCTTCTTTTGCAGTTACATATTTTGACGCTATCAGGGTTAAATTTAGGCACTGGTCGAGGGTCCCCGTGCCCTTTCGGAAGCCATATTGAACCACAACTATGATGTTTTCATCCTCTGCCCACTCCTCTAATCGATTTAACAAAAGTCTTCCCATTAATTCTATCGTACTATCTATTAGGGAGATAGGGTGATAGTTAGCTGGGATCCACCCACCCCCCTTCTTGTATATCGGGATGATGACTGATTGCTTCCAAGAGGGCAGGGGGCCTATTTTACTAATTGCATTGAATACAATTGTTTGAAGGGGGGCCCATAAGGTTCTGTTAGCGAGAAAGAGATCTACAGGGATCCCATCTGGTCCAGCCGCCTTCATGGCGGAGGACTGAGAGAGGGCCAATTCTATTTCTTTGATTTCAAAAGACACCTTGGGTATTTCCCCTTGCTCTAGACTGGTTACTCCCTCACACGACTTTCCCTTATTTTTAAAGATTGACTGAAAGTGAGTTACCCAGGAATCTTCATCTATATATGTATCTAGTGATGGACCGCCATCTTCTTGCAGGAAGGGGGAATTAACTACCTTCCAAAAGGCTTTACTATCCTTGGTAATTGATGCTTGAATTAGATTCTCCCAGGCTTCTGTCTTAAGTTCATTGAGTCTTTTTTTTCTGGCTAACTTATATGCCATCCTGCAATCCCTAATTAAATTCCTGTTTCTTGGTATGGTTCTGAGAGCTTTTCTAATATTTGCTGCCACGAGGGAGCAATTCTTATCGAACCATCTATTCATAGCACATGAGTTTTTTTTGGAGGAAGCCAATAAATAGAGTCACGTGCATTCCAGAATCTTTCCAAATGCCTCGATCACCTGTTGTTCTTTTTCTAGGGGATCTAGATATACCAAAACCTCGTTATTATTTTTCATTACAATCTCTTTTAGCAGGGTGTTTACATCCACTTTATCCCATCTTAGTGTGTACCCATTCTTACTTTGTAATATTGGTTTCGGGGCATATTTTTCCTTCTTTTTCTTACAAGGACCCCAAAGAAAACCATAGCTCAATAAAGCATGGTCACTAAGGCCAGACATCGTAACCTTAGGTTTTTTTGAGGTACCCGTAAAAGTGTCAGAGGTGATTATGTAATCAATAGTGGAACATATACCAGCCCTGTAGAAAGTAGGGTCTGGCTCACCTGTACATACGTTAAGATCATTTCTGATTTCAAGCTGCCACAAGAACAGAAGTTTGTTTAGGGCATTACCAGAACCTACATGGTTGAAATGGCAGATTGCCCCGCCATTGTGGTCCTTCACCCCGCATATTTGTGGCTTGTCTTTAGGGCAGCTACTGGCATTGAAGTCACCTACCCAGAAGATTAATAAGGGTTTAGGATGATTATATATCAGCTCCTCCATAATTCTACCAAGTTCCTCTACCACAGAGACTGGGTTCATAAAGTTATTATTATAGAAATGTATTAGCAAAAGGTCTCTGTTGTTGTACCCTTTGCAATTAGTATATGGAAATAAGGAAGTTATTCCAGAAAGACAGTAATTTAAATTCTATAGTATTTGAAATCAAGGTTAGGATGCCTCCCTTTGCTCTACCCCTTATTGATGGCAAAGCTGGCGTATGGAAGGAGCGATAGACATTTATTTGTATATTATCCTCCACCCATGTTTCCTGCAAACATATTACATGTTCGTTTTTCAGCTCCTCTTTCCATTCGATATTGTCACTTTTATTTTTTTAACCAGCTATATTCCAATGTTATGAGAATAAGTTCATTTTCATCTGCTCTTATTAAATTTTCCTCTATTTGATTAGGACCTATATCGCTCACATGTAGGTCAAAACTCTTTTCTACCATCTCTGTGTCATTATGTCTTATAAAATCTGTTCTAGAGTGTCTTCTTTTGTTATCACCTTGATTTACCTGATTTGTGTAAAACAAGGCCTGAGCGGTTGGCACGAGTCAATCGAAACTATCCATACTCTCTAGGACAGAGAATCTGTTTCTGGTTGGAACACATAGGCTATCATTCACTGGTAGCCTAAATGGATTTCCCACGACCCTACCCGATGGCCTATACAATCTCAGCAGATCTGAACTAGGTGGTTTATAAAAATAACCTAACGGGACAACATAAATCTGAGACTTTAGGGAGGGAGCTGATGGTAATTGGTTTAACAGGTCGTCCACTAAGCAAGGATTATCAAAATTAACGACTATGCAATCGCCCTCGATTATTTTTAATGATGGCCCCACCCATGGGATTCTCCTGGCCATGATCAAGTGGTCCTGTATAAAGGGGCCGGCTCTAGTAAACTTTGTTATCCAGTGCCGTGCTTTATCTATGAGTTGACCTGTGGTTTCTTTTTGATTTTCTCTTAGGACCGGGCGTTTAGCATTATTAAAACATACGGGCATGCAGCAGGGGTTAAATTTATGTAATTATTTTCACTTTCTCTCCCCATTGTATCCGTATGCTGAGACCACCTCCCAGGTCCCAGTAGGCTTCTTCCCGAAAAACCATCACTCTTTCCCATATGTAAGTTAGAGCCATGTGGCACTACCATAGCTAAATCCTCAGTTTCTCTCCCCTTGTTGGTACCTACATTTTGAGTATTACATGGTCTGTGACATGTGTTAATTATGCCGGGAGGAACTGGTGGGTCTAGCACCCTTCGCGCCTGGTAGGGCATATTTTGCACACCAGTGACCAGAGAGGTTTTCAATTGGGGTAGCATTTGATTGTGCAAACACAAGGTGATGATGGACGGAGCGCTGAAACTTTTCAGACACTCACCCCCAGTCACAGATCTGGGTTGAATCCATCATCGTTCTTTAGCTCACTTCGCCACCCCAGTTCAGACACAGCTATATGCAAATCAGTTTCGGCCCTGTGCCTCATGGGAACAGTCCAGCCCGAACTGCCAAGCCATGTCTTCCCTGGACCGGAAACAAGCATCCTGAGACCGGTTTTGGGCTAACATCCCTCATCAGCCAGGCTAGCTTGAATCCAGTGGCAAAGTGAGCAAGGGACCCACGTCTGCGCATACCCTGCCAACTTAGGGCGTACAAAGCAAACACAAGGTGATGATGGACGGAGCGCTGAAACTTTTCAGACACACCCCCAGTCACAGATCTGGGTTGAATCCATCATCGTTCTTTAGCTCACTTCGCCACCCCAGTTCAGACACAGCTAATTGCAAATCAGTCTTTATCCCTGTGCCTCATGGGAACAGTCGAGCCCGAACTGCCAAGCCATGCCTTCCCTGGACCGGAAACAAGCATCCTGGGACCGGTTTCGGACTAATTGCCCTCATCAGCCAGGCTAGCTTGAATCCAGTGGCAAAGTGAGCAAGGGACCCACGTCTGGGCATACCCTGCCAACTTAGGGCGTACAAAGCAAACACAAGGTGATGATGGATGGAGCGCTGAACTTTTCAGACACTCACCCCCAGTCACTGATCTGGGTTGAATCCATCATCGTTCTTTAGCTCACTTCACCACCTCAGTTCAGACACAGCTATATGCAAATTAGTCTTTATCCCTGTGCCTCATGGGAACAGTCCAGCCCGAACTGCCAAGCCCTGTCTTCCCTGGACCGGAAACAAGCATCCTGGGACCGGTTTCAGGCTAACAGCCCTCATCAGCCAGGCTAGCCTGAATCCAGTGGCAAAGTGAGCAAGCGACCCACGTCTGGGCATACCCTGCCAACTTAGGGCGTACAAAGCAAACACAAGGCGATGATGGACGGAGCGCTGAAACTTTTCAGACACTCACCCCCAGCCACAGATCTGGGTTGAATCCATCATCGTTCTTTAGCTCACTTCGCCAGCCCAGTTCAGACACAGCTATATGCAAATCAGTCTTGATCCTGTGCATCAGGGGAACAGTCCAGCCCAAACTGCCAAGCCCTGTCTTCCCTGGACCGGAAACAAGCATCCTGGGACCGGTTTCAGGCTAACAGCCCTCATCAGCCAGGCTAGCTTGAATCCAGTGGCAAAGTGAGCAAGGGACCCAAGTCTGGGCATACCCTGCCAACTTAGGGCGTACAAAGCAAACACAAGGTGATGATAGACGGAGCGCTGAAACTTTTCAGATACTCACCCCCAGTCACAGATCTGGGTTGAATCCATCATCGTTCTTTAGCTCACTTTGCCACCCCAGTTCAGACACAGCTATATGCAAATCAGTCTTGACCCTGTGCTTCATGGGAACAGTCCAGCCCGAACTGCCAAGCCATGTCTTCCCTGGACCAGAAACAAGCATCCTGGGACCGGATTCAGGCTAACAGCCCTCATCAGCCAGGCTAGCTTGAATCCAGTGGCAAAGTGAGCAAGGGACCCACGTCTGGGCATACCCTGCCAACTTAGGGAGTACAAAGCAAACCCAAGGTGATGATGGACGGAACGCTGAAACTTTTCAGACACTCATCCCCAGTCACAGATCTGGGTTGAATCCATCATCGTTCTTTAGCTCACTTCGCCACCCCAGTTCAGACACAGCTATATGCAAATCAGTCTTGACCCTGTGCCTTATGGGAACAGTTCAGCCCGAACTGCCAAGCCATGTCTTCCCTGGACCGGAAACAAGCATCCTGGGACCGGTTTCGGACTAACAGCCCTCATCAGCCAGGCTAGCTTGAATCCAGTGGCAAAGTGAGCAAGGGACCCACGTCTGGGCATACCCTGCCAACTTAGGGCGTACAAAGCAAACACAAGATGATGATGGACGGATCGCTGAAACTTTTCAGACACTCACCCCCAGTCACAGATCTGGGTTGAATCCATCATCGTTATTTAGCTCACTTTGCCACCCCAGTTCAGACCCAACTATATGCAAATCAGTCTTGACCCTGTGCCTCATGGGAACAGTCCAGCCCGAACTGCCAAGCCATGTCTTCCCTGGACCGGAAACAAGCATCCTGGGACCGGTTTCGGGCTAACAGCCCTCATCAGCCAGGCTAGCTTGAATCCAGTGGCAAAGTGAGCAAGGGACCCACGTCTGGGCATACCCTGCCAACTTAGGGCGTGCAAAGCAAACACAAGGTGACGATGGACGTTGCGCTGAAACTTTTCAGACACTCACCCCCAGTCACAGATCTGGGTTCATTCCATCATCGTTCTTTAGCTCACTTCGCCACCCCAGTTCAGACACAGCTATATGCAAATTAGTCTTGACCCTGTGCCTCATGGGAACAGTCCAGCCCGAACTGCCAAGCCATGTCTTCCCTGGACCAGAAACAAGCATCCTGGGACCGGTTTCGGGCTAACAGCCCTCATAAGCCAGGCTAGCTTGAATCCAGTGGCAAAGTGAGCAAGGGACCCACGTCTGGGCATACCCTGCCAACTTAGGGTGTGCAAAGAAACACAAGGTGATGATGGACGGAGCGCTGAAACTTTTCAGACACTCACCCCCAGTCACAGATCTGGGTTGAATCCATCATCGTTCTTTAGCTCACTTCGCCACCCCAGTGTCACGATTCACTCCATGTGCTCTCGTTCCCACCACCAGGGGGCCGAATTGTGGGGCTTTCCAGTGTTCTAATAAGCTTCCAGACACTCCCCTGTATGCATATCCTGACTTCCAGGCATTTGGACATCATTTAGGAATTGATATCCATTCCCAATCCATGCCGGGTTTTGTGGAAGCCAGTCTGCTCATGCTGGAAACTCCATTACCTATAATCCCCTGCTCACTGCTTTGTCTCCACCCCTGCAGGCCAACGATGGGTGGAGGAATTCAGTTCACCTGTGGCTGGCTGCTGCTAGCCTGCTCACACCTGATGCATGTGATTACTGTGAGCTCTTTTAAGCCCCAGCTCCCTTCAGCCCAGGGTTGGTCATTGTAGCTGTATACCGGTGAGGCCGATCCTTGTTTCCAGTGTTTCCTGAGCTTTTGATACCCTTGTTTCCAGTGTTTCCTGAGCTTTTGATATTCCTTGATTCCTGAGCTATAGTTAATCCTTGTTCCTTGATTCCTGAGCTATAGCTATTCCTTGTGCCTGAATTAGCACTGCCTGCAGTGCTACCTTGTTTCCTGAGTTCCTGAGCTATAGCTATTCCTTGTGCCTGAATTAGCACTGCCTGCAGTGCTACCTTGTTTCCTGAATTCCTGAGCAATAGTTATTCTTTGTTCCTGTTCCTGGGCTTCAGCTATTTCCTGTTCCTGATTTGCACTGCTTGCAGTGTCAGTCAGTCAGTCAAAAAGGCCTTTATTTGGTATTGCTTGCAGTGCTCTCTTGACTCCTTGTTTCCTGAGCTGTAGCTATTTCCTGTTTCCTTGAACCAGTACTGCCTGCAGTGCTACCTTGACTCCTGAGCCTTAGCATTCCTTGTTCCTGACCTGCAGCAGTTTCCCTTCTCCTGAACTAGCACTGTCTGCAGTGCTACCTTGACTCCTGAGCTTTAGTAATTCCCTGTTCCTGACCAAGCACTGCCTGCAGTGCTACCTTGAATCCTGAG
The DNA here is from genome assembly GCA_963921515.1 of Calotriton arnoldi. Lineage (NCBI taxonomy): Eukaryota > Metazoa > Chordata > Amphibia > Caudata > Salamandridae > Calotriton > Calotriton arnoldi. The sequence continues at coordinate 762,176 of CAWUFW010006644.1, forward strand.
CGTTAGCTCAATTCTTGTTACTGCCCCAGCACTGCCTTCAATGCTACTTTGTTTTCTTGATTCCTGAACCTGCACTATTCTAGTATACCCTTGTAGCCTCCCCTTCTGTATATCCTTTTCCAGTCCCTGCCTTTCTTCCCATTTCCTTGGTTCCAGTTCTATTTTGCTGTCTTTCTATTTCTGCTGTCTTGCTTCTGTTACCTTGTATGTTTGTTACCTGCTTTCTGCCAAATGTGCCCTGTGATTTCCTTCCTTTCCTGTTAAGCACTCCTCCTTGCTAGCTCCTTGTCTATTGTGCTTGTGTTTAGTTCTACCCCTTTGCTGTTACTGCTTTGCGTGTTCCTGTTCGATCGCCAGGATCCGCGGGCACAGCTGACTACCTAGGTGGTGTTTCATGTTCACTGTGAGTATTGTCTTTGAGTTACTGTTATAACATCACCATAGGTATAAGCTCCACAGACCCTGCCTTTGCATACATATCCTATATATGGGTATTTTCAGTCAGTATCAGTAACAGCAATTGTGGGTGAGGAACTTACTGAGCTTCAGTCTTACCGTGTGGAGCTCCTGAGTGCTTTACCCCACATTCCCTTTATTGTTAACGTTGTATTATATATATGTCTTGCACGTCCGTCCTGGGTGTAGTTAGTCTGAATGCTAAATTGCCTTGTGAGTGCCCTTCCTTTCTGAGTCTTAGCCATCTTGTACAGGCTTCCCCTTTGGATCCCTTTTTCTCCTCTGACTCCTTGTGTGATCCTGGGCAGCACTGTACTACTCTTTCTGTGCACGGTACGTTTTCTACCCAGTCCTTTCTCAAGTCCCTGACTGTGTTCCCGATATAGTCCCGGACAGTCCCTGACAGAATGACCAACCCACATTTCCAGGGTCACTTGTGAGGTTTCTTTGCATTCAGTTAGCTACCACTTTTTTTTCTCAAAGCTCCCCAAGTCAGTCCTTGTCAAGATGTTTAGCATCAGAACCAGAAAGTCTGCGTATGATGGCAGACATCCATTGCCAAGGCAGCGTAGTTCCGTACAACCTATTAGAAAGTCCTTAGACTCTAGAGATCGATTCATGGAACAAAACAGACTCTTACGTGCTGAATATTATTCCCTGTGGTTGGCTGATCCTTCTATGTTAGATTTTCATTCCATCTGTAACCCTGATCCTCACCTGATGTCAGCCTGTGACCTACAGGATGAAAACGAATTTCTGCAAATCGTGTTAGCAGCAGAAAGACAAAATGGTAATTTAGAGAGTGGTACTATTAGGGGAAATTTTTCTGAAGTTTGTAACTCAGAGACCCCCTGTCAAGACAATGTTTTCTTTGAAGACAATTTCCAGACACAGTATTTATCAGCATCATACCAAACTGGTAGTTCAATGACCCCAGTAAAAGCATGTTTAACCACACAACAGACAAAGAAAGAGCAGATGCATTATATAACCTCTGTTTTCCATACAAATGATATACCTCAGTCTTGTGACCCAGTGAAGATCACAGTCCCTGATACTAAAGAGACAATGTTTAATGCTACATTCAAAGTAAACAATCAGATTAACAAAAGAAAGAAAACACCTACTAGAACACAGACAGCTAATAGCCACTTTGAAGAAAACCCAAGGTATAGCTCTGTTGTTTGTTGTGAAGTTGCCAAGTCTACCACTGTCCTTGTAGAGAAAGATCTGCAGTCTTCACAGGATATAATTACATCTAAGATTCTTGAATTACAACAAGAGAATAAAATGTTTCAGACTCTGTTAAAAAATTATAACCCACAGTTCAAGTGGGAATCTAAAACCCCTATAGAAAATAACGTTTCCACCTCTATGTTAGCCTCCTTAGAAATGGAGAATGAAGCCTTGCGCTTTCTTTTGCGTTCCCCTCAGAGCTGGTCCAGCAATTGTGTGAACAATACAGTGGCTGATCCCTCAGATTCCATTCAGAAAAACCATAGTACCTTGTCTCACAGTCCAGTTAATGAAAGTATTTGTTTGAATTCTGAAATTTCTACCTCCTCTGATGTGTTGTCTTCTAGTGCTAAACTGTGTATAGGCACTACATCTGAGATGTGTCCCTCCACTTCTAAGGAACCCCAGATGCCAGGAAAGACACTAAATACTTGTTTGCTTTCTCTTCCTGGTAGTGAGGTCAGTTCCACCCCGGGGTATCACATACACTGGCCATTGACATACAGACAAAACCTGAACCAGTGCCCAACATAATCCCTGATGTGACAACACCCTCTGACTCAGTCTATGCTCTTGGTCTAACTTCTGCGACTGAAGCCAACCTCCTCACTGAGAAGGAACAAAATCCTGACCCCTTGTTTGCTCTCTCGCCTTTAAGCACGCCACATATTGAAAAGTCAGGAAATATTACTCTATGCTCTGATGCATCTTTACCACCTTGTAATGCAGAAGGAATTGAACAAATCTCCCATGACCAAGAAGTCTCTGACCTATTTCCTCTGACTAAGAGATGTGAAGTGCCAAAAAGTAAAGGAAGTCTGATCAACAGAGACTCTAAGATAAGCAGTATTCTTAGCCATCCCGAAGAAAGCCCTTCAGTGTGTTTTAATGAGCCAAGGAACTTTGAAGATTTCAATATTGACAATAGGGAATCTACTGTCACGAGCTATCGCCATTCCCAGAATTTAAAGTCCATCATCCTTGTGCCTCTCTGTCATCAGCTTGTCTTTTTGCAAAGTCTCCAGAATCCTCAACCGGCCTGCTGCTCTCAGAGTCTCCAGAGTCCTCAGCCGGCCTGCTGCCTTCTGAACTTCAGCCTACAGCCTGCCCGCCATGTGAGCCCGAGCCTGCAGCCTGCCTGCCATGTGAGCCCGAGCCTGCAGCCTGCCTGCCATGTGAGCCCGAGTCTGCAGCCTGCCTGCCATGTGAGCCCGAGCCTGCAGCCTGCCTGCTATCTGAGCCCGAGCCAGCAGCATGCCTGTCATTAGTACCGGAGCCTCCAGACTGCCTGCATTCAGAGCACAAGCCCTCAGCTCACCTGCCTACTAAGTCAGAGTCTCCAGCCTGTCTGACTTCAGAGCCAGAACTTCCGGCATATCTGACTTCAGAGCCAGAACTTCCAGCCTATCTGAATTCAGAGCCAGAACTTCCAGCCTATCTGACTTTAGAGCCAGAACTTCCAGCCTATCTGATTTCAGAGCCAGAGCTTCCAGCCTATCTGACTTTAGAGCCAGAACTTCCAGCCTGTCTGACTTCCGAGCCAGAACTTCCAGCATGTCTGACTTCCGAGCCAGAACTTCCAGCCTGTCTGACTTCCGAGCCAGAGCTTCCAGCCTGTCTGACTTCCGAGCCAGAGCTTCCTGCATGTCTGACTTCCGAGCCAGAGCTTCCAGGCTCCCTGCCTTCAGCACTAGAGCTTCCAGGCTCCCTGCCTTCAGCACCAGAGCTTCCAGGCTCCCTGTCTTCAGCACCAGAGCTTCCAGGCTCCCTGCCTTCTGGCCTTGAGCCTCTATCTTGCCTACTTTTTGACCTTGTGCTTCCAGTTTGCCAGCCTTCAGAGGTCTCAGTACGTATACATTCAGAGACTGAATCTCCAGCATCAGAGACAAAACTCTCAACATGTAAGCCTCAAGGGCCTGGGCCTCCTGCATACCTGCTTCCTGAGTCTCCTGCATGTGAGTCTTCTGTATGTTTTCATCCAGGGCCAGAGCCTCATGTCTGCTTTTTGTTGTCTCCTTTGTCTTCAGCCAGTTTGTCGTTGACCTCTGTGCCTCCTGCCAATCCGTTATATGCTTTTGACCCTACAGTAAATCTTCCTTTGTTTTCAGAGTGCTACTCTAGCCTGCCATCATCAAGACTTCAAACACCTGTAAGTCAGGCTTCTAAGCCCCCGTTACTGGATTTGGACTCTTCAGGATCTGCCTTCAATACTGCTGTTAATTTACAGCCTATTATCCTACCCTCCAGAACATCACATTTTTCCTTTAGTCCTCTGGTATCTTGCACCACATCTCTCATGGGAATGGACTTATTTCATAGCAGCAAAGGCTTTAAATCGAGTCCCAGATTCCGGGAGCCGGTCGTTGGAGGGGGTGTACTTTCACGATTCACTCCATGTGCTCTCGTTCCCACCACCAGGGGGCCGAATTGTGGGGCTTTCCAGTGTTCTAATAAGCTTCCAGACACTCCCCTGTATGCATATCCTGACTTCCAGGCATTTGGACATCATTTAGGAATTGATATCCATTCCCAATCCATGCCCGGTTTTGTGGAAGCCAGTCTGCTCATGCTGCAAACTCCATTACCTATAATCCCCTGCTCACTGCTTTGTCTCCACCCCTGCAGGCCAACGATGGGTGGAGGGATTCAGTTCACCTGTGGCTGGCTGCTGCTAGCCTGCTCACACCTGATGCATGTGATTACTGTGAGCTCTTTTAAGCCCCAGCTCCCTTCAGCCCAGGGTTGGTCATTGTAGCTGTATACCGGTGAGGCCGATCCTTGTTTCCAGTGTTTCCTGAGCTTTTGATACCCTTGTTTCCAGTGTTTCCTGAGCTTTTGATATTCCTTGATTCCTGAGCTATAGTTAATCCTTGTTCCTTGATTCCTGAGCTATAGCTATTCCTTGTGCCTGAATTAGCACTGCCTGCAGTGCTACCTTGTTTCCTGAGTTCCTAAGCTATAGCTATTCCTTGTGCCTGAATTAGCACTGCCTGCAGTGCTACCTTATTTCCTGAATTCCTGAGCTATAGTTATTCTTTGTTCCTGGGCTTCAGCTATTTCTTGTTCCTGATTTGCACTGCTTGCAGTGTCAGTCAGTCAGTCAAAAAGGCCTTTATTTGGTATTGCTTGCAGTGCTCTCTTGACTCCTTGTTTCCTGAGCTGTAGCTATTTCCTGTTTCCTTGAACCAGTACTGCCTGCAGTGCTACCTTGACTCCTGAGCCTTAGCATTCCTTGTTCCTGACCTGCAGCAGTTTCCCTTCTCCTGAACTAGCCCTGCCTGCAGTGCTACCTTGACTCCTGAGCCTTAGCATTCCTTGTTCCTGACCTGCAGCAGTTTCCCTTCTCCTGAACTAGCACTGTCTGCAGTGCTACCTTGACTCCTGAGCTTTAGTAATTCCCTGTTCCTGACCAAGCACTGCCTGCAGTGCTACCTTGACTCCTGAGCGTTAGCTCAATTCTTGTTCCTGCCCCAGCATTGCATTCAATGCTACTTTGTTTTCTTGATTCCTGAACCTGCACTATTCTAGTATACCCTTGTAGCCTCCCCTTCTGTATATCCTTTTCCAGTCCCTGCCTTTCTTCCCATTTCCTTGGTTCCAGTTCTATTTTGCTGTCTTTCTATTTCTGCTGTCTTGCTTCTGTTACCTTGTATGTTTGTTACCTGCTTTCTGCCAAATGTGCCCTGTGATTTCCTTCTTATCCTGTTAAGCACTCCTCCTTGCTAGCTCCTTGTCTATTGTGCTTGTGTTTAGTTCTACCCCTTTGCTGTTACTGCCTTGCGTGTTCCTGTTTGATCACCAGGATCCGTGGGCACAGCTGACTACCTAGGTGGTGTTTCTTGTTCACTGTCAGTATTGTCTTTGAGTTACTGTTATAACATCACCAGAGGTATAAGCTCCACAGACCCTGCCTTTGCATACATATCCTATATGTGGGTATTTTCAGTCACCTCTCTCAGGTGAGTGATGAGCAGTGTTTGCTGGGGGACCGAGTCCCACCCTAGCACGAAGAGGTGGCTCAAGATGCAGCAGACACACAGCAACAAAACCGCAGGAAAACAGAGGAAAGGCGTCTCATTTTTTGGCTAGGAGAGTGAGTAAAGTTTTATGCAAAGAGTATTGTTAGAGGACAACGTTTGTTAGGCCCTTACCTGCAGAAGTCCAAAGTGTGGATTGAGCCTGTCTGTCTCCTAGGAGATTCTGAATAGAGAAGCAGCTTCCAACTCCCTGGCAAGCAAACCTTGACTGAGGTTGTAGGGACCTTATATAGTCTGCTATTGGATGGTACATGTGTGCACTGATTGGTGGTTGCATCTGGTGTTTTTATTGGATTAGGGTTAGTGTTCTTATTGGTTGGTTATTTGAGGGTTCTGATTGGTTCCTGGGTCAGTGATTCAATTGATGTCGGGCTTAGGGTTAGTGATCTGATTGGTGGATAGGTTTAGGGTTTCGGATTGGTTCCTGGGGCTGGGCTTTCTATTGGACGTAGGGCTTAGGGTTTCATGTGTGATTGGTTGCTGGGTCTAGGGTTGGGACTAGAGCTAGGGTTAGGCTTTCTATTGGATATAAGGCTTAGGGTTTCTTGTGTTATTGGTTGCTGCAAATAGGGTGTGGACTAGGGTAGGGATTTAGGCTTTCTATTGGACATAGGGTTTAGGGTTTTGTGCCTGATTGAGTGCCTGCACTAGGGCTATGATTGGTTTTTAGGGCTTGGTGTCCAATTGGTTCTAGGAATTAGGGCTAGTGCTGTGATTGGTTAGGGTTAGGGCTAGGGTTCCCATTGGCTGAAGGGGTCACCTGATTACTAGGGTTATATAAAGCCAGGGCATAGGGTGTCGAGGCTAAGGGTGGAGAGGACAAGGGCAGTTGCCTGTTTGAGCCTGTTCGAGACCGGTCCGGACTAGGGCCGGAAATGCTGCCCAAATTCACATACACCTGGACCCACCCTACCCCATCCACATCCACAGAGTAACACACTCACACCAAATCTACTTCTCTCATTTTCTACAAACTAGCCCTATGCACAATTCAATGTTTCAGCACCCACTACAAATCCACACAAACCACACCTATACACCCTTCTATCCCAGCTACCACACATTTGCACCATCACCTACAAACAGTACACAACACTATCCTACACCACTAGCCAATCCACTCATGACTAACACAACCCAATTCCACACCACACTGAACTATGTCCCAACCAGACACACACTCCCTGCTCTAATTACTCCTAACAGACCCCTTTTTGTCACTAACAAACCTATACTCAGCCTTCCATCATTTCTCCAACCAACACCCTCCTCTTCTTTCTACCACAAGAAGACAACCGCACAACATCTATACCCCACTACACCACACATACTACCTCTTGCTGCAAACGAGTCTCGGAAAAACACTCACAACTCTACTTCATCCCCTCTTACACACAACATACACTCTACTCACAAACACATCACCACCCCCTTTACCTTACAACTTTCACTCACAAACAATACTATACTGACAAAACCACCTCATAAAACAAATACATCAGCATCCCCTTTCACTACTCCTCAAAAACAAAACATATCACGCACACCAGCACAACAAAATCTCTCAATTGCAACACCCCATAATACTTACCATCATAAACTATAAACATACAACCACCAAATTATACAAATGAACAAATTCCAATACCAAGCTTTCTCTCTTCCACCACACCTAACACACATACAGCATCACAACAACTCTCTTTTAACCGCCTCCCATCCATTGGACAATTTAAAATCTTATCACATGACCCACATGCTGCACCGCCACCCCTAACTCATACACCTTCCGTCCTAAACAGACACAAACAAAATAAGCAACATGCGACACCTCACAACTTTGCTTCTCCATGTCTACTGCACAACAAGGTTAAACTACAAAAACAACACAGCCTTCCAACTCACTCTCGAACACCGTCTTTCACTACCTACATACACAGACCCATCAAAATGCCTTCTTAGCCTGCTGGACGAGGAACACGATACAGAACAGCCACACAATTGCTATCCTCATACAGCTAGTACCAACACTAAGGACACACCAGCTGCAAGCCCACAAAATACTGTTAACTCCTCTACAAAAAAAAGTCACACTATCTCCAGAGCACATTCTCTAAACTGTTTACTAATAAATGCTTGATTGCTCTCTAAGAACAAACATCACATCCACGACCTTCTCACTGACGCAAAACCAGACATACTATTCATTACTGAATCATGGTTGGGAGATGATATGGCTCCAGTCCTGCGTGAAGCCGTTCCTCTAGGCTATCAAATGATCACCCAAAATCGTATAGGCCAAAAAGGAGGTGGCCTAGCTGTTGTGTTCAGGCAAACATTACATATTACTAAAGTTGACGACGTCTCCATAAAAGATTGTGAGGCCCTTTTCACCAGATGCAATCCTACACCATCTTCCTCTTGTAACTTCCTGTTCCTTTACAGACATCCACCTAGCAAGGCAACTTTCCCAGACGCACTTCTAGACACGGTTTCAAACCTGATAACACCACTCCAACCTATGCGTTCTGGGTGACCAAAACATTTGGTTTGACAAACCAAATATGCCCCATCCGAAAACAATCATCTCTGGCCTAGAAGCACTGAACCTGTATCAGATCGTCCACGAACCCGCACCCATCGCTGCACACATCCTAGATGTAATTTCTGCTAATACAGAACTAGTTACCTGTCAGACAATGACTCCAGTCACATAGTCAGACCACCATTTGCTTGCCTTCCAACATAAAACAACACTAAGTGACACACCTAAAACCACCTTACGTGCATCCACCTATCGGCCATGGATCAAACTCAATTTGGAACACTTAGAAATACAACTAACATCCAGTAGAGATCTAGGAACAATAAATTCTGTTAAAAACTATATGAGTGGCTACAGGAAGCTTTTGATATCCTGATACCACTAAAAATTGCACAACAGAGCAAAAGAAAACAAGCACCTTGGAGAAATACAGAGATAAAAGAGATAAAACAACATATTAGAAAGCTGCAACGTGCCTGGCTCAAAACAAACGCCAACCAAGACAAACTTCGCCTACAGAAAATTAACAGATTGTACAACTCAGCTATCAAAAAAGCGAAGAAAAAATACTATTCAGACAGAATTAAAAATGCTAACTGTGCAAATAAAGAATTCTATAAAATTCTCAATGAATTTCGTAAACCAAATTGCCTAGAAGCAGCTCATCCCGTTACTCAAGAGTTCACAGACAAACTGGCAAATCATTACGCGGACAAAGCAGACTAGTTGGACTCATACTTAAAACAGAGACAAATCATCAGCACTAACCATTTTACAAAGCTGCAATCCAAGAATACTCTAACCCAGCCTTTCCGTTCCTTCCAACACATTTCACACGATGAATTTATGGACCTGGTCAAAGCAAGCAGGCCTGCCAGCAGCCCTTATGACCCGTGTCCACCACAAACCTTCATGACAATTCTTCTAACAACCTCTGCTGCCACTCCAGTTAGAAGAATCATCAACAACTCCTTAACTACTGGAATGTTTTCAGGAGAACTCAAAAAGTCATACATACGCCCATTACTGAAGAAAACTAACTTGGACCAGCTGAACCTGACAACTACAGACCGATTTCAAATGGACCTTTCCTGGGCAAACTGATAGAAAGAGCAGCTTTCGCCCAGATGTCACAGTTCATTGAAGAGAATGCAATACTTTCAGACCTCCAAATGGGATTCTGTCCAGGAAGAGGCACAGAATCTGACCTCCTTGCCATCTGGGATGACCTGAAGAACACAGTTGACTGCAACGGGGTTGCTGCGCTACTTCTCTTGGACCTCTCGGCTGCCTTAGACACGGTGGAACATGACACTCTGATACAAAGTCTCCACAAAGCCGGCATAGAGGGGACTGCTCTAGACTGGATCGCATCCTACCTTTGCAACAGAACTAATGTAATCCATACCCCACCTTTCTCGTCCAAACCATATTTCACACAAGCAGGGGTCCCTCAAGGATCTATTATCTCACCCATGCTTTTCAACTTCTACATGAAGTCATTCCAGGCACTGATCAATCAATTTCACCTCACGTGCTATAACTATGCAGATGACACGCAAATACTCCTTCAACTGCAATGCTCCAAAGATATTGGAAACTCGCCAATTTTCAGCTGCCTCAGAGCTGTGAATCAATGGATGACGTGGAGCCATCTCAAATTGAATGCTTCCAGAACGGAAATTTCCACGTGTGGCAATTGGAAACACTATGACCCACTCGCCATGTGGCCTGATGATCTGGGAACACCGCCTAAAATATCAAAGGAAGTAAGAAACCTAGGAATGACCATGGACTCCAAGCTATCGATGAATGCCCAAGTGGACAAACTTGCAAGATCAAGCTTTGTTACTATAAAAACTCTGCGACAAATCTTCCCCCATTTGGGATTTCCACACAGGGTCCAGGCTACCATCTCCCTTGTTTTGTCCAAACTCAATGGCGCCAATAGCCCATACCATGGATCACCTTTAACGACCATGAAAAGACTACAATGGATTCAGAACTCGGCTGCCAGACTACTCTTACATATAAAACTGTGAGACCACAGCTCCCCTGCCTTGAAAGCCCTGCATTGGTTACCCGTTGCCAGAAGATCCACGTTCAAGCTGCTTGGTATCACTCACAAAGTGATACATGGAACAGGACCACTCTTCATCAGGAATAAAATCACCAAACACATTCAACAAAGGAACCTCTGCTCTAGAGTGGCACGTCGCCTCAGAATCCCACGATACAAGAAAAAAACCATGGGTGGCACATCCTTCTCTGTTCAAGCAGCCAATCTATGGAACTCTTTACCCCCAACATAAGATCCATAGATAACCACCTTATCTTCAGAAAACTACTCAAGAATTGGCTCTTCCCCACATAACCACCATAAGCAAACAGATAAATATACAGCATATCTCTCTGTAGATAGGCATTTATTTTTACTATACTTATATTTTTACTATAGATATGTACCTATATATGTGTATTGCTTTGTATCAACGTGTAGAATACTTATGTTTTAAAAAATTATTATATATAGATATTCATTAGTTCTGCTTAACAAATGTATATATTACTGATAGTTTCATTATTCTGTTTTTAACATGTATATAAGTGACTGCATAAATAACTAAATCTTTTTATCATAACTATTTATCTACAATTGCTTCACTATTGATTTATAAAACAAATATATATGTATAGAAAAATAAATAAAAATAATTTTAAGTACAACATCACTTGAAAGCCAGAGTTTATTTAATGTATCTTTAATCTGCATATGCTACCTTCCTTTATGCATCTATATACCTTCCATGTACTTATGGATCTATATCTTTCTTACTTTTGGATCTATATATTTATTACTTTTACTTATTTATTACTTTTCTTCTAACTCAGCATATCCAATGCACTACCCTATTTTCACCCTATACCGCTCTCAATATACCCTCCAGCCCAACTCTCTGACTCATCTCAAACCTCTTTCTACTACTCTTTCCAATTCACTAGCCTATTTCTCACCCTATACCTCTATCAATATATCCATTACCTCCACTCTCTCATTCATCCCAAACCCCATACCCCTCTTATGGTCTCCAAAATAACCCTTTTTAGACTCTTCCCTACTTCACCCCTCCGTGCATCATCTAATACCTCTTTTTACTATTCCGATCCCCCAAAACAAGCCTTTCTAAACCATCCCTCTGACTCTTCTCCCTTCACCTCCCTTTTACTCATCCCCCTCCACCTCCCTTTTACTCATCCCCTCCACCTCCCTTTTACTCATCCCAAGCCTCCTCCTACTGCTATGAGCTCCAAAATAAATAAATAAGTCTAAATCCTTCCCTTCTATCCCTCCAATATCCTTTTCAATCCAAATAACAGACTAACATGTCCACCACTCAAATTAATTTCATATTACACTATATTAATTCACCACTAATCCTTTATGGGTTCCAGAGAAGCGTGCTACTCGCCAAAAAAGCACTTCAACACCTCATCAGGGGTAGCAAGCACTATACAAATGCAAACCTTTTTACCTCTTCTACCCTTTCGCTATCCTTCTCAATGTAAATTACTGACTAACATATCCACCACTCAAATTACTTTCATATTTCACTATACTAGTTTACCACTAACACTGTACAGGTTCCAGAGTAGCGTGCTACCCGCCGAAAAAAAGCACTTCGACCCCCCATCAGGGGTAGCAAGCCCTATAAAAATGCAAACCGCTTTCCCTTCTCTATCCCTCCACTATCCTTCTCAATCCAAATACCTGACTAACATATCCACCACTCAAATTACTTTCCTATTTTCACTATACTAATTCACCACTAATCCTTTCTGGTTCCAAAATAGCGTGCTACTTGCTGAAAAAGCGCTTCAACACCCCATCAAGGGTAGCAAGCGCTATATAAATGCAAACATTTTTCCCTCTTCTATCCCTCCACTATCCTTCTCAATCCAAATAACTGACTAACATATCCACCACTCAAATTACTTTCATATTTTCACTATACTAATTCACCACTAATCCTTTATGGGTTCCGGAGTAGCGTGCTACTCGCCGAAAAAGTGCTTCAATGCCTCGTCAGAGGTAGGAAGCGCTATATAAATGCAATTACAATGCAATACAATGCAAGGAGTGGTTGTCATGTGGTCACATTTTAGGCCCTGGTATAAACACTATTTTAAATGCTCAAGTTTTTAATTTGCCTTCTTTTCTTAAATATGATGACATTGGACACACATTCATTTGCATTCCTGTGCAGGATAGTATTATGTGAACTGAGCTTTGCTTACATTTCCACTTTATAGGCACATTATCAAACACCTAGAACATTTTGTACAAGGGCTAAGTTCATAATGCAGAATGTTGTTATTTGTTATTGGCCGTTCGGCAACAGAGCTATCGCAATAGAATAAACAATAGGAACCTGACTGGGGCTTTGGCATGGCAACATGGATGATGTTTATTATATTTACAACATCACTCCTTTGTTTAGACAGAGGAGCATTTCACTGGCACTAAGAGGTGGCCCCCATGCCAGAATTCCAACGCAGCTGATTCCTGTTTACCTCATGTGAGGGATGCTGCCCAGCTCTCCACCAAGACGGGCAGCCTGATGACATTTACCCACAGGTAACGGAGAGTTAGATCACCCTACAGGGATTTAGCAGATTCACTCACCCTAGACACACTTGGGGGCTTATTTACAAGCCCATTGTGCCACGGTGCGCCACTTTTTTTGACGCATTGGTGTCTCAGTGTGCCTGCCCATATTTACAATGCCACGTAAAGTCAACCTGCGTGACTTTTCATGTCCTTGTAAATATGGGCCTCTTTCACGCATTAGTCTGTGTGAAAGGAGCATTTCATGGGTGTTGCTGTGGGTGTTCCAAAGCAACATCCAAGGAACCTGGCACATTCCCAGATTTACAAAGTGAAGCAAACCTGGGAATGCGTCACAAACCTACGCCTCCCCAGGGGAGGCATAGAAGTGGTGCAACGAGGAGAAATACTTATATTTCTCCTCATTTCTTGCTCTTTCTATGTGTGCTGCATTATGCAGCACACTTAGAAGGAGTAAAACACCATTAATGATTGTTTTTGTGCAGGAAGTTGTCCCTTCCTGCACAACAACAATCATCCCTGCAATGCAGACGCCCATGCACCATAGCACAAGGCTGTCTGCATTGGCGCAGGCTGCTGTTTGTGCGCCGGCGCAGGGGAGAAGGACAGGAATGCGCTGTATCTTGTAGATATGATGCACTCCTGCCTTTTATTTTGATGCACGGTAGCACAGCAGGAAAGCTTGCTGCGCTGCTGTGCGTCGAAATATAGTAAATAAGGCCCTAAGTTAGGAAGCACTAAGTACAAGTACAGTATATTACAGTACATGTATGCAAGCATATATTTTCTGTAAACAGCAAAATGGTTAATCTGTTTATCTTTTTTGCCATTCTCATAATGCTAAACACATTATTCTGTTCTACTGATCATTGCAGCGCACATATTTTACTCAAGAATCACAATGCTTCAATAAATATTGAAACTGCAGATTGTGTATGAGTAACCAAACAAAAGGTTCTAGATCTGTTATCATGATTTCTTTGGGGAGTCAGGGTTTTCATGTTCTGAGGTTGCACAATCCATTTGTTACCTTGGCAGGTTAGGGGTACAGATGGTGCACTGTGACCTAGCAGGACTGAGGCCAACATATCTTGATGGTGTACTCAGAATCAGTTTCGCACAGTTCTGATGTTTATGCTGTCCAACAAACACACAGTTATACTTGGGAAAGCATAAGCCGTACGACAGTACCCCAGTGCTTCAGAACCTTCCTACTGAGTTTGGCTGATGATGAGCCACTGGCAGGTCATTTGGGGCAAGGCAAAACCTTTGACAGGCTTGTCACACACTTTCTTGGCCTTAGATGAGAAAAGGCCCCAGATTCTTTCCGCAGGTCCTGTCCTACCTGCCAGGCGAGTGGCAAGACAGGGGGAAATGCAAAGTGCCCCTATAACCTTTTCCTGTCATGGACACCCTATTTCGAGTGGGTGGGCATTGACACTGCGGGCCTCTAGATCCAAGACAGCTATGCGCAGCAGGTTCATTCTGGACTTGGTGGACCATTCCATCCGGTACCTGGAAGCTATCCTTCTAAGTACAATGACTGCGCCTGCCATGGCCAGGGCACTGATGGGGATCTTTACCCATGTGGGTTTCCCCAAGAAGGTGGTATCTGACCGTGGTACCAACTTCATGTCCCTTTACATGAAGGCCATGTGGAAGGTGCATGGGGTAACCTACAAGTTCTCCATTCCTTGCAACCCCCACACCAATGGGTTGGTTAAGAGATTCAACCGTACCCTCAAAGGCAAGAGGATGATGGGTCTTCCTGAGCCCAGGAGGTATAAGTGGGACGTCTTCCTCCCATGTCTTTTATTTGCCTACAGGGAGGTACCACAGAATGGGGTTGGCTTCAGCCTTTTTGAACTTCTGTACGGACACCCTGTGAGAGGACCTCTCAGTTTGGTAGAGGAGGGCTGGGAGCAAGCTCCCAGGAAGCCACCCCAGGATGTATTCAGTTACATGCTGGCCTTCGGCAGCCAGACAGCCCGCTTCCAGAAACTCACCCAGGAAAATCTAGAAGCTTGCCAGGAAGACATGAAATGCTGGTATGACCAGAATACCACTCTGACTGAGTTTCATGCTGGTCCGAAGATGTGGGTAATGGGGCTTGTGGAGCTCCGTGCTCTGCAGGACCTCTGGTTTGGCCTATTTGAGGTAAAGGTATGCAAGAGTGACGTCACCTACTAGGTGGACTTGCAGACTCCTAGAAACCCTTTGAAGATCCTGCACGTGAGCTTCCTCAAAACAAACTTTGAGAGGTCTGAGTTGGCCCTGCTCTTCATCACTGATGATGGGGTGGAAGAGGAGAGTGAACACCTCCCCAACCTTCTATCGTCCAAAGAGCAGGATGGGTCAGGATGGGTCAGTAGAGGGTGTGAGCCTCTCCACTACTTTGGCCCTAGATAAACAGAGAGGCTGTCGCCAGTTGTTGGGACAGTTTCCGTCTCTGTTCTCACTCACCCCAGGAGCCACCCATTGGTGCACTCATGATGTGGATACTGGGTATAGCATACCTGTGAAGCACAAAACTTACAGGTTGAGGGACAGCATCAAGGAGGAAGTCTCTAAGATCCCCAGAGCTGATGAACTCATTGATTGCCTTGGACCTGCCAAGTTCCTCGGCATGTTTGATTTAACGTCTTGGTAGTGGCAGATTGCCTTGACTGAAGGGGCACAGGAGAATTCTCAATTCCAGAAGGGCACAACCAATTCCGTGTCATGCCTTTGGGTTGAAGAACGTCCCTGCCACCTTCCAGAGGTTGGTCAACCAGGTCCTGGCTGGGATGGAGAACCTCAGTGGCATATACCTTGATGGCATTGCAGCCTTCAGCTCCAGTTGGGAGGACCATTTGCACTACTTCGAAGAAGTGCTGCGGGCCCTGCAGAGTGCAGGCCTAACTATCAACGCCAGAAAGTGTCAGATTGGGCAGGGTTTGGTGGTTTGCTTGGGACACCAATTAGGGAGCAGCAATTGGCAGTTCCTGCAACCAAAGTTAGACACCATTCCGGATTGGACACCTCCAAAGACACGGACAGAAATGATATCCTCTTAGGCCTCACTGGCCACTACAGGAGATTCATGAAGGGATATGGCACCATTGCTGCCTCCTTGACAGAGCTGACTTCCAAGAAGCAGCCTCATCAGGTGATCTGGATAGAGATGTGCCAGAAAGCTTTTGACACTCTGAAGTAGGCCATGTGCACAGTGCCTGTGCTCAAGGCCCTGACTTCTCCCAAGAATTCATGGTGCAGACTGATGCCTCAGAGCATGGCGAGGGAGCCGTGCTTTCACAGCTAAATGAAGAAGACCTAGATTAACCTGTAGCCTTCATTAGTAAGAGGTTACTTTCCAGGGAACAGACGTAGAGTGAAAAAGAAAGAGAAGCTTTTTCTGTGGTCTGTGCGCTGAAGAAGCTAAGACCCTACTTATTTGGAACTTACTTCTGGGTTCAGACAGACCACAGGCCCCTTAGATGGTTGATGCAGATGAGGGGTAAGAATCCTAAACTGTTGAGTGGTCCATCTCTCTACAGGGAATGGACTTTACAGTGGAACACCGTCCTGGAACAGAACACGCCATCACTGATGGTCTTTCCAGGTTCTTCCACCTTAGTGAAGAGAACTCCCAAGGGCTTGAGTAGTTCTCCCCACATTTTTTGCTGGGGGGGGGGTCATGTGTTAGACCTGACATTTTTTAGCATGGTTTCCCCAGACTTTTTGCCTTCTGTCCTCCTGTTTCTGACTGTGTGCTGAACTTTGTTTTTGCTTGTTTTAGGACTCTTTTTCACTGCTGGCCAGTGCTAAGGTGCATGTGCTCTGTGTCTAAAATGTAATGGCATTTGGCTTCTCCATTACTGGCAGATTCGCTTTACTGATAAGTCCCTAGTACAGTGCACTGCATGTGTGCAGGGCCTGCAGATCAAATGCTTGCAGTTGGCCTGCAGCACTGATTGTGCCACCCACATGAGTAGCCTTCAAACATCTCACGCCTGCCATTGCAGAGCCTGTGTGTGCAGTTTTAAACTGCCATTTCGACCCGACAAGATAAACTACTTGCCAGGCCCAAACTTTCCTTTTTATTACATACAAGTCACCCTTAAGATTGGCCCCAAGCAGCCCCAGGTGCAGGGTGCAATGCATTTAAAAAGGAGGACATGTACGTTTAAGTTTTACATGTCCTGATAGTGAAAAGGAATGACATTTGTTTTTCACTGCTGCAAGGCCTATCTCTCCCATAGGTTAATGTTGGATTTGCCTTGTAACATTTTACAAGTGTAACTTTCAATTGGGAAAAGATAGTGTAGGAAGCTGGCTCTTTATATGGTAGGCCAAAAAGAGGTATGCAGTGCAAAGAGTCCCTTACTAGTGGACAGGTGCTTGCTCTAGCAATCCCAAGGTGTTCTTCTGGGGGGAAGTGTGATCGAGCAGCCTCAGGCTTATCTGAGAGGAGTGTAGACATCTGCACATACACACAATAGTCAATAAATGATGCACATGACTCAATAAGGAGATCCACACCAATTAAAACAATAACACATATTTTTATATAACTTTAGGCACCAAGATTTTAGGCACAAAATCAGGTAAGTGCTTTTTAAAATAGCAGGTTTGAAGTAAAGAGGTTTTTCATACTTTAAATCATAATTGAAGCACTTCGCAGCAACGTTAACTTAGGAAGAAAACATACGCTGCGTACAGTCACTTAACAATGACTTACAGGACCCTTCCCTGTGTCTTCAGATGAGTATGGGGCAAGGTCCAAGGCAACACCAACAGATCACCTTGGGAGGCACTGGGGCGTACAGGTGCAGAGATGTGTTTTTCAGCATTGCGTGACTTTGTTACTTTAAATTGGAATAGAAGCACTTTGGGGTAATATTAACCTCTGGAAGAAAAACATGTATTGCATTCAGGCACTCAACAGCGACTTGCGGACAGGCCTGGGCAGAGCTCATGGAGTTGCGCTCCGTGGAATTCCACGGAGTTGCAGAAAAACTCCACTGAATTCTGCAGCGTTCCGCACTTGGGCGGAGTAGTGCTGCTAAAAGAGAGTAAAGACCATCATGAGACTGAGTTGATGTCCGCCAGTCGTGACAGTGTGCACCCATCCTGACAGGGCATTCCATAAATCCTATCTTGTGCCCGCGCACACTCCCTCTCAGTGCTGGGGCACTGGTGGCTTGCGGGCATGGGCACAGTTCCAATAAGTGGTTAGCAGCAGTGAAAGAACAAAGAGAAGAATACACTTACCAGGAGCAGGGCGGCAACCAGGGACAACAGCAGGGGTGGCAGAAGTGCCCGGGGTGGAGGCTGTCCATGACGGGTGAGGAGGCTCCATGCTGCTGGAGTTGCCGCTGATGGACGGAGAGTACAGTGCTCTGCTGTGCTTCCTGTCACTGCCCCTCCGCCTCCTCTCTCAGCCATCCTTGAGTCCCTGCTGGTTCACCGTGCACAGTGTGGAGAAGCCCAGGGCAGAGGCAGTGGCAGCGCTCGAGCTGGGGCAGGCTGTGCAGTGAGCACATGAACATGGAGGGGGCTAACACCACAGGGGGTGCTGCATAGCAGAGGGTGTGGAGGTACTGCTGTTCAGGGAGGGGACATATTGGAGGGATTGCGTGCTTGAGGGCAGAGACTCCAAGTATGGATGCACTCCGCCCACTACGAGCCTTTCACTGTCAGTTAGGAGGAATCGGATGAATGACGTGAGTCATGTGACATTGTTTAAAAAAAAAACGCCCATAGCCTCTGGAAAACCAGCATGTGCCACTGAGCCCTCATCAATCAAGGTCATTTTGGAAGCTGAGGGGACAAGAGTTCAGCCTGCAGAACTGTTGCCATGGTAAACGTGCAGTGGGGGAAAGGCTGGTCTGACAAGCGCAGTCATCACTACATGGAGAGAACAGAGAAAGTCGGACTGGGAGGCAATCTCCGCTAAGTGGCAGAATTAGTGGAGTTTTTGCCAAAATCCGCGTTCTAAGAGGAGTGAAGAGTGGGCAAAACTCTGCAAACTCTGCCAGCGGTGCGAAGTTTACCGCCCACGCTTACTTGTGGACCAATCTTCTGGACTTAAGGTGAGTATGTGCCAGGGTCTAAGGCAGCACCAACAGTTTACTTCGGGCAGCACTGGGGTGGCCAGCTGCAGAGGTGCCTTACAGCTTGGAGTGCCCCCATTCAAGTCTATGGAGATCGGTCTGTCGGAAAAGAGGCCGCAGGATCTGACTGGTGGACCAGTCAGGCTAAACCAACAGAGTAGCTCACCTCTTGTGATGTTTGCAGAAGCCTTTTGTCCTCTTCTCTCGGGCCAGTGGTGACAGGTGCAGAGGTGCTTTTAAGTGTTGGATTTTTGTCACCAGAAGCATTCGTGGTAGAGGGGGCCTGCAAACAGGGACTGCAGGCAGCGGAGGGAAGTCCACAGTGGGCAAGTCTAAAATAGATTTTGTCTCTGGAGGGTGGGTGACTAAGCTCGCACCATTGGCCCACTTCAGCATGGGCTCAGAAGCACCGGTGCAGTAGTGTTTTGCGTGCCGGGTTTTTGTTGTCCAGAGCACTCACAGTCTTCTTTCGGGTGCCTGTTGGATGCAGGGAAGTGGCTCCGCTGGTATATGGCAGTTCTTGACTCTTTCTTGAAGGCAGGCAGTACTCCCAGGCTTTGGAAGCACAACAGCTGCAGGACGAGATGTCTTTGGCACAGTTTCGATGGGGAACAGCAGACAGTCCGGCAGGGCTAGTGCCACGCCACTTGCTCTTCCTCAGTCTCTGCTTTCGCAGCTCTTCAGTGTCCTTCTTCTTCATAGGTCATCAGGATTTCAGGACCATGTTGTCAGCGATGGCCTACTTCAGTTTGAGCTAGGCGGCTTGGGTGCAGCAGTGATTTCTAGTGTCGGGTTTTCAGGGTCTTGGAGCCTCACAGCTCAGTCTTTGGTATCTGCAAGATGCAGGGGGACAGCTCTGCTGTTCCCTGGGAGTACCTGAGTCTTTGTAGAAGGTGCTGGCAGTCCTCCCAAGCTTTGGAGAATCAGCAGCTTGCAGAGTTAGACGACTGGTGCAATTGTCGAGAATAGGAAAACAGGCTAGCAGAGCTAGTGCCAAGTCAATTGCTTCTTCTGCAGTTCTTGCTTTCATACTCTTCAGCCCATCTTCTTCTTTTGGTCTGGAGGATCTGATTTCCTGGTGCCAGGGCTCCCCTACATACTGAATTTAGGGGTGTTAGGGGAGTATAGGGTAGTAGCCAATGGGCTACTTACCACAGGAGTCACTACGCCCTTATCTCAGAGACACTAAATTTGCCATCACCAAGATGGTTACTTCTGAAAAGTCACATCCACTTCAGGTAGCCCAGATCAGGGGTGGTACTCATAAGAGGGTGGACACGCCTGCCTTGCCTAGCTAATTTTCCTACCTGTCCAGGTGCCAAAGAGCTCTGGACAAAGGGGGTCAGTTTCCTCTCCTGTGATAGAAGCCAGATTCGCATACCAAAGGCAGTGGGTCTCTTTGAAGCTCCCCAGCCCTGGAATGCTAATCTGTAGGTCATCGTGAGGGTACAAAGCAACCCCTGCTCATGCAGGATTGGTTTATTGCCCCCAGAGAGCAAAGGCACTCACTCTTGGGGGTCAGAAACTCGTCCTTGGTGGCAGGCTGGTGAAAACCCATCAGTCAGTACACCAGTTGCTGATAGGGTTTGAGGGGGCACCTCAAAGGTGCCCTCTGGGTGCATGTATTACTAAATTCAACACTGGCATTAGTGTGGGTTTATTAATACGAGATGTTTGATACCAAACATCCCTATTTTCAGTGAAGCCATCCTGTAACTGGGGAACTTGTTTTTACCAGTGTCCAGCATATGCTTTTAAGATGGCTTCCTTGATCACTTGTACTGGCAGTAATGGAACTGACCAGTACAGGGGCATATCTGCTCAAGCGGTTGTGCCCTCACATGTAGAATGGTGCACCCAGCCTTAGGGTGTTAAAACCTACAGCAGGGGTGCCTTACTTATACGGCATAGAATGTTGGCAGGTAGGGCACACATACTGCATGTCATGTCATTTTTTCACTTTTGTCTCCACTAAGACACGCAGCCTGCAGTGGCAGTTTGCATGAGCTCGGTGAGGGTTAGGGTGGCACAATTTGTGCTGCAGCCGTTGTGGACCCTCCTTGGTACCTCTGGCCCCAGGTACCAGTGGTACCATTTACTATGAACGTACAGAGGGCACTAAAGGTATCCCCACTTAGGGGAAACAATTGCACAGTTTTGGCAAAGAGATCTGGCACTGGGAACCTGGTTAGCAGGAACCCAGTCTACTTCCAGTCGAAATCTCTTCAAGTACTAGGCAAAAGTTGGGATGACCATGTCAAAAAGGGCACTTTGCTACAGATAGGAAAAGTAAGTTTGGTGTCTTTGGACTCACATTTTAAAAACACATTATTTAGTAAAGCTGGTTTTTAAATTGCAGATCTGAAAATGCCACTTTTAGAAAGTTGGCATTTTCTTACTTTAACCATTCTGTGCCTTCTACCTGTCTCTGGAATATGTCTGGGTGAGGTGAAAGCTGGGCTTTGTGCATTCCCTCTAGACAGTCACAAATAAAGGGAGCTGAGGTGTGTCACTCACATCCTGATGGCCCATTACCAGGCTGATGGGTCTTCCTGACCTATAGTGAGAGGGAGGAGCTGACACTAGCACCTGAATAGGGCTGTGTCTGTCCCCACACAAAGGGTTGCATACCCCCCTCCAGTGAGTTTGGAGCCAGGGCAGGAAAGGAGCAGGATCTTGGGCACTACAAAGACCTTTCTTTGAAGTCTCCCTACTTCAAAGGCTAGAATGGGTATAAGTACTAGACCTCTGACACCATATACTTAGAACATTTCAGGAACTGAGGACATTCTACCAGGAAGAAGAGCTGCTGTGCTGCCAGGAGAAACTGCCACTTTGCGGCTTGTTTTGCTGTGTTGGCCTTCAGCCTGCTGCTTCTTGCCTGGGAGTGAGAAGACTGGACTTGACTCTCTACATCCTGCATCTCTAAAGGTTCTCCAAGGGCTTGTGCGGGCTCACCTCCTGTTTCTGAAGTCTGAGAGATATCAAAGACTTCACTTGCATCTTGCTACCTGCACCTGGGCTCCTCTGCTGTGAGTCCTGCTCTGCCAAGTGGTGCCAAATCCAGTCCTGGGCCCTTGGAAGTGAGTGTTTGGTGCTGCAACCCAAGAAACTAATGCATCAACACCGAAGCGTCGATCAGAACCGGCACATTTCCCTGTGATATCGAAGCATTGCCGCTGCCTGCACCAAAGCCATGGACACCACTTGCCGACCACGCGATGCCACGACCTCGACTTACAACCCATCCCAGGGTTTGTTGATGCAGCGTCTTCGCATCACTGCTGCTGCATGAGTCACAGACACCGCATCGCTGACGTCTGCAACGCACCATCTGCGACCCTGACGCATTACAGGCCCTGGCCCGCTTTGCACAAGCGCATCACCTACAGCCCAGAGATCCGACATCTTCGCATCGACCTGATGCACAGTGCTCTTTGCATCTTCAAATCAACGATAATGCCTGACTTCGGAAATAATGCATCGCCTTCAACAGTGACGCATGTCCTTATTTGCTCAATGCATCGTCCCCTTAGCTTCGATGCATCCAAAGTTCTGTCAGCGGGTTTGCGTGACTCTGGAATCTGGCCTGTACTCCATTGTGGTTGGACTGATCTGTTGGATTTGTCTTGGTCTAGCGCGACCAGATAGCCCCAGTTGGAGCTATTGACTTCTAAGCACTGCATTTTGATTTCATCTTGCAAAATCTATAACTTGACTTGTGTATGTTGGATTTTTATCATTTTGGTCTTGTTTTACTCAGATAAATATTGGCTGTTTTTCTAAACTGGTGTGGATTATTTTTGTGGTGTTTTAGCTGTGTTACTGTGTGTGCACAAATACTTTACACTTTGCCTCTTTAGTTTAGCCTGACTGCTCTGTGCCAAGCTACCAGAGGGTGAGCACAGGTAAACTTATAGTGTGTACTAAACTTATCCTGATTAGGATTGTGGTTCCTACTTGGAAAGGTTGCATACCTCTGTCAACCAGAAACTCAATTTCTAACAGATGCCTTTTATGGGGATAACAGCTGGAGGCCAAGAAGCCTCCTGGTGTGTCGTATGTCCCAAGAGAGCTTGGGTTCACTTATTGCTAGCATTTGTCCTTGTGTTTCAGAAGCAGAAATTGTTGGTCAGAACCTAATGCAGGAAACTGCAGAAATATTAGTAGTGCGGTAGATAAGAGCAGAGCGATAGCCCTTGCACACGACATGACAGCATCATATTTCTATCTTTCCTAGATAATCACCATTATGGCATGAAATTAACCTTGTCTTTCTCCATCTCTTCCTCAGAGTTCTCTCTTAGGTGTCCAGTTAATGCCACAAAGATGCACACAAATTACATGCTGTTGACCAGTGATGTCATCCGGTGCTTAAGGCATATTGTTTGGGTTCAAGAAGTACATGTTTTCTAGTATATTTTGCCCACAGGCAATCAAGCTGAACACCTATAGCACAAACCCTGTGACTACTAGTTTGGGAAGCATCAACATGGATCTGTGAAGGAGAATTGTCTTCCACTAAGGCAAGGTATATGTTACAAATTGGGTTTCTGGTTGGTATGTACCCTGTCCAAGCAGGAACCACAATCCTAGTCAGGGTAAGTCAGTTGCACACCCTAAATTAACCTCTGGTAACTTGGCAAAGAGCAGTAAGGCTTAATTTAAGAGGCAATGTGTAAAGTATTTGAGTAACACTTAAAATAGTAAAACAGTGAACAAACCACGCAAAAAGGCACTGCACCTGGTTAGAAAACAGAGCTTACTTTAATGAGCAAAACAAGACCAAAATGACAAAAATCAAATAAGCAGAACTTGAGATATGAATTTTTAAAGAATTAGGTGAAAATAGCACATAAAAGCACAAAGCGCCAACTGTGGTTATCCGGTCACTCCAGACCAGGATAAAGTCACAAGTTCAGGCACAACGCAATGGAGCATGGGCCAGCTACAGGGACCCACCAGTGCCCGCTGAACACAGTACCTTAAATCCTGGTGCACAGTTTGCGTGATGTTGCTTTGTAAGGCTTTGAGACGTACGGTGTTGGTTCTGAGAAGGACCACAAAAGGCAGAGCACCTTAGGCCCACTTCCAAGGGTCCAGGACATGAGTGGCACAACTTGGCAAGGTAGACCCACAGAAGGCATAGTCCAGGTGCTGTAGCAGGTGAGTTGGAAGTCTTCTGTGTCCCTGAAACTTCAGAAAACAGGAGGCAAGCCAGCAAGCCCTTAGAGTCACTTTAGCTCTGGGTTGGAGAGATGCAGGTCCAGTCCTTCTTTAACTACCAGGAAAGGAGGGTAGCAGGCAGCAGGTCAGCACAGGAAAGCAGGAGTCCAGCAGAGTAGCAGTCCAGCAGATCTGAAGTCCTTGTAACAGCACAGCAGTCCTTCTTCCTGACAGAGTATCCACAGGTCGAGAAGTATACTGAAGTGGTGGTGTCTGAAGTCTAGTATGTATACTTTGGTGCCCTGGTTCTGGAAGGTGGGAGAAGCTTCTAGACAGTGGCTTTTAAGTGCAGGGAAACCTCTTCCTCCCCTGCCCTGACTCCAAGCTGTCTGGAGGGACAATATAGGGTCATTAGGCCTATTGTGTGGAGACAGGGCACAGCCTATTCATATGCATGTTGGGTTGTGTTTAGCTCCGGCCCCTATCAAGCCAGTTATTGACCTATTAAGGCCCATCAAGTCACACCTAAGCTCCCATTGTATGTGGCTGCGTAGAGGGAATGCACAAGGCCCTGCTGTAACCCACCCCAGAAATGTATTCAGAGACAGGCAGAAAGCACAGAATGGTTAAAGTAAGAAAATACCAACTTTCTAGGCTGCCACTAAAAAATTCCAAAGCACCGGTGTGCATATAAAGTGTGCACGGGCTTACTCCATTGATACTCCCTGCAGGTGTTCTGAAGGTATGCCTCTGCCTGCGTATACCTCTTAGTTGTATATAACTTTATATTGGACCAAGTTTGTATTGAATGATTCTCCATTTTTATAGCTGCATCGTTTGAACAGTGTCAGTACGATTCCATCGCATTTACAACCACTGATTCAGTCAACGCAAACCTGAAGGTACACATTGAGTGATATGTTTTTATTCTACATATTGACCATATGAACAGGGCAGTACAGTCGTATTTACACCATATTTCTGTCAATTTGTGTTTTATAGAGATCCAGTCCTAGTCCTGAGGAGAACCCCCTAGCAAGTCGGGGTTCAAAACGCGTTGACTTTAGAGTACAGCCGTATAATTACATGGTGTGATTTGAGGGAATTTGTTTGAAGTGGTGTTCCCCCCAGTTAGTCCACACCTGTTCTAATTGTGTTACCCTGTTACTCATGACATAGGCGGGACAGTAGGCGTATGCCATACATTTTTGAATTTAACAGTGTCCCCCTGTGCGATTTTGTAAATTGGGACTGGTCATTTGTATTGTCTAGGAGTGTTTATGTATGTGTATTTATGCCTTGATGATTTGTTATTATGCTTTCTCACGTTTGTGGACTCTGAGTTTCTTTTTGTGTAGTATGTATGTAAATGTTTTATATTCAAAAAATGCATTCCGCTGATGTGTCGCTCAGCTCATGACATGAAATGAATGCCATAACAATTGTTGCTCGTACAAATATTTTATAAATAGAAGTGAAATAAAACACTTAGGGGCCGATTCCGATTCGGGCCGGAAATCTCTCCGACCGAGCCGGACCCGGAGAGATTTCCGACCGAATCGGACTCTAGCAGTCCGACCGAACGAGTACGATGCGCACGTATGCTATCGGACTCGATTCGGTCGGACTCCCATTGAAGTCAATGGGAGCCAGTCGTACGACGCGTACACGGGCTCCCATTGACTCAATGGGCACGACGCGAACAAGGGCGCCCCCTACAGCGTGTGCGCGTCAATGCGGGTCGCGCCGTACATGCACGTGTAGGGGGGACCCCTGTGTGCGACTCGCGTGGCTACGCTTCCAGGGGGGTCCGACACGGACCCCCAAAGTGCGGCTCCGACAGCTCCTTGGAGCCGGACTCCGCGAGTCGGTCGGAGCGGTCGCGATGCGCATCGTACTTACCCGGCCGGGGAACGTCTCCATAGCGCGGTGTGAGTCATCCCCGTGCGAGTCGGTCGGAGCGGTCGGGTCCTGCGTATGAGTCGGTCGGAGATTTCGCGAGCGCACGCATCATACTCGCTCGCCCGGACGCACGTACGATTCGGTCGGGAAATAGGGCTCTGAATCGGATCCGGTAAAGCCGAATCCGATTCGGAGCCCTACCGGCCGAGATCGGAATCGGCCCCTAAGACTTTAGAACTAGCTGTCTAAGGTTGTATAGAATTCATGTTGACAAACCTATCTGGCCATCATGTTTGTTTTATAATGTTATAGTGGTCCAGGCCAGGTAGTGGGGGACCCAAGCCTTTCTTGTTTTTCTAACTTTCTAGAAGTGGCATTTTCAGGCTAGCAACTTAAAATCTGACTTTATCATAAGTTGTGATTTTAAATTGTAAGTCCAGAGATACCAAACTCGAAATATCTATATTTTCCCAATTGGAAATTACACTTACAAAATATAATAAAGTAATCCCAAAGTTACTCTATGGGAAAGATAGACCTTGTGGTAGTAAAAAATGAATTTAAGAGTTTTTCACTACATGCAAAAATATTTTTCTAGGGTATTTGAGGAAAATGGGACTGCACTTATCTAGTTGTAAGGTAATATTTTTTTAAAAAGTAGTAAGGTGCTCAGGACCTGAGACTCAAACCCCTAAGTCTCCTGGGACCACAAGGATCCCTCAATAACATAAAAACCTGAATGATCCAGCACCCTTAATTTCAATTATTCACAAATGCAGTATAAGTCATAAATGAGTTTAACATTCATTAATATTCTTTAACTACACAATTAAATATGACATTGATTCAGCAGGTGTATTTCAATCCCTTTATTCGTGACTTCTTCACAATAGATAAAACCGTAGCCAACGCGTTTCGTCCTCTCGGACTGGGAGTGTCGAGGAACTGACTGCATATCATAGCTACCTGAATAAGAACAAGTTTAATGTCAAACTAACTATGAATTGTCGCTATAGACTTTCTGGATTTGAAATTGTATATATCCAACAATACAATACAAAGCAACATTCATAAAAAATCAATAGCCTGCAATAGCGTGCTTCATGCCGATAGTGCACATCCGCGAGTGACCATCAACGCTGTTGGACTTGGCCCTTTTTGGCTAAAGTTCCTTAAACTTTTTGCTTTCCCCCTAGACATTTTTTCTGACATGGTGTTGCCAATTTAGATGCTTTGGGCACTTTGCCACTGCTGATCAGTGTCGAAGTGCAAGTGCTCCCTGTGTAAAGTGTAATGGTAATTGGTTGTCCATGATTGGTATGTTTGCCTTACTAGTAAAGTCCCTAGTAAAGTGCACTATGTGTGCCAGGGCTAGTAATGCAACTGCTACTAGTGGGCCGGCAGCACTAATTGTGCCACCCACACAAGTAGCCTTAAAGAGAGAACTCAGGCCTGCCACTGCAGTGCCTGCGCGCAGCTTGTTAAGTTGCCTTGTTGTCCTGACAAGTGCACCCACTTGCCAGTCCTTACCCTTCCCTTTCAATGCACATCAGACACCCCTATGGTAGGCGCAAGGTACCCCCCTGGGCAGGGCGCAGTGTATGTGAAAGGTAGGACTTGTACTGAGGTGTGTACCATGTCCTAACAGTGAAATACTCTCCATTTTGTTTTTCACTGTTGGAAGGCCATCTTGCCCATAGGACAGAATGGGGAAGGCTATGTAATGTGTTTCCAGCCTATCTTCCCAAAGGCTTAAGATGGAGAGGTGAAGTTTAGTGTGCCTGAACTCACAATTTAATAACACATCTTTTTGTGAAGGTGGTTTTTGAATTGCGTGTTTAGAAACAACTCTTTTAGAAGTGGCTGGGTTTTTGTGCTCTAACATTTCTGTGTGTCTCTCCCTGGTTGTGGATTGACTGTCTGGATTTAAATGTGATAGGCTCTGGGGAATGTCTTGACCCAGGGGAGGAGGTGAGACAGCAACAGGCTGACCTGCATCTGGAGTGTAGGGGGAGGAGTAGCCCCGGGAGGTGTAGAGGCCTGGGTTGCTGCCATAAAACAATGGCTCCATCTCCTGCTGAGTGATTAAGAAGCCAGACCCACACTTTCAAAGGCAGAAGGTGTTAATGGCAGGGAGATACCCCGAACTGGTTTAGACAGGGGTCAGTGCCCCCCTGAACACAAAGAGTTCAAAGACATTTAGGGGTATAACTATGAGAGCTGAAACCCCTGGACTTTGGAATGGAACTGTTCAAGACTGTATAGGATTGAACCTACTTCGTGGTCAAGAGGAACCTCTTCCAAGGAAGAAACAGCTGAATAGACTGAAGGAAAGGACTGACCCTTGCTGTGTGTTCTGGGGCTGGCCTGCAGTTTGCTGCTTTAACCAAGGAAGAGGCTAAAGGAACTTTGCTGTGTGCTGTGTCCCCCTGCTTGAAAGGCCTTTGCTGTGCTGTGTCCTGAAGTAACTTAACCCCAAGGGCCCGTGGAGAGCTGGCTCCCTGTTGTGGAAACTCAGGAACACAAAAGTTTCCAGAAGTGTCTCAGCGACGCTGTGTGCGTGTGCTTTTTGCAGCCTGAGACCCTCGTAAGAAGTGCCCTGTGATCGTGGGCACCAGGAGTCCAAGTGAGTCTCAGCGACGCTGTGTGCATGTGCTTCGTGCAGCCTGAAACCTTCGTGAGGATTGCCCCGTGACCGTGCACACCCGAAGCTCAAGGGAGTCTCAGCGACGCTGTGTGCTTTTGCCCTGTTGCAGCCTGAGATCTTTGATATCGCCATCGGCCCGGAATCAACCAAGTCGCACCGGAGGCCCAAGTCGCGAGAGGAGGAGAGCGAGGTCGCACCCTCCAGGTAACGTGTGTCGCCGCCTGGGGCAGGGTGCGGGCTCGGAGAGGGACGCTCTCGGTCTCTCCCCTTCTTGCAGCACAAGCCTCTGCTCAAGCTCGTATCGCGGCCTGTACGTGCCAAGGAGTGGCAGTACCGGGGCCGGAGTGTTGAGCTGTACTTTGGTTTACACCATACCCGTGTTGGGGGCATATGTTGGCCGAAGCTGACCGTGAGTCAGTACGAGAGGCAGAAAGACCGTCTAAAGCACCGTGATTGGTGCCGAAGTGCCTTGCGCATTGCATTGTTTCTGCATTACGAACTACCTGATTGTTACATTGCGCATTGCATTGTGTTTGCATAACGAACTGCCTGATTGCTGCATTACACATCGCATTAGTTTGCATTACGAACTGCCTGATCGTTACATTGCGCATTGCATTGTGGTTGCATTACGAACTACCTGATTGCTGCATTACACATTGCATTAGTTTGCATTACGACTTACCTGATTGTTACATTGCGCATTGCATTGTGTTTGCATAACGAACTATCTGATTGTTGCATTACGCATTACATTAGTTTTGCATAACGAACTGCCTGATTGGTGCATTACGCATCGCATTAGTTTGCATTACGAACTGCTGGATTGTTGCATAACGAACTGCATTATTTTTACATTGCAAAGTGCCTGATTCTTGCTTTACGAACTGCATAGCATTGCACTAGAATTGCATTGGATCACCTAGAATTGCTCATTAATACTGTCAGACCCTACAAGGGCTGGCTGGCCTAATAACCGGCCAGGAGGAATATTACAAATACGCATATGTTGGATTTTTATCGTGTGGTCTCATCGTATATCTTTTTATATAAACATATACTTGTTTTTCTATGAAACTCGTGTGGAGTCCTTTTGTGGTGTCATTATTGGGTCACTGAGAGCGTGGTTGCAAATACTTTACATATTAGCCTTGAAGATAAGCCTGGCTGTCCGTGCCAAGCTACCAAGGGGGTGACCAGGGGCTATCTGAGAAGGTGTCTGTCCTTTCCCTGATGTGGAAGCGAGGGTCCCTACTTGGCCTAAGGTACCTACCTCAGCCAACTAGGGAATCCCAGTTCTAACATTGGTGGCAGCGGTGGGATCTACCGCTGATGGTCAGCGGTTTTGGAATTTGAACGTGTATTTGCAAATTCACTCACAGTGATTGGTGTACATCACAAGTTTAGCGCAGACCGCGACGTAACCACATATTGTGTGTTTTGATTTTTTTTTGGTTCTATTTTTGAGCGACCTTTAAGCCACATATCATGTCTCAGAGGAGTCAAGTAGCCAGTGAGGCTGCAGAATTAGAGTTCGACATTGAGGCATTGCTTACCTACAAAGTTGATCAATTGAGGCAATTCTGCAGAGCTTTGGGATGTCCCATGAAAAGTAGCGCCAAGAAGGAGGGGCTGTAAATGGCATTGAGGGCCTGGTGGGAAGCCAAAGGGGCGCAGGAGACGGGTGATGTTGAGGTGGATGAGGATGACCCAGGGAATGGATTTGGTCCACAGGATTTGCCAGTGGAAGGACCAGCCTCAGGGGCTGGTAGTAACCATTCAGGGAGGAGTTTTTCCCCAGAGGAGTTGGAGGAAAACCAAAGGGTCAGAGAGCATGAGTTGGAGGTTTTAAACTTAAAACTCAAGCAGAGGAGAAGAAGCTGCTCATTGAAAGTGAAAAGCGAGCAGAGGAGAGCAGGAACGCTCTCGCCTTGGAAGAGAAAAAGATTCTCTTAGCTCATGAGTTAAGCATGAGGAAACTGGACATAAAGGTTAAACAGGTGGAGTCCAGTTTGAATGGTGGCAGCGCACAGCCAGTGCCAAGTGTGGATGAGTACAAGCGTGCACTGGATGATTGGGTGTTGGTTAGCATGGCAAATAATTTGAAGGGGTTGCTCAATTTGGCCCCCAGGGAGCCTAGGCTCAGTAATTGTTTTCCAGGATTGCGCCAACCTGTGTTAGGGTGCGAGCTCTTTGATTCCCGAGAGCTGGCACAAGAGCCCGACCCCTGGTCATGGGTCCAAGGGTCTGAAAAGACCTTAGAGAGGGAGGAGGAGTGAAGTAGAGTAGTTGGGTCCCAGAGTAGTGGGGGGGCATGCGGGCTAGCACCCTGTCTCAAAGGAGAAGGAGGGAGTGTGAGCAGCGTTCCCAGGGGTTCACCACCCCACCCCAGAGACTGGAGGGTTCCTTAGAGGAGCACCAGGTTGGAGGCCTAGTACCTACTTGCCAGCTGTGTGAGAAAGAACACCTAGCATCAGGAGGGCGGGAGCGTCTGTACCAGGAGCTCCCACGGTCCTGAAGTTTGTGGGTGCCAATTCTAAATGGCAGGCACAGAAATCTAAATGGAAGGTTAAGAGAGAGTCCCTCCGTGGGAAATCCCATGGGACAGTGCCCAGCCAGTCGGGCTAGGTCCCCTAGAAGTGACCGGGGTAAACCCACTTCTAACCTGGAGGGCGGGATAACTGGGGACAGTATCCTGACCGATGGGTCTTCCAGGAGTACCGCTCTAGGTGGGGGTTGGCAAGGGACCAGCACCCCTAGATAGGCCCCGACTGCCAGGAAGTACCCATGGAGCAGCATAGTTGGCCCAAGGAGTAGTGACCAAGAGAACCCCCTGGGTCAGGAAGGCATAGAACAGGAGGGTGTCCCTGCAGTAGCGGGCCTGCGTCCGTGTTCTATCGCCCTAAGCAGGGAAGTCCATTAAGGTAGTGATTGGTCTACCCTGGCTTTCGGCTGGGAGGGGGTTGTGTTGGACTTGGCCCTTTTTGGCTAAAGTTCCTTAAACTTTTTGCTTTCCCCCTAGACCTTTTTTCTGACATGGTGTTGCCAACTTAGATGCTTTGGGCACTTTGCCACTGCTGATCAGTGTCAAAGTGCAAGTGCTCAATGTGTAAAGTGTAATGGTAATTGGTTGTCCATGATTGGTATGTTTGCCTTACTAGTAAAGTCCCTAGTAAAGTGCACTATGTGTGCCAGAGCTAGTAATGCTACTGCTACTAGTGGGCCTGCAGCACTAATTGTGCCACCCACACAAGTAGCCTTAAAGAGAGAACTCAGGCCTGCCACTGCAGTGCCTGCGCGCAGCTTGTTAAGTTGCCTTGTTGTCCTGACAAGTGCACCCACTTGCCAGGCCTTACCCTTCCCTTTCTATGCACATCAGACACCCCAATGGTAGGCCCAAGGTACCCCCCTGGGCAGGGTGCAGTGTATGTGAAAGGTAGGACATGTACTGAGGTGTGTACCATGTCCTAACTGTGAAATACTCTCCATTTCGTTTTTCACTATTGGAAGGCCATCTTGCCCATAGGACAGAATGGGGAAGGCTGTGTAATGTGTTTTTCAGCCTATCTTCCCAAAGGCTTAAGATGGAGAGGTGAAGTTTAATGTGCCTGAACTCACAATTTAATAACACATCTTTTTGTGAAGGTGGTTTTTGAATTGCGTGTTTAGAAACCACTCTTTTAGAAGTGGCTGGGTTTTTGTGCTCTAACATTTCTGTGTGTCTCTGCCTGGTTGTGGATTGACTGTCAGGATTTAAATGTGATAGGCTCTGGGGAATGTCTTGACCCAGGGGAGGAGGTGAGACAGCAACAGGCTGACCTGCATCTGGAGTGTATGGGGGAGGAGTAGCCCCGGGAGGTGAAGAGGCCTGGGTTGCTGCCATAAAACAATGGCTCCATCTCCTGCTGAGTGATTAAGGAGCCAGACCCCCACTTTCAAAGGCAGAAGGTGTCACTGTCAGGGAGACACCCAGAACTGGTTTAGACAGGGGTCAGTGCCCCCCTGAACACAAAGACTTCAAAGACATTTAGGGGTTAACTATGAGAGCTGAAACCCCTGGACTTTGGAATGGAACTGTTCAAGACTGTAAAGGATTGAACCTACTTCGTGGTCAAGAGGAACCTCTGCCAAGGAAGAAACAGCTGAATAGACTGAAGGAAAGGACTGACCCTTGCTGTGTGTTCTGGGGCTGGCCTGCAGTTTGCTGCTTTAACCAAGGAAGAGGCTAAAGGGACTTTGCTGTGTGCTGTGCCCCCCTGCTTGAAAGGACTTTGCTGTGTCCTGAAGTAACTTAACCCCAAGGGCCCGAGGAGAGCTGGCTCCCTGTTGTGAAAACTCAGGAACACAAAAGTTTCCAGAAGTGTCTCAGCGACGCTGTGTGCGTGTGCTTTTTGCAGCCTGAGACCCTCGTAAGAAGTGCCCTGTGATCGTGGGCACCAGGAGTCCAAGTGAATCTCAGCGACGCTGTGTGCGTGTGCTTCGTGCAGCCTGAGACCTTCGTGAGGATTGCACTGTGATCGTGTGCGCCCAGAGCTCGAGGGAGTCTCAGCGACGATGTGTGCATGTGCTTCGTGCAGCCTGCGACCTTCGTGAGGATTGCCCCGTGACTGTGCACACCCGAAGATCAAGGGAGTCTAAACGACGCTGTGTGCGTGTGCCCTGTTGCAGCCTGAGATCTTTGATATCGCCATCGGCCCGGAATCAACCAAGTCGCACCAGAGGCCCAAGTCGCGAGAGGAGGAGAGGAGAGCGAGGTCGCACCCCCCAGGTAAAGTGTGTCGCCGCCTGGGGCGGAGTGCGGGCTCGGAGAGGGACGCTCTCGGCCTCTCCCCTTCTTGCAGCACGAGCCTCTGCTCAAGCTCGTATCGCGGCCTGTACGTGCCAAGGAGTGGCAGTACCGGGGCCGGAGTGTTGAGCTGTACTTTGGTTTACACCATACCCGTGTTGGGGGCATATGTTGGCCGAAGCTGACCGTGAGTCAGTACAAGAGGCAGAGAGACCGTCTAAAGCACTGTGATCGGTGCCGAAGTGCCTTGCGCATTGCATTGTTTCTGCATTACGAACTACCTGATTGTTACATTGCGCATTGCATTGTGTTTGCATAACGAACTGCCTGATTGTTGCATTACGCATCGCATTAGTTTGCATTACGAACTGCCTGATCGTTACATTGCGCATTGCATTGTGGTTGCAATACGAACTACCTGATTGTTGCATTACGCATTGCATTAGTTGGCATTACGACTTACCTGATTGTTACATTGCGCATTGCATTGTGTTTGCATAACAAACTACCTGATTGTTGCATTACGCATCGCATTAGTTTTGCATAGCAAACTGCCTGATTGGTGCATTACGCATCGCATTAGTTCGCATTACGAACTGCTGAATTGTTGCATAACGAACTGCATTATTTTTACATTGCAAAGTGCCTGATTCTTGCTTTACGAACTGCATAGCATTGCACTAGAATTGCATTGGATCACCTAGAATTGCTCATTAATACCGTCAGACCCTACAAGGGCTGGCTGGCCTAATAACCGCCCCGGAGGAATATTACAAATACGCATATGTTGGATTTTTAGCGTGTGGTCTCATCGTATATCTTTTTATATAAACATATACTTGTTTTTCTATAAAACTAGTGTGGAGTCCTTTTGTGGTGTCATCATTGGGTCACTGAGAGCGTGGTTGCAAATACTTTACACATTAGCCTTGAAGATAAGCCTGGCTGCTCGTGCCTAGCTACCAAGGGGGTGAGCAGGGGCTATCTGAGAAGGTGTCCGTCCTTTCCCTGACGTGGAAGCGAGGGTCCCTACTTGGCCTAAGGTACCTACCTCAGCCAACTAGGGAATCCCGGTTCTAACATTGGTGGCAGCGGTGGGATCTACCGCTGATGGTCAGCGGTTTTGGAATTTGAACGTGTATTTTCAAATTCACTCACAGTGATTGGTGTACATCACAAGTTTAGCGCAGACCACGACGTAACCATATATTGTGAGTTTTGATTTTTTTTTGGTTCTATTTTTGAGAGGCCTTTAAGCCACACATCATGTCTCAGAGGAGTCAAGTAGCCAGTGAGGCTGCAGAATTAGAGTTCGACATTGAGGCATTGTTTACCTACAAAGTTGATCAATTGAGGCAATTCTGCAGAGCTTTGGGATGTCCCATGAAAAGTAGCGCCAAGAAGGAGGAGCTGTAAATGGCATTGAGGGCCTGGTGGGAAGCCAAAGGGGCTCAGGAGACGGGTGATGTTGAGGTGGATGAGGATGACCCAGGGAATGGATTTGGTCCACAGGATTTGCCAGTGGAAGGACAAGCCTCAGGGGCTGGTAGTAACCATTCAGGGAGGAGTTTTTTCCCAGTGGAGCTGGAGGAAAACCAAAGTGTCAGAGAGCATGAGTTGGAGGTTTTAAAACTTAAAACTCAAGCAGAGGAGAATAAGCTGCTCATTGAAAGTGAAAAGCGAGCAGAGGAGAGCAGGAACGCTCTCGCCTTGGAAGAGAAAAAGATTCTCTTATCTCATGAGTTAAGCATGAGGGAACTGGACATTAAGGTTAAACAGGTGGAGTCCAGTTAGAATGGTGGCAGCGCACAGCCAGTGCCAAGTGTGGATGAGTACAAGCGTGCACTGGATGATTGGGTGTTGGTTAGCATTTCAAATGATTTGAAGGGGTTGCTCAATTTGGCCCCCAGGGAGCCTAGGCTCAGTAATTGTTTTGCAGGATTGCGCCAACCCGTGTTAGGGTGCGAGCTCTTTGATTCCCGAGAGCTGGCATAAGAGCCCGACCCCTGGTCATGGGTCCAAGGGTCTGAAAAGGCCTTAGAGAGGGAAGAGGAGCGAAGTAGAGTAGTTGGGTCCCAGAGTAGTGGGGGGGCATGCGGGCTAGCGCCCTGTCTCAAAGGAGAGGGAGGGAGTGTGAGCAGCATCCCCAGGGGTTCACCACCCCACCCCAGAGACTGGAGGGTTCCTTAGAGGAGCACCAGGTTGGAGGCCTAGTACCTACTTGCCAGCTGTGTGAGGAAGAACACCTAGCGTCAGGAGGGCGGGGGCGTCTGTACCAGGAGCTCCCGCGGTCCTGAAGTTTGTGGGTGCCAATCCTAAATGGCAGGCACAGAAATCTAAATGGATGGTTAAGAGAGGGAGGAGTCCCTCCTGGGAAAACCCATGGGACAGTGCCCAGCCAGTCGGGCTAGGTCCCCTAGAAGTGACCGGGGTAAACCCACTTCTAACCTGGAGGGCAGGATAACTGGGGACAGTATCCTGACCGATGGGTCTTCCAGGGGTACCGCTCTAGGTGGGGGTTGGCAAGGGACCAGCACCCCTAGAGAGGCCCTGACTGCCAAGAAGTACCCATGGAGCAGCATAGTTGGCCCAGGGAGCAGTGACCAAGAGAACCCCCTGGGTAAGGAAGGCATAGAACAGGAGGGTGTCCCTGCAGTAGCGGGCCTGCGTCCGTGTTCTATCGCCCTAAGCAGGGAAGTCCATCAAGGTAGTGTTTGGCCTACCCTGGCTTTCGGCTGGGAGGGGGTTGTGTTGGACTTGGCCCTTTTTGGCTAAAGTTCCTTAAACTTTTTGCTTTCCCCCAGACCTTTTTTCTGACATGGTGTTTCCAACTTAGATGCTTTGGGCACTTTGCCACTGCTGATCAGTGTCAAAGTGCAAGTGCTCCCTGTGTAAAGTGTAATGGTAATTGGTTGTCCATGATTGGTATGTTTGCCTTACTAGTAAAGTCCCTAGTAAAGTGCACTATGTGTGCCAGGGCTAGTAATGCTACTGCTACTAGTGGGCCTGCAGCACTAATTGTGCCACCCACACAAGTAGCCTTAAAGAGAGAACTCAGGCCTGCCACTGCAGTGCCTGCGCGCAGCTTGTTAAGTTGCCTTGTTGTCCTGACAAGTGCACCCACTTGCCAGGCCTTACCCTTCCCTTTCTATGCACATCAGACACCCCTATGGTAGGCCCAAGGTACCCCCCTGGGCAGGGTGCAGTGTATGTGAAAGGTAGGACATGTACTGAGGTGTGTACCATGTCCTAACAGTGAAATACTCTCCATTTCGTTTTTCACTGTTGGAAGGCCATCTTGCCCATAGGACAGAATGGGGAAGGCTGTGTAATGTGTTTCCAGCCTATCTTCCCAAAGGCTTAAGATGGAGAGGTGAAGGTTAGTGTGCCTGAACTCACAATTTAATAACACATCTTTTTGTGAAGGTGGTTTTTGAATTGCGTGTTTAGAAACCGCTCTTTTAGAAGTGGCTGGGTTTTTGTGCTCTAACATTTCTGTGTGTCTCTGCCTGGTTGTGGATTGACTATCTGAATTTAAATGTGATAGGCTCTGGGTAATGTCTTGACCCAGGGGAGGAGGTGAGACAGCAACAGGCTGACCTGCATCTGGAGTGTAGGGGGAGGAGTAGCCCCGGGAGGTGAAGAGGCCTGCGTTGCTGCCATAAAACAATGGCTCCATCTCCTGCTGAGTGATTAAGGAGCCAGACCCCCCACTTTCAAAGGCAGAAGGTGTCACTGTCAGGGAGACACCCAGAACTGGTTTAGACAGGGGTCAGTGCCCCCCTGAACACAAAGACTTCAAAGACATTTAGGGGTATAACTATGAGAGCTGAAACCCCTGGACTTTGGAATGGAACTGTTCAAGACTGTAAAGGATTGAACCTACTTCGTGGTCAACAGGAACCTCTGCCAAGGAAGAAACAGCTGAATAGACTGAAGGAAAGCACTGACCCTTGCTGTGTGTTCTGGGGCTGGCCTGCAGTGTGCTGCTTTAACCAAGGAAGAGGCTAAAGGGACTTTGCTGTGTGCTGTGCCCCCCTGCTTGAAAGGACTTTACTGTGTCCTGAAGTAACTTAACCCCAAGGGCCCGAGGAGAGCTGGCTCCCTGTTGTGGAAACTCAGGAACACAAAAGTTTCCAGAAGTGTCTCAGCGACGCTCTGTGCATGTGCTTTTTGCAGCCTGAGACCCTCGTAAGAAGTGCCCTGTGATCGTGAGCACCAGGAGTCCAAGTGAGTCTCTGCGATGCTGTGTGCATGTGCTTCGTGCAGCCTGAGACCTTCGTGAGGATTGCCCTGTGATCGTGTGCGCCCGGAGCTCGAGGGAGTCTCAGCGACGCTGTGTGCATGTGCTTCGGGCAGCCTGCGACCTTCGTGAGAATTGCCCCGTGACCGTGCACACCCGAAGATCAAGGGAATCTCAGCGACGCTGTGTGCGTGTGCCCTGTTGCAGCCTGAGATCTTTGATATCGCCATCGGCCCGGAATCAACCAAGTCGCACCGGAGGCCCAAGTCGCGAGAGGAGGAGAGGAGAGCGAGGTCGCACATCCCAGGTAACGTGTGTCGCCGCCTGGGGCGGGGTGTGGGCTCGGAGAGGGACGCTCTCGGCCTCTCCCCTTCTTGCAGCACGAGCCTCTGCTCAAGCTCGTATCGCGGCCTGTACGTGCCAAGGAGTGGCAGTACCGGGGCCGGAGTGTTGAGCTGTACTTTGGTTTACTCCATACCCGTGTTGGGGGCATATGTTGGCCGAAGCTGACCGCGAGTCAGTACGAGAGGCAGAGAGACCGTCTAAAACACCGTGATCGGTGCCGAAGTGCCTTGCGCATTGCATTGTTTCTGCATTACGAACTACCTGATTGTTACATTGCGCATTGCATTGTGTTTGCATAACGAACTGCCTGATTGTTGCATTACGCATCGCATTAGTTTGCATTACGAACTCCCTGATCGTTACATTGCGCATTGCATTGTGGTTGCATTACGAACTACCTGATTGTTGCATTACGCATCGCATTAGTTTGCATTACGACTTACCTGATTGTTACATTGCGCATTGCATTGTGTTTGCATAACGAACTACCTGATTGTTGCATTACGCATCGCATTAGTTTTGCATAACGAACTGCCTGATTGGTGCATTACGCATCGCATTAGTTCGCATTATGAACTGCTGGATTGTTGCATAACAAACTGCATTATTTTTACATTGCAAAGTGCCTGATTCTTGCTTTACGAACTGCATAGCATTGCACTAGAATTGCATTGGATCACCTAGAATTGCTCATTAATACCGTCAGACCCTACAAGGGCTGGCTGGCCTAATAACCGGCCAGGAGGAATATTACAAATACGCATATGTTGGATTTTTATCGTGTGGTCTCATCGTATATCTTTTTATATAAACATATACTTGTTTTTCTATGAAACTCGTGTGGAGTCCTTTTGTGGTGTCATCATTGGGTCACTGAGAGCGTGGTTGCAAATACTTTACACATTAGCCTTGAAGATAAGCCTGGCTGCTCGTGCCAAGCTACCAAGGGGGTGAGCAGGGGCTATCTGAGAAGGTGTCCGTCCTTTCCCTGACGTGGAAGCGAGGGTCCCTACTTGACCTAAGGTACCTACCTCAGCCAACTAGGGAATCCCAGTTCTAACAAACGCCATACCCTATGGCGAAATGATTAGGGCTAGACGCAATTCTAGTGAGGAACCAAACTTTGCTAAAAATGTCAAATCTTTAAAAAAGAGCTTTCATGAAAGAGGATATACACAGAAATGCTACAAGCTGAGGCAAGAGTTATGAAAGTTGATCGAAAGTCTATATTCATGTCACGACAGAAACAGCAAAAAAAGAAAGAGATACATAAGTAGGTGATTTTTATCACACAATATAATGTATATAGTGACCACATTTATAACATTTTACGGAAAAATTGGCACTTGTTAACATCAGGATTATTGCCTGAAGGCACTGTTGCCAATAAACCCAAAGTAGTTTAAAGAAGGGGCAACACGTCGAAAAAAATACTATGTCCAAGTTACATAAGGGATAAAAAAAATTCAATCCTCTACATGGCTTCCTTGTAAACCGATCGGTTTTTATGTATATGGGACATGTAATGTTTGTCAATTTGGATGTAATAAAAAACTGAGATTCAAATACAACATTGCCAGGGAATTTAACATTGATACATTCATCAACTGTAACACCACCTATACAGTCTATGCAATAGGATGTTCCTGTAATAAAATTTACAGAGGAAGTAGTTTCAGGAGTCTTAAGACCAGAATTCAGGAACATATAAGGGCCATCAAAAATAAGGATGAGAGATACCCGGTAGCAACACATATACATGAATCACATCCTGAAGACACTGTTATTTGGTTCCATGCGCTAGAACATGTTAAGGCTTTGGAGAGAGGTGGAAACAGAGAACTTGCACTTAGGAAAGCAGAGGCAGGGTGGATTTGCCGCCTACAGACAATAGCTCTGGGTCTCAACACCAACAGTGAACTCTACCATTTCCTGTAAAAATTAATTTTATGCAAGAGAAAGGAATCACCTAATTTGCTGCGAATAATGAACATCTATAAAAGGGATTATGATAAACACCAGACATAATGTTGCATGTGACACTATGGGGCCGATTCCGATTCGGGCCGGAAATCTCTCCGACCGAGCCGGACCCGGAGAGATTTCCGACCGAATCGGACCCGTGCAGCCCGACCGAACGAGTACGATGCGTCCGTATGCTATCGGACTCGATTCGGTCGGACTCCCATTGAAGTCAATGGGAGCCGGGCGTACAACGCGTACGCGGGCTCCCATTGACTCAATGGGTGCGAGGCAAACAGGGGCGCCCCCTACAGCGGGTACGCGGCGAAGCGACTCGCGCCGTACATGCACAGGTAGGGGTGACCCATGGGTCCCCCCTGTGTGCGACTCGCGTGGCTACACGTACAGGGGGGTCCGACACGGACCCCCCAAGTACGGCTCCGACTGCTCTTTCGAGCCGGACAGCGCGTGTCGGTCGGACTGCTCGCGGCGCGCATCGTACTTACCCGGCCGGGGAACGTCTCCATTGCGCGGTGCGAGTCGTGTCCGAGCGAGTCGGTCGGTGCGGTCCGACCCGGGAACGAGTCGGTCGGAGCGGTTGGGACGCCCGAACGAGTCGGTCGGCGATTTCGCATCATACTCGCTCGGCCGGACGCGCGTATGAATCGGTCGGGAAATAGGGCTCCGAATCGGATCCGGTTAAGCCGAATTCGATTCGGAGCCCTACCGGCCGAGATCGGAATCGGCCCCTATATGTGTCTGTCGGACACTTTAAGTTGGCAGCTGAAAATAAGTGAAATTAAGCTGTGTACTTTTCCTGTAATGTAATCTGAAATGGACTTATTTTGCGACTAAATAAATTAAAATATTATTAAATACAACATCCCTGTAGTCAAAACTGGATTAGTAGCTGAATTGCGGGCAACTATTTATGTGTATTAACTGCAAAGGGTCAGCTTATAAAAAAGGGCTCCCTCTGAACTGTGAAAATGGCGAATGTAAAAAACTGAAGTTAGCCACAGATTTAGTCCAGTGATGTAATCTAAAAAGGGACTTAATTCTGGACTAAACTGTCCAAAATTACACTACATTTAATATCCGTGTAGAAATAATCAGATTTTGTGAATAATAACTTTAATATTCCAAATTAAACGTTTTTTTTTAAACTTATAGCTGACGATCTAAAAATGATGCAGTAAGCTAATGAATCCTATATTATAACAAAGGTTAGGAACCCTTTTTTTTTTTTACATCAAATTAATTTTAATATTATGATAATAGAATAATCGTGCAGAAAAAACTCAAAATGGTTTCTTCGGGACTTTTAAAGATGGCGGCCGTAGAAACTTAAATATGCAGAGCAATTCCTTGATCCCGTACTTTAATTAGAAAAGGGACTCTTATTCAGACCAAGAAAATCATAATGAAAATCGATTGTAAACATAATTCTTATGTATAGAACATCAGATCGGCTCTGTATATATTTAGAGCAATAACCGAATATATAGTGGGTTTGGGAGTGATGATACTAACTTTTTACGAAAGAACATCTAATGTTAGCTTCTAAATGGTGTCTTTAGCAGGTCCAAGACGGCGGCCAAACAAACGTGAAGGATGCCACTTAAATTCCATGGCCCCGTATTGTCATCAAAAAGGAGGGACTTATTTTCAAGTCGGGTCGATTATGGCAAAAAATAATAGCAAAAACACACTTATTTAATAAAAAATAGATTTCAAATGTATATAATTTTAGTACAAACGAATTGTAGGTCTATGAGCAACCTAACTACTTCTGTAGCGTAAAAGGAACCTATTGGCCAATGCAATATGGCGCCATGAAAACGTAACGCAGGGAACGTAATTCCTGACAATCTACAGGTGATTTCAATTAGCGGGCTATTTAAATGGAGCCTCTGCATGGCATGAGTTGCACACACTGCCGATTCCACACCGTCACGAGAACTACAGAAGATCAGAAGTAAGTTATATGCCAAGCGGGAGGCTTTTGTTTTGTAATAAGGGGACTTTCAAGCTGCAACATTAGGCAATTGCAGGGTATAACAATACTTTATACATTGGGGGTAGGGAGATTATAAATTGCCTCTGTATGTGGTAACCAGACCCCCTCCTCTCTGGAGGAACATTGGGGTTGTTTCCATCATTTCATAAGTGTTTTTTTAATAAAAACATCGATGTTGCACTTTCTATAAATACAAGATGGTATTTGAAGGAAGGGCACCTTAGTAATATTGGGGCCTTTTTTACCATGTTATGTTTAACTAACAGGATCAACAACCAACAAATGGGGATGGTGTGCACTAAGGGCTGCCATTCTTGAGACCACATAGAAGGGAGATAATACCTTCCTAAATAATAAAAAAAAGCCATTATCCTGAAAATAGGAAATACATTTAATTTTATGTATTCATATACATGACGTCGAATCTATTTAAGTTATCTTTCTGGAACTCTTGTTTCCAATAGATTTACCATTGGGGTAATACCGAACGAAGCATTATTTCCAGACATAAGGTCCTAATACCAGATGGATTACTACAGATGGTTTCTCCACCTATTTTTAAAATAACTACTTTGGGATTACCTCTTTAAGTTACATACGATAGGCATTTATCCTGTTAATAGACAAATCGTCCATCCGTTTATCACAAGAGACAAAGTAGAACAACGCTCACGGCTTTCAAGACAGGAAGCCAAAGTTTTCTCTTTATCTGGTAAGATCAGTGTAAATATAGGCTTGGTTAGGGGTTATCTTTTTGGGTGACAAACTCAACCAATAAAATGGCATATATTTGTCTTGATGTACAAAGACGGTTTGTGTGCTCCATCCCACCTGGAGCATAACACTATGCATGTTAGCGGTTTAGCAAATATTTTATACAGTGTTTATTGGTACAATGTCTTCAATTCAACAGGAAAAATAATAGAATTGAGGTTTGTAATGAATTAATATGTGGCACTCTTTTGTGTGTGAATTCGCGCATTTCTCTTTTTTAGAAAAATGTATATAAAAATAGAACTGTTTCTACACATGATTTAATGATCTTTACTAGCCAAATTCATAAAAAAATGGAAAAATGTTTTAATGGATTTACATGATTTTAAATTTTGTAAATATAACCTGTATATATGTATATTGTTTGTAGCCCTGAAGAAGTCCGAGAGGACGAAACGCGTTGGCTACGGTTTTATCTATTGTGAAGAAGAAGTCAC
This sequence comes from Calotriton arnoldi, assembly GCA_963921515.1. Taxonomy (NCBI): domain Eukaryota; kingdom Metazoa; phylum Chordata; class Amphibia; order Caudata; family Salamandridae; genus Calotriton; species Calotriton arnoldi. The sequence continues at coordinate 805,454 of CAWUFW010006644.1, forward strand.
GAATAAAGGGATTGAAATACACCTGCTGAATCAATGTCATATTTAATTGTGTGGTTAAAGAATATTAATGAGTGTTAAACTCATTTATGAATTATACTGCATTTGTGAATAATTGAAATTAAGGGTGCTGGATCATTCAGGTTTTTAAGTTTTTCACTACATGGACATGTAAAACTCAAAAGTACATGTCCAACTTTGTAAATATACTTCACCCTGCCGTAGTGGCTGACGAGGGCCTGCCTTAGGGGTGACTTATATGCATTAAAAAGGAAGATTTGGGCCTGCAAGAGGGTTATCTTGCCAGGTCGACATGGCAGTTTCAAACTGGACATGCAGGCTCTGCAATGGCAGGCCTGAGACATGCTCAAAGGGCTACTTAAGTGGGTGGCACAATCAGTGCGGCTGGTCCACTAGTGATGTGGCAACAAATGACGGACGGAATGCTAAATTAATCAAACATTTACCCCAGTCAAGAGATCTGGGTTAAATCCATAGTTCTTTTGCTGGTGTCGGGGTCCCAGGTTGCTTGTTTCTGGTCCAGGGAGGGCCTGGCCTGGCAGTTTGGGCTGGACTGTTTCCATGGAGAGCAGGGTCAAGACCGATTTGCATATGGCTGGGTCTAAACTGTAATGGCGTTGCGTGCTACAAAATGATGGATTTAACCCAGATCTGTGACTGGGGGTGAATGTTTGATTGGTTCAGCATTCCGTCTTTCAAATGTTCTTTTTGCATTTGTCACCATAAATGGGAAGGGTGTGCCCAGACGTGGGGCCCATGCTCGCTACGCCACCAGATTCAAGCTAGCCTGGCTAGTGAGGGGAGAAATCCAGAAACCGGTCCTAGGATGCTTGTTTCTGGTTCAGGGTGGACCTGGCCTGGCAGTTCGGGCTGAACTGTTCCCATGGGGAGCAGGGTCAAGACTGATTTGCATATGGCTGGGTCTAAACTGGAATGGCGTGATGTGCAAAACAACGATGGATTTAACCCAGATCTGTGGCTGGGGTGAATGTTTGATTGGTTCGGCATTCCGTCCATCATCTGTTCTTTTTGCATTTGCAGGTCCACTAGTAGCATTGGATTTACAGGCTCTGGGCACATATATTGCACTTTACTAGGGATAGACAAGTAAATTCAATATGCCAATTGTGGATAAGCCAATGTTACCATGTTTTAAGTAGAGAGCACATGCAGTTTAGCACTAGTTAGCAGTGGTAAAGTGCCCAGAGTCCAAAGGCCAACAAAAACAAGGTCAGCAAAAATGGGAGGAGGAAGGCAAAAGTCTGTGGGTGACCCTGCAGAAAGGGCTAGGTCCAAGAGTATTGTTGTGTAGTTCCTACCAATCCGTAGGACCTGCGCATTGTTTGGACAACATAAACTAAGGGCTTAGTGTCAAGACTGATTTCGGACAACCCCACAGGATATGTTTATCTATAGACCAGCTGGCTCACAGTGCCAACGTAAGCCCCCCTAACCTACCAGGGAGCAAATGGTTTTCTGGCAACCACTGAACATGACAACCCTGACCCCTCAGGGATTGTGGAAACAGTACAGAATATTTTGCTCAGTCACTAATGCTCACTTATTCTCAGAGAAATATGTAGAGAATACACAGTGAGATGTTTTCAATAACATTTATTGAACCAACGTTATTCTTGCATAAAATACGTGTGCTGCAATGATTAGTAGACAGACGCAAATAAACATGATTACAAGCACCAAAAGAGTAAATAGTGGATATAGTTCCACCATGGTGCTAAACAGTGCATATATGCAGGAATATAAACAAGGCAGCAATTCTAGCGTACTCCTACTATGCGAACCCTACTCTAAGGGTAACTAGAGTGTGTGTAGGTGTAGAGCCAAGAATCCCCCCCAAGGGACAATCCAACCCCATTACCTGATGGGATAGGGTGAAGGACCCCATCTTGGTCACAAACTGGACAACCCAAGAGACCCCTGCGTGGTGATTTCTCAGCATGCAAGGACCCTCGGTGTCAGCAGAAGTGCTACCTCTACTAATCTATAAGGATGCTCATCTTTTATATTAGAAAGCAGCCTTGCGATGTGCGCATAGATTAGTGATGTTATGGATATGTAGATAGCCATGTCGCCCCATGGATGAAGATAGTGATGACATTTGTACCCAGTGCAAAACGAGACCTTGTACATGATGTTCAGGGCGTTGCGATAATGTTGTGTGAAGCTAGATGTAAAAACAAGTTTAGTTTCAGAGAAAGTAATCCAACATTGTTGTGCATGCAAATATATGCTGCAGCGTTGTGTTTGGTCTGAGCGCCGTGGAGCGGCGCTCAGCCAGGGAATGAGGGCCTGGGCACATTCTCCATGCAGCTGTAATGCAGCCTGCATTGAGAACAGGGGAAGTGTGCATGACTGTTTTGGGCGGCCCGAGAGGGACGGCCAAACAGTCATTGCACACTTAGGAGCGGGCAAACCACTCCTGCCCTGCTCCTCTTTTCTCAGAGCAGCCCCGCCCTACCCAGAAAGCTGCCGCAGCAGAAGGAAACATAAAATGATATTAACTTGAGTTAATATCATTTTATGTTTCCTGCTGCAGGGCAGTGGTGCGACACTCCTCCGCCTTAGCGGAGGAGCCGCCACTGACTGTGTTTGATGCATGCCAATATTTTTTTCTTCAAAAAAGAAAACGTTAATAATGGAGAGTACGTGCAAACCCATCATAAGCATTGTTATGAGCAACATGAAAATAAATTAAGGGCCGTATATTTAAAGGAAGTCGCAGAAGTGCATCACAGTTATGTGTCCTTGCAATGATGCAGATTGATGACTTTCAGGAATTTGCAAGAGTTTACAAAAGTAGGCCTGGAAACCCTACTTCTATTTTTGTCTAAGCAAATACACATATGTATTTGATTTTGTGAAATTCTGACTAGAAGGTGCAAATTCACCTACCCTCGTTTTACTCCTCCTACCTTTGTTAGGAGTAAATTACTAACTTTTTCCAGTGTGGGGAGAAATTGGACAAGAGTTGGTGAATACCAATGAGCATGTTAGTTTGTGGATGTGCGCAGACTTGCAGGGCATTCAAACAATGGAGCTACTGCTTCCCACTTACTTCCAGCTCGCGTATGTAGATTGGGAGAACAGTGACACAATCAGAACCTTGTTAGAATCCAAAACCTGATATAATATGAGCCCTAACATAATTAGAGAGTTTATTATCAAAGCTTTGCTATAATGAGAATGCCACCATAATTTGTCACCTCATTATGTGGCACCAAAAGGGACAAGTGGATTTTTTTACAACACGAGTAGATTTCTGAGGCACTCAGGGGCATATTTACAAGCCCCTTGTGCCACTTTTGCGCCGCCGTTGCGTCACGCATGTGACGCAGCGGCGACGCAAACCATGCGCCGCGTTGCGCTATATTTACAACGTGACGCATCTAGGGAGATGCGTCACGTAGTAAACCCCTGCGCCACATGAAACCTGCATCAGGTTTCATGTGGGCGTACGGCGCAGGGGGCGTTCCGGCGCAGGAACGCCTCGGCAAAGTGACGTAGTGAAATCTACAAGATTTCACGCAGTCACTTTTCGATGCTGGTGCGTCAAATCCTTACGCCTGCTTCAAGCAGGCGTAAGGATTGACGCACCATGTTAGGGATAGGAAGGTTGGAACAGTGCTGGAGTTGCGTCGCGCTTGCGACACAACTTCAGCACTGCGCCAACCTTCCGCCAGCAGATGCGTCACGCATCTGCTTATCCCTGCGCCAAGATGCGCCGCATTGTAAATGCGGCGCATCGGACGTGGCGCAAGGGTAAACTTGCGTGACGCATTTTCCCTGGCGCATCCCTGCTGATATGCAGGGATGCGCCAGGAAACGTAAATATGCCCCTATGTCTCTTAGACAAGGTAATATTTTATAATATTCCCCACTCCTTCTGGTAGTGTACCAATGAACACCTTTGTATAAGTCTTTCTTCTGTATCTATTAAGTACAGATGTCCTAAACTCCACTTCTTGGCTAGCTGCTATTACTCCAATAGAACATACTAGACACTTAGGGGCATATTTACAAGCCCCTTGCGCCACTTTTGCGCCGCCGTTGCGTCACGCATGTGACGCAGCGGTGACGCAAACCATGCGCCGCGTTGCGCTTATATTTACAACGTGACGCATCTAGGGAGATGCGTCACGTAGTAAACCCCTGCGCCACATGAAACCTGCGTCAGGTTTCATGTGGGCGTACCGCGCAGGGGGGCGTTCGGCACAGGAACGCCTCGGCAAAGTGACGTAGTGAAATCTACAAGATTTCACGCAGTCACTTTTCCGGCAGCTGGTGCGTCAAATCCTTACGCCTGCTTAAAGCAGGCGTAAGGATTGACGCACCATGTTAGGGATAGGGAAGGTTGGAACAGTGCTGGAGTTGCGTCGCGCTTGCGACACAACTTCAGCACTGCGCCAACCTTCCGCCGGCAGATGCGTCACGCATCTGCTTATCCTTGCGCCACGATGCGCCGCATTGTAAATGCGGCGCATCGGACGTGGCGCAAGGGTAAACTTGCGTGACGCATTTTCCCTGGCGCATCCCTGCTGATATGCAGGGATGCGCCAGGGAACGTAAATATGCCCCTTACTGCATATGATTTTGTTTAAATTGCCATGTATGGAATACACACTGCATTTTGTGATTCCAAGATGGCCACCGTTATGGCCTGAAAATATTTTACACAACGTCGTTCTATAGGACCCAAGTATTCGTCACTTACTGGCTTTTATTGTCTTGAATGTCGAGAATTTGACTTTGATCATTGACCGCATAGAGAAAACTAAAGCGCTTGACTGATGCTTCTGGAATATGAACATGAGCTCTAAGATTGAGCACAATGTCAAGATGGTCAACAAGATAATGATGATGATGCCTTGTAGGTATAGAGTAATATGCTCCAATCTAGATTCTCTGTCACAGAGCAGAAGTTTACGTGGGTGACTTCATCCATGGACTTCTTCCTTGATAATCCAAAAGGGACAAAAGGCAAAATACTTAAAGTGTGATATGGTTTAATAGTCACATCAACCACAAAGAGGTACTTAATATAGTTCCTCATACTTTCATGTCGACAAGATAGCAACATAACTGATAGAAAATCATCTCTTCCGCGCTTCGCTAACATGTCGGTCATTGGCACATACACTATTTAACACAAAATTGGAACATCAATTCGGTTGCTTGAGGTGTATGTTTATCTGTACTGAGATTTATAGACATCTTACAGCTTTGAAAAAGGTAGTACAGGACGAAACACAATGGCTGCCGTCACTAATGTGATTGAATCTGACTATGAAGGGAAAGAGCCCTAACATGCATTCTGGCTACAGCAAGAGGCGCAGGGGGCAGAACCCATACAATTAGAAGTGTCTCCAGTAGATCTCCAATTGCGGACCTCTACTGGGTGGTGCTTTATCCAAGGTCAGTGTCGCCTTTATTATAAATGTATACATTTTCTATTACACTCGAAAGCTTTGGTCTTAGGTGACATCCAGCTTAATTCACATAAAGTACTCCCCTATTGCCTTATACATACAGTCTTAGATGGAACCTGATCGAATAACCATAGACCCTCGCTGAAGACGACAGTTTACACCACCGGGTGGTGGGCAAGGAAGCAAGTCCTTCTTATTTTATATACCCTCACACACCCTAGTGGTGTCATGCTTCATCATCGGGTCGCCCTGACGCCTAAAAAGTCAGGGTGGGCTCAACCAATCTTTCAGGGAGCTCTTAATGATATGTTTTTGGCCAGGGGGAATAAAGATTTAAAAATCTCAGAAAGATCCCAGTGTCCCTTTATTCTTGGATCTCGCTGAAATATTAAAAATAAAGCTAAAATTAGGGTCTTCGGGATATTATGGTCCTAGGACCCTAATGCCAACATGCCACGAATTATATGTCGTAACACATATCAAAGTGTCCTTCTCTCTCTTTTCGTGACTTTCGAGGAGTGCTTCTCTGGGTGTGTTCCGCGACCTTTTTCTAGCCCTATCAATGATTAAACAATACCGTGTAGTCAATGTGTTGTATTAAATATATGTTTTTGTTGTTTAGAAAACTGTCCTGAAGAAGGTGTTTATTTCACATATCCACCGAAACGCTTCGTCGACAACTGTTTTCTCAAGATTATGTATTTGAAATTAAATGTTTTTATGATTACTATTTGCCTAATATTATGTATTTTTAATGCAATGTTTTTATGGTAATATTTTTTACAAATGTATTGAATAAATATTGTATGCAAACTTTCTGTTTTTTACGATGTTTTTTGACTCCATGGTATAATTGTAATGTCTTCCTAATAACTGTTAGCCTTTTAACCACTAGTATTAGTCTAGGTTGCTATTTTTTGTGTACTGACTCATATGTTTTTAGGGCCCTGTCCCTGACTGGATTCTAAGGGGACCTCCCTTGTGGGTTTTTTCTTAGGATACTTATATCCAACTATCTATTGTACCTGATACATCCAATGCTCCAAATACCGCTCCGCGACTTCATACCTTGTTACAAACCATGCCCAAGGCATCCACTATCTATAACTATTTACAAAGTCCCGCAACTGATAGGCAGAAATCTAAAACAGAACAGTTGTGGGAACGCAACTTTATGACATCCTGGCCGTTGTCACTATGGAAGAACATATGGACTAAGATTCGTAGATCTTCCAGGGCAGCTAATACAACGCAAACATTGTTTTTTGTATATAATAGACTCTTACTAACACCAACTACTTTAAGTAAATGTTTTTCAACGGTATCGGATACTTGCTGGACATGTTCGTCCTCAAATGCTGACTTATTTCATATGTTATTTTATTGTCCATGTGTATATACATTCTGGAAACAAGTATATATGTAAGCCCGTTTTTATATAGCGCAGCTACTCACCCTTACGGGTCTCAAGGCGCTGGGGGCCGTAGTGGTAATTAAGTGAGCTATTGCCCAGAGTCACATGGTGCTGAGCTGAGCTGCCGCCGGAGCCGGGGATCGAACCGTGAACCCTGTGCTCCGAAGTCAGCTGCCCTGGCCGCTGCACCACACCTCTCCACAAGTATGGACTCCACAAGCATCGAACCGTGAACCCTGTGCTCCGAAGTCAGCTGCCCTGGCCGCTGCACCACACCTCTCCACAAGTATGGACCCAAATCAATTTAATTTTTGGTACTAAATTTCCTTTTTCCTTTACTCATATTTTTCTAGGAAGTCTCTCTTCTATTTGGGAAAATGTCACGCTAAATGTTAAAATTATTGATTTATTATTAGCGGTTGCTTTTCAGCAAATAACCACAAATTGGAAAGATTTTACAAAAATTTCTTATAAAGCTTGGTGGTATGTTGTTTGCCATAATCATAGACTGGACACTTCTTTTGTTTACCCTTTACACATGGCAACGAAACGTTTAAACGTGTGGTCACCCGTCACAGCATACATTGATGTAAGCGCCCAAAGATGTTCCTTACCACAACCACCTCAGCAGGAAGTCCTTAAACCATCTTGACTCCCCTAATGGTTCCTAAAACGTATTTATATTCTAATGTTATTTATGCTTCATTTATATTGTTTTGCTTTTTCTATTTTCCTTAATAAGTCTGATTCATGTAGTTCTATTGTAACAGACATGTAATGTAATGGCGTGAGTTCAATATTTTGTATTGTAGCAGACACCTTTATTCTTTCCAATAAAATTATTTTTGAACTTAAAAAATAAATGGCAGCAATATTAGGTTTTTTATAGACAGTCGACCTCGTCCTCTACCAATCTAATCCCAGCCCAAACAAACTGCGAAAGGCAGTCACAGATGGAGTATACCAAGGACCAGATTTACTAAGGGCTTATGTTGCTCTTACGTGACCAAAGTCTTAACAAGGCGACACATGTCATTTAGTGGGATTTTCTAAGTCACACAAAGACACCCTGCATGGCTCTACGTGATTTAGTAAATCCAAAATAACGCAAGCCAGCGCATATCACTGCCTTGCATTACCTTGACACAGGGAGGCGATCCATGGGTGTTCAAATGCATCCATCCATGGATTGTGGGGCATTCCCAGATTTACAAAGTTGTAAACCTGGGAATGTGTCAAAATGTTATGCCTCCCAGATATCTTTTTTTCTCCTCTGTACTTCCTTTTTTATGTGTGCTGCATTTCACACGAAACATTGACAAGGGAAAATGCCTTTAAGGATTACTTTTGCACAGGAAGGTGTTCCTTCCTGCACAAAAACAATCCTGCTTGTAACAAAGGCACCTTTGCACCACTGTGCAAGGGTGCCTGTGTTGGCACTAGGCATCACAGTGTGCCAATACAAGGAGGCAGCAGAAATGCGCCATATCTTTGTAAATATGGTGCATTTCTGATGTCTCCCTTTCACGCAATGCAGTGCAGAATGTTGCCTCACTGCGCTGTGTGAAATGTTAGTAAATCTGGCCCTAAGTGTTTAGTGGTATGAACCGTTGTTCACGTTCTAACAAGCTTGGCCCATTTCACCATGCAAGGAAGCCTGTGACAGGTAATTGGTGCCCTTGATCTCTCTTCCCAAATATGAACAGGCATGGAGATGAAAGATGTCCCTGTGTCCATCGCAAACACGGTTCCATGGTGGGTGTCAGCTGTCCAAAGCCTCCATGACCTGGGCCCTATGAATGGCAAAACAAATTCTGAATGGTGCTTGTCCTCACCAGTCTAAGAATCATACATCGATAAAAACAAATGAACCTATTTCTTACCGGTGATCTACAATACTCTGAATCATAAGTTCCTCGTTCCAGTTATCACGTGTCAGGCTCTGCCGTCTGCCAATGCCTTCCCACACCTTTTTTACCACAAAATAGTCCTTCAGTTTTTGTGGTCCATGCCATAAAATTCCTACTATACCCAGGCGCTTCCTGTCTTCACAAGCTACATTTATCAGTGATCTGACAAGAGGGAGTGACAGGAATCAAACTAGGACAAGGAGCTCCTGATCCCGAGTAATGAAGATTACCAGTAAGTAATAGGTTCATTACTTCTTCACCTTTGCTCCTCGTCCTAGTCATCACCTGTAAGGATATAAATAAGCCACTCAGGCAGTGATAACATTTCACATATTTATTCTGATAAACATTTCCATTCAAAACAGATTGCATACAGTTGCATACAAATACTTCATTGCAGCTATTAACACTCCCATAGCGAAGTTCACAGACGCATCCTTATTCATTTCTAACCTATAATGTGCTACGAAACTTGTAGGAGTGGACCAAGTAGCTGTTCTTTATAGCTCCTGTAGATACACACCAGCTAACTCTGCCTAGGATGTGGAAACTGCCCTGGAAGATTGGCAATACAAATTCTCTGGAACCCTAGATTCTGCTGGAACACAAGCTACTCAAAGTTGCAGTTGCCAAATTCCACCCTTTATTTGCCTCTCCATAAACTACAAATAAAGGCTTTGAAAAACGAAATTCTATGGTTATACATAAACCACCAACGCTTTCTTAACATTTAAAGACTTAGGAAACCTTGGACCTGAAACATCTTCAACCACTGCTAGAACAATTTCCTGTGAACAATGAAACTGCTTCTGGACTTAGGCCTAAACTTAGTATCAGGCCTCTTAACCATTCTTTCTGGTAGTAACTTAAAATATGGGTAATTCATTACCAATGCACCTAGTTCCCACAGTCTCTTTACTGAAGTTACAGCCAACAAAATGACACATTTGCTGAGACCCATGCCATGTCTGCTGTATCCAAAAGTTCAAAAGGTTTCTCTTGTCCCAGGGAGATGTTGGAGTATGAACTATTGGTCTTTTCAACCTACAACTCTTCAATAACTGAAAAGCCAAAGGAATAATCTTGTAAATATTTATTGACGGTTCTCTGAAAACCCTAACCGCTGCCCACTGGACTGAAAGTGTTGAAGGGATATGCCTAACGCAAAGCCATCTGTAAAGAAATCTAAGACCAGTAATTGCTCACAAGACATTGCGTCCACACTATCCTCTTGGCACCAATTCTTAATCTTCCCTAATTGTCTTTACAATACTGCAAGCATTAAAAGCTTCCTGCAAATTTGGATATCAATCGCTACCAGTGGCAGCCGGCACGGACCGTGGGTGGCAGGGCAGGGGGCAGGGGGAGGAGAAGGAAAGGGAATGTAAAACAAACACTTACATTATCACTGCGTCCCACGTCTCTGCTCCGTCTCTCCTCCGTTGGACTCAGGCCGGAACACCAACCAGGAAGCACACCCAGGCTCCCCTGACCAGTCACAATACTGCAATGCAACGTTGTGATTGGCCTGAGCGCCGAGGTTCGGCACTCAGAAGGAGACTGGGGCCTGGGCATGTTCTCCACGCAGGCTGTAATGCAGCCTGCGTGGAGAACATGCAAAGTGCGCATGACTGTTTGGCCGGCCAAGCATTCATGCGCACTTGGAGTGGGCAAACCACTCCTCCCCTGCCCTGCTCTGACAGCAGAGCAGCCGCCCGCCCGCAAAGCAGCTGGAAACAATAACATGATAATAAGAACAAGTTATTATCATTTTATTTTTCCTTTCGTCACACTGCTTAAAAGCAGTGGGGCGAAGCTCCTCCTCCTTAGCGGAGGAGCCGCCACTGATCGCTACCTCCATTGAGCACCCTAAACCCTTGAGGGCCTGACATTTATTTTCGATGGTGTGAGACACAAGGACTTTAGCTGTGGCAGTGTTCGAATTGGAAACTGAAGGGAAGGGAGATAAAGAGGAAGCTAAAGATACTGACCCGAAGCTAAGAGGCTCCTCAATGTAAACCATGGCTGTCTGGGTTAAAATACACACACATCCTGGTGCCAGATTTCTGAGAAAAAATGTGTGGTAAGGAGACATTGCTTGGGGAGGTAAATAAATGGAGTCATGGGCTCACGAGCATGTTCACTGTTAATAGGAATGTTTGTCTGTCCAGGTGATATGAGCTTGAGGTCAGTAGATTGTCTCCCAGACTGTCTGCTTGAGTGTTTTGCACTCTGGCAATATACAGTGTTCTCAGCTCTAACAAGTAACATTCTGCCCATGCAAAGATTTCCATTGTGACCTTTACTAAGCTCCTGTTTGTTGTGCCCCCTTGCTTGTTCAAGTAAGCTTTTGCCCCCTGATTGTCAGTTCTGGTGAGCGCTAAGGCCTTCACTAGGTGTGGCACAAACATCGAGAAGGGCTTACCATATTGCCATCAACTCCTTCCAATTCGAGGAGTGCTACTGTTCTGCCTCTGACCAACTTCCCATTTCTTCCAAATCAAAGACTGTGGCACCCTACTACCTCATGCTTGCATCCGATATTGCACGCTCTGGTTTGGGTACTGAAAGTATACCTGCTTCTTAAAATTTGTATCTGTAAATGGGCTTTTAATTCTGCAAAGGCCGGAATAAGCCTCTCGTATTCCTGTTACTGGGGACCCAATACTTAGTGCTAGTTTCGTTGCACCCTCGAATCCAAAATAACTCTAAAGGCAGCAGTACATATACAGCAGCACGAGCAGCCATTCACGCTCACTAACAGGGCTAGACTGGCCGTAGCAGGCACCGGGCGTTTTCTCAGTGGGCCACCAGTGTGGGGGCCGGTTTTGGGTCCCTGGGGGGCTGGCAATATCAGCTCCCTGTGAGAAAATCGACCAAATCCGGGCCTAGCAAACAGCTCGGCCACACCCCTCCCTTCACCCCCCCCCAGTGCTGGCCGAGTAGTTTGCCAGGGCCGATTTCGGTTCCCAGTCCGGCCCTGCTCACTACGAGCCAGATTATGACTTTTGGTTTTGCGGGAGTGCCCCTGCACCGCCAAGAGTCACTCCCACCCGCCCGCCAGATTACAAGTAATTTTGTGGTATAATATAATTATTAAGTGGGTATTTTCTTCGTGAGTATAATTTTTTCATAATGCCTAATAGATTGCGAGTTTGAGCGATACCGCCTTTTTGTTTTGTTTCCCCATGTTTCAACATAGTACTAATAAAGTTTTTCGAGAAAATCCGAGAAAGGTTAAAGTTCCGTCAATATCACGTGATATGTACGTATCAAAGACGTAAGAGGAGGCATATTTAAACAGCTCCGGTCAGAACCTTTTCACGTATCCTGACCCGGAAGCTGTATACTGGCTGCAGGGAGGCCGTGTCACTTTGATAAGGTATGTTCCGTACCTCATACGGGTGCTGGTGTGGCGCGGTTGCCATGATACTTTCTCGTTTCGTTTGGTCTTTTAATGAGGATACAAACCAATCTTGTGGTTATGCACACACTGGCACATTAGGTTGTCCATGTGGTTTTACATGTGATATGATATTAGGGATGTTTGCGGTATCCTATTGAATAGTAGCATCACGCAAGATGTTCCCTAGGTAGCCAGGCGTAAATATGATGGTAACACATCTAATATTAGGTATTTTTGCCGAATTTGCGATGTCATAAAACAACGGCATTTAGGAAGAGGTTTCCTTGGTAAGCAGTTGTAAACAAGCGGGACGTACTTTAGATAGATTGGTATCCAACGAGTGGTCGGATTTGCCCTTTTTAAATTATATCTGCATTGAAGGAAAAACATGGAGTCATTTTCTATTTTTGTTTTATATACATGGCGGAAACGATTTGCACATTGTATCATATTGAATAGGGGCATATCAATAGATGTCATATAAAGTGTGGGCTTAATATGCAAACTATACCAGCACTGTTCATATTGTTTAATTATTGCTTGAATTTTTCAGCTTCTATACTCTAAGTATGAGGACTGAGAGCCCTCCTTTAGATATATTTGCGTACTATAATGCAAATCATACCAGCTTTGTTTATATATCGCTTAATCACTGCTGGAATATTTATTTAGTTTCCACACTCTATGCATTAGGACTGAGGGCCCCTGTTTAGATAGGAGGTCTATTGACTTATGCCCTATAGAGGAAGGAGTATAATAGAATATGCCTGTATGTCCAACAATACGGTTAAAACACTAGTAATGATTAAGTGATATCCTGTTATAGGTGGTATATCAGAGGCCAGGACTATTGGCTGTGAACCTACCCACCAGTGGGACTACGTATTCATAAAGTGGCATATCAGCCTAAAACGTAGAATTCTAATCACCCTACAACGGTTGGCGTTATTCAGCTCCTTTTTATCCGGTAAGATGGGTTCTTTTATAGACTTAAAATACTGGGTATAATACTAGTATTGGTACTGAACATTAATGGTTTGGTTTTTCAGTACCCTGACCCTAGTCAAATAACAGTGGCACCAGTATACATAGCGACAGAAAGAACTTCTTGCATTATAAGGTATGTCATTTAAAATATCATATCAGAAAGATAGAGCAGAGAAAGATGCATTCTAAAAATGAAACCTTGTTTCCTTCTTTATGCAAAGGTTCTCGACTGAAGAGGAGAACATCATTTTCCTCCCTCTCCAAAGATTTTTAATTCAGACTGATTTTAACCATCAGATGTGTTAGTATTAATTAAACACTAACATCGTTTCCAGTGTGGTTAGGTAGGTGGTTACTTTTACTTTCTCTTTGAATTCAGTAATTTAGCTATGATCGTTACTGTGTATATGTTCAAACAACACTGGTATGTTTGTTGTGTTTAGTAAGGTGAGGGATGGTACAATGGCCCTTTCCCTGTAGTAAGTGAGAGCTATTATAAATGTCCATGTGTGATTAACGACCTAGTATTATTGTTTTCGTTTAATAGATTTTTGCGGTGGTTATAAAGGAGACATAATATGTCATTAAGGGAGAATATTTTTGGAAATTTTTAAAAAAAGAAAAGATACTATGATTGTTAAACAATACCGTGTAGTCAATGTGTTGTATTAAATATATGTTTTTGTTGTTTAGAAAACTGTCCTGAAGAAGGTGTTTATTTCACATATCCACCGAAACGCTGCGTCGACAACTGTTTTCTCAAGATTATGTATTTGAAATGAAATGTTTTTATGATTACTATTTGCCTAATATTATGTATTTTTAATGTAATGTTTTTATGGTAATATTTTTTACAAATGTATTGAATAAATATTGTATGCAAACTTTCTGTTTTTTACGATGTTTTTTGACTCCATGGTACAATTGTAATGTCTTCCTAATAACTGTTAGCCTTTTAACCACTAGTATTAGTCTAGGTTGCTATTTTTTGTGTACTGACTCATATGTTTTTAGGGACCTCTTAGTTTTACGGATATAAGTATCCATCACAGCTTTCTTAAGGGAGTTATATTTATGATTGAATGAAGCAGGCAGATTAAATGATTCGCTGAGCGAAGAAAAGGATAAAACATCTGATCTTAAGAATAGCTGATGAACCCATATTAGTCCCTTTTGTCTCCAGGTCTTCCAGTAGAAGGGTTTATTTCGGATGAGTATGTTCTTGTTGTGCCAAATTGGTGAGTTGAGAAAGGAGTCTAGAGTGCTATGAGACGAAGGAGGGGTTGATTTGAGGAGTTTGGCAGTGAGTTTAATTATGGGAGTAGAAAGGGACTGAGGTTTGCGTGAAAAGGAGAGATACTCACGAAAGGAAAAGGGATGTAAAAATAAACGCTCGAGTGAGGTCCAAAGAGGGCAATTCTCCGTGGAATCCAGCAACCAACAAGAAGCCTGACGCAAAAGGAAGGCTTTCTGATATGCCGGGAAATCTGGAAAATTAACTCCACCTTCTAGTTTAGGGCGAGTTAATTTTAATAAAGACATTCAGGGTTTCTTATTGTTCCATAGGAAGGAGGAAAGGATGGAGTTAACTTTTGTAAATAATTTAGCAGAAATAGGTACTGGGATGTTGGAGATAGTATATAATACTATGGGTGACAGCATCATCTTTATAGTATCCAAACGACCCCACCATGATAAGTAGAGGGGGTGCCATTTAGTGGTTAACTCTGATACCCTTTGTATACATTAATTCATACATAATGCTACTGTGTCCGAAGTGAAGTGTAGTCCTAAATATTTAATATGTTTAGGACTCCATGTGAAATTAGAAGCATTGAAGTCTGATTTGAAAGTGTATTTGGTTAAGGGCAGAATCTCACATTTATCGTTGTTCAATTTATATCCAGAAATAAGGGAATATGAACTTACTTCATCTAAAAAAGCTGGTATTGAATCTTCTAGTCTTGACATAAATAGGAGAATATCGTCAGCATAAGCTGCGAGTTTAATGTGGGAATTTAACGTTTGGAAGCCATGTAAGTTCGGATTTTGACATAATTGAGATAAGAATGGTTCCAAAGCTAAATTAAAAGAAAGGGAGAGAGAGGGCAACCCTGGTGCACTCCCTACCCAAATCAAAAAATGGGGAAATCAAGCCATTAGCACAGACTGCAGCACGAGGATTAGAATAGAGGAGAGATATTAAAGATATAAATTTAGGGCCAAAGCCAAACCACTTAAGAGTATAAAACAAGTAAATCCACTCAACTCTATCGAACGCTTTTTCTGCGTCTAATGCTATTGCTGCAAGGGGTTGCTTTAGATGGGATGATTTAGATAAAACGTTAAAGAAAAGACGCGTTTGTCTGTAATGAGTCGTCCCTTAACAAAGCCAGATTGCTCTTTGCCCAGCAATTTTGGTAAATATGAATCTAAGCGTATAGCTAGTGCCTTGGAGAAAATGTTATAGTCAATGTTAACTAGGGAAATAGGCCTATAGTTTTTACAATACTTAGAATCTTTTCCCTCTTTCGGGATGAGGCAGATGTGGGCTTCTGAGAAAGAGCCAGAGGAACTATTTAAGGAACAAAAAGAGTTTATCAGGGAGTACAATTTGGGTATTAAAAGTTTAGAGAAGTGAAGATAAAACTCAACAGTAAAACCATCGGGACCTGGCGCTTTATCTTTTTTAAGACATTGGAGAGCTTTAAGTAGTTCTTTCTGTGTTAGGTCCAATTCCAAGGAAGATAAATCAGAAGGAATGTATTGGGATTTCTGAACATTAGAAAAAAAATGTGACAATGCTTGGTCTGTAGGTTGTATTTCGGATGTATACAATGATTTATAAAAGAGAGAAAATTCATTCAGTATCTCAGCATCTTTAAATTTTAAAGCAGAATATTCATCGTAGATAGATTCAATATTTAATTTGTTGTGCCGAATTTTTAAATAATTAGCCAATATTTTCCCTGCCTTATTTTTGCCACCATAACATTTTGCAGTAGATTTTAACAAATAAAGTGAAGCATTATCTGTAGATTTCTTATTAAATTGCAATTTGGCATTTATAAGAGCTGTTAAACATTTCTGCGAAGGGGCCGTGTAATATGAGTGCTCCAGTCTCTTAATGTCATGGAAAAGATCATTAGTAAGGTTGCGTGCTATTTTTCGTTTCTTGGAAACAAAACTAATAATGAAATCTCTCGCTGAGGCTTTAAAAGCATCCCAAATGGTTGAGAATGGCATGGATTCATTTTGGTTTATCGCAAAGTACTCACTAAAGAAGGAGGTGAAGGAAGCTGTAATTACAGGATCTAAAAGAAGAGCATTGTTAAAACGCCATCTTCTAGGAGCATTAACTTTAGGCAGTATATCAAGACCAACTGAGACAGGGGCGTGATCGGACAATAGAATAGGGCCAATTTCTGCGTTTGTGAGGGCTTGCGAAATATTATGAGAAACAAATATATAATCAATTCGTGATTGAGTGTGATGAGCTGGGGAGTAGAAAGTGTATTCTCTGGTAGTCGGGTTACACAAACGCCATGCATCAAGGAGCTTATGTTGAGTGATAGTGTGAACAAAAGATTTATGGGGTTTATTGGGGACAAAAGAAACCTTGGAACATCTGTCTATAAACGGGTCATAAATCTGATTACAATCACCAGCCAATATAAATTATCTTCAATGCCGTGAGTAATTTGCTTAGCCAATTGGTGCCAAAAAGAGGCGTCACCACCAGTAGGAGCATAAACATTAAGGAAAGAGACTGGAACACCCCTAAGAGATAATTTAACATTCAACCATCTGCCATCAGCATCCGAGTCCTGTGATAGGAGTTTAACTGGAAGTGATTTGCGAAAAAGTATCATAACTCCATTTCGTTTACCATCCCCTTGAGAGAAGAAAACTTCCCCAACCCAGTATCTTCTTAATTTTAAAGACTCAACTTCCGTAAGATGCGTTTCTTGTAGAAAAGCTATATCAGCGCCCATTTTAGCTAGATGAGTTAAGACTCTATGGGGCCGATTCCGATCTCGGCCGGTAGGGCACCGAATCGGATTCGGCTTAACCGGATCCGATTCGGAGCCCTCATTCCCGACCGATTTGTACGTGCGTCCGGCCGAGCGAGTACGATGCGAGCGCACGTGAAATCGCTCCGACTGACTTGTTCGCGAGTCCGAAGCGCTCCGACCGACTCGCACGGACACGACTTGCACCGCGCGATGGAGACGTTCCCCGGCCGGGCAAGTACGATGCGCGCCGCGAGCAGTCCGACCGACTTGCGCCGTCCGGCTCAAAAGAGCAGTCAGAGCCGCACTTTGGGGGTCCGTGTCAGACTCCCCTGTACGCGTAGCCACGCGAGTCGCTCACAGGGGGGACCCATGGGTCCCCCCTACCTGTGCATGTATGCCGCGAGTCGCTTCGAGGCGTACCCGCTGTAGGGGGCACCCTTGTTTGCCTCGCACCCATTGGGTCAATGGGAGCCCGCGTACGCGTTGTACGTCCGGCTCCCATTGACTCAATGGGAGTCCGACCGACTCGAGTCCGATTGCATGCGTGCGCATCGTACTCGTTCGGTCGGACTGCCAGAGTCCGATTCTGTCGGAAATCTCTCCGGGTCCGGCTCGGTCGGAGAGATTTCCGGCCTGAATCGGAATCGGCCCCTTTGTCTTTTGATGGGAGAATTTAATCCCCTAATGTTCCATGAGATCAGTTTTAAAGACATGGAATTTCAGAAAAAGAATGATAAAGGAACATGAAGTAAAAGTCCAAATCATGAATGCGACAGTGGAGGATATAGAAAGAGAGAAGGTAGAGATAAATAATCAATTCAATTGCGAGGCGAAGGAGGATAGATGTCCTGAGCCAGAAATGGAAATTAGAGATGACAGTATAGCAAGAGATAAATATTATAGATAAGTAATATAAGAATGAGTACATAGTAAGATTTAGAGATATAATGAGAAATATATTAACAAACATGAGTGTGTAGATAGAAGTGGAAATATTAGAGACACCAGAAGAGAAGAGAATAAGGAAATGCATGACAGAACAAATAACAAAAAACAAAACCAATAACATACCTACATGAAAACTTGAATCTGCAACGATGAATATAAAAATAAACATGAGAATACAAGAAGAACTGAGAATATTGAAGACATCAAATAAGCAAAAAACCAAGATATGCAAGACAGACCAAAGAACAAAAGACATGACAAAACAAATAACAAAAAATAAAACAAATAACATACCTACATAAAGGGAACTTGGATGCGGGGGTGGGTGGAACCACATGGAGCAGACTGACGTCTAGGGACGACTCAACTAGACCGGGGGAGGACCACGTCATGACAAGACATAACTGTGAAGCAAAAAATAACATGTTTAACTTTAATTTATATAATGAACATTGAACATGAAAACAGTAAAACATGATAACTAGACCTGTAATGCTGTTGAGGAGAAATTACCAACATGAGCATGAGACTGACGTCATAAAGACCGCAATCAGCAGAATAATAACATCTCACATATGCAGGTCAAACAATTCATGTAATATGAGATGAGGAAGAGCCTGAAGAGTCCATATGATCCGTCTTTTGCGAATTGATGAAGCTTTGCAGACAAACTGGATCTTCATAGGTTGTTGTTCTGTTGTTGTAAGTAACCTTAAAAAGACACAGGTGAAAAAGACCATATCTAGCACCCATGGAGCGAAGGTCAGGTCTCATGTTAAGAAAAGCTTTACGTCTGGCAGCTGTAGCCTTAGAATAATCTTGTGCAAAGAACAAGGTGGAACCAGACCATGAGATCCGTTGAATAGCTTTAGCTGCTGCCAATACTTTCAGTAAGTCAGTATATTCTAGAAAATAAAGAATGACTCCTCTTGGTCGTTGTGAAGATGAAGTTGTAGTAGGAGCTTGCCCCAACCTATGAGCACGTTGTATGTTAAGTGCAGTGTCTTCTGGCATGTGTAGGATTTTAGGGAGGAATGATTTAAAGAATGTAAGAGAGTCTGTACCTTCGGCCCCCTCCACCAGACCATAAATACACATGTTGTTTCTTCTATTACGATTTTCAAGGTCCTCGACCTGCTTTTGAAGTGTTGAAACCTGAGAATGCAAAAAAGTGACACTCTTAGTAGTTTCGTTGAGGGAAGAAACATTATGTTCTACTGCTGTAAGTCTTGTATCCAGTTGCGACCAATTGTCGGAGAGAATTTGTAATTTAGAATTTGTCTCCTCCATAAAGGGTCTGTGGGCCCTTATCTCCTGTAATAATAACTCCATTGAGACTGGAGAAGCTGGTTTAGGTGGTGAGGGGGGGTCTTTTTTCAAGCGTTTCACATTGGACTTTCCTGATACTACTTGTGAGGAATCCATTATTTTGTTGGTGCGCTCTACTTCGATTGATCCTGAGTCCTCCAGTTTGGAAAGTTCTGAAAAAAGCGTTGAATTCTTAATAAAAAAGCGTTGTGATTTTGGTGGGTTATGATTAGATCCCTTCGTTCTGCCCATGAACATGAAAGATAAGCAAAGCAGAAAGTCTTGAAAGTGGCCTCAGGGAGAGTTAGCAAAAAAGTGGAAAAATGAGGAAACAACTTCAGCCTGGAGTGTACCACGTCTTTAAATGGAAACTAAGCAGCCAGGTATAGTAATGTAGCCTTCAATGAGCTATGAGATATTTGCAATCACTAAGGTATAAGGACCACTACAACCGTTGCTGCAGAAATAACTTTTATGTTCCTTCAAATATCTGTTTCCTCCTTTTAATATACGTCATGTAGGTCAGCATTGAAAACATGGGGACAAAATATGAAAAAGTAGCCCCTTATTGAGAGGATATTATAAAAGAAAATAAATGAAAGCATTTATAGACCGCATGAGTGCTTGAGGGGTTACCGTGAGGCATTTGTAAAGGTTCCTCAAAATGGCGGTCGTTTCTTTGTCTCCTCAGCTATTGCGGAATAATGAGGAAACGTTGGATAACCGTGCCCCCTTAAATTTCCTCTAATAAGGCCCATAGAGTAGCTATAGTTCAAAAAGGCAGGAGGGCATATTTAGATGATTTGTTTTCTCCCTCAATTAGGCATTAAAACGCTCGTAACTCTGAAACGATATCCAAAATGGCGGCCGCGATGCCGCGAATTCACGTTAGAGCGTTTTACCTGTAAATAATCCATTCTATGGTGCTGGAAAGCTTCAGACGTCAGCTCATCCTTGCGCACAGCACTTCATCGAAGCATTCGTCTGTTTGGCTTCACTCGAGGTGTCGCTTAAGCGGGAATCCGCCGCGCCGGTGCCGGGAGCCTCACGGAGACGCCGCCATGCTCGCCGGGCGCCAAGCCACGCCCCCCCTTGCTGCCATTTATTAATCAGCACTTCTTCCTGGGTTGCTATTAGATCCTACTTTCAGCATTCATCCTGCAGGCAACCCTTCACTGTGCCTAAAATTAATGTAATCCTTTGCTCCTGTGCTCCTGGATTCAGAGTATTTAGGAATTGTGTTTCCTTACATATTCTATACTAAAGAAAGGATGTGACTAGGGAGTCCTGTGCAAGAAGAAAAAGTATAAGATCTATGCACCTCAATGGCTGCTCATGCCAGACCCAACAGAAAGAGCATTAAACTTAATTCATTAAGACAGTGGTATGAAAGGGCGAAGATAAATTGTTGCGTCAAGAATCATGACGAATCCGTCATGATTCCTGATGCAATGGATTTACCTCCGCCCTTTCATACTTCTGTCTTGATGAATAGGGTCCAAAGATAACGAATGGTCAACGGTCAACTGCGGGAAGGTCGCCTACCTCTTCTTCCTATATAGCGTCCTTCCTTTATGTCTACTGCGGAAATCCATGGTGCCATGTACTACACAAACTACATTCGAACTCTATACTTAGTTAGGGAACATAAACAACTCGGCAGCATCTATTTTATTTCTTTTTCTTTTCAAAGGTCTCGTAAATGTATCGAATTATTAAATTTGTGTAATACATTAAGTGATCTTTGTGATTTAAAGGACTA
This sequence comes from Calotriton arnoldi, assembly GCA_963921515.1. NCBI lineage: Eukaryota > Metazoa > Chordata > Amphibia > Caudata > Salamandridae > Calotriton > Calotriton arnoldi. Next base: position 826,670 of record CAWUFW010006644.1, read on the forward strand.
AGGACACGATGTGCATACCCCAATGTTTAAAAAAAGCTTTGAAACCCAGTCCTGTGGCAAGCACTTTCATGGGTACACAACACCATGTGGTTGATTCTCTCCGTTACCAGCGATCTTAGTCGTCATCTTTCAAACCACAAACATCCGCAAGTCAGGAACTGATTATTTAACGCTTTCAGATGCTGTATTTTCCTAGGAATAAAACAATGTTTTAAACTTCGAAGGCCTTATTTTTTCTGCATGGCATCTTATGGTCTGTAGGAGAAGCAGAATGTATTTTTTATCAGGCAGGCCTATAAAATTATGGCACATTGCATTTTCTTGGGATTTTACATGTGTAACAGAAATCTGTAAATTAAAATGTAGCTTTCATTTTTTTGTCTGCATCTAATAACTGTATTTAATGAACAATTTTATCAGTTGACATGTCTTGTTTGGAAATAATTTACTTTCTTTAATACTTTATATTTCGAAATTAATAATTTGCAGAATGTCGAACATGTTACTTTTCCAATTAATCTCTGAAAGCACATTGAAGTGGTTGCTGAACTCTTTTAATGTCCAAGTTCTATCCTATCCTCTATGTAAAACATGTTACTGAATTAAGCTGTACGCTTTTTGTTTTGGTTTTATTATAACATAATTTATAGGAAACGTTTTTATTTCCACGACCCTAAAGCACCTGCTGTTTGTACTTCCTACAATGCCTAGGCAAATCATGTGTAATTTCCTTTCCAAAATGTATGCAAAAAAGCCCAGAAAGTCTCCAAAACTATGCATTATTATGCGAAATGACAGTCCAGCATTCTGCGCTATTCTTTAGCCTGAAATGCATCCTCACCTGCAGCATTTCGCACCAAAATAAATGCATTATTGCGCATGAGACTAACAACAACTACCTGCTTTCAGTTCATTCACGTTGTTCCCGTGCTTTTGACGTAGGGCAGCACAGCTAGTCACCCTGCTGCACTGTCCTATGTTAAAGTGAAAGTGCAGGATTGCACCGTATTTATCCAATACATCCTGCACCAGCTCCTCCTCACACCTCTGCCGTCCTGAGCTCTCCTGCGCTTGTCTAGGTATTCCCGCCTCACCTTTCCCACTCTTTGACCTGCCGTTCTTGTTTTTTTCCACCACAGGTCTGATTCTAGTTATCCCCCACCACGCTGCACTTTTTCTACAGTTTTTAGTCGATGCCTCCTGCTTCCCAGAGCCCCTTCCACCCCAGGATCTACTTAATGGAGGCTGCAGCGCGGTCGCACTGCTGGTGTGCCAGAGGTGTGCAAACGGCAAGCCCATCTGCGCCCGTCCACGCTCGAGCACGCCCAGCACCAGGAACCCTGGTCCCTCCACCAGTGCACCGCCGATGAACTGTGATCCCTCAACCCCAGGAGAGACGGCGACTGCTGCAGCGCCTCACCGAAAACCACAGAAGGACTGTTAGTACTGGGGGTCTCTAATTGGCAGAGGTATGCACCTTTGTCCAATTAGGGACCCTTGCTTCAAGTCAGGGTAAGGGGGATACACACTTTAGATAACCCCTGCTCACCCTGTTTGTAGCTCGGCCCGATCAGACAGGCTTATCCCAAAGGCAATGTGTAAAGTATTTGTACTCAAAACACACAGTAATACAGTGATAACACCACAAATGGACACCACAGCAGTTTAGAAAAATAAAAAATCTTTATCTAAACTCAACAAGACCAAAATGACAAAAATCCAACAAACATGTATTAAAATAGCACTGTAAAACAGTTACTTCCAAAATAAAGCTTGCAGCAAACAAATAGCTCCACCTGGGGCTATTATGACGTTGTGACAGCAATAAATCAAAGGTATGGCACCGACCGCGGGGTGCGTGGTGTCGGGCACGAAGTCACGCGGACCCCAAAACAAACAGTACCTTTGGATAACGAAGTCTATGATGATGTATGGCGTTGTGGAGGTGAGGTGTTGGTGCTGAGGTCAAGGCTGGCTCCCTGGCTGACACTGGGAGGCGAGGCGTCGTGTCTGCGAGAAGGCGACGTATCAAATCCAGGACAGGGGAAGTCAGTTGCGTCAGCGGTGAGGCATCGGTTCCAGTGAGGCGATGTGAAGTCGGCGAGTTCGTGGAGTCACCCTCTACAGTTATCAGTGCCACGATAACAGGATGTGCAGAATAGATACATCTGTTATTTGCATTCTGGGAGTTGTAGTACTTTTAGTAACATTATTAAACATTAATAGTGTAGTGAGAAATAAAAGATGAGAACATGTTGTCCGCCTGAAGATGAATTAGAAAGAAGTAATACTTGTAAGGTATGTATTGGGAAGTGTTTGTCAATGTGTTTTTTAACTTATATGACTGCTTTGCATATGCTTCAATGGTGAGATATGGTTTTTGTGCTTGCACATAACTATATATACGGTGGGACTTTTGAGTTTACTTAAAGATGGAGAGAGGTATATATTTTGGGAAAGATGGCTTGAAGGTTTATATCTATTAAGAAATTGCAAATATTTGTTTATTTATTTATTTATTCAGTGTTTTCTATAGCGCGAACATGACCCAAGATTGGGTGTCAGAGTGCTTCACAGTTCAACAGTATTCGGTTTCTGTAGTTATATAAGACTTTTCAGCAGACTACCAGACGTAAGTATTCATTTTTAAGGTGGCAATCAATTAGCTCTTACAAATAATACACATTCTGAGGATTACTTGAGATCAACTAGTGTTACAATATTACGTGTCCAGTCAATTACATCATGTGGCTCTTTAGAATTACCTGTTAGCAAATCCCCTATCATCAAGTGCAGGGACTGAGTGTATTAACCGAGCTGGTTATAGGTGATAAAGCTCAATCAATGATAGCGATCTGGTATACGCTACCCCGATTCAATGCTGTAATATTGGAGGGACTATTATCCTGCATAATGTAACCTACTGGAACAGCCGATTATAGAAGATCGAGAGATTGACTTTTGGCCTCAAATAGAACCCTAGCAGTGTTCGCTGATAGTTATGGGAGGAATTTGCTCATGAGGAAGGTCATAGCTTCCTTTTTGAATAAAGCGGTGGGCGTGATTCTTCTATTGTTTGGGGGAAGCAAATTCCAAATTCTTGGTGCAGCTCCAGAGAAAGCTCTATCATATGTTCTCTTCTTGCGGAAGAATGCAGGTTTCAGTAAAAGATCTCCAGTGCTCAGAGAGAATCTGCTGTCTCTGGATATCGTAATTTTCTGGGCAAGGTAAAGTGGTGTTTTGTAGTGGAGCGCTTTGTGTGTGATATATGCCATCTTTAGTTGGATTCTTGCTTCGTATGGCAGCCAATTGATCACTTTCAGATGTGGAGTGATGTGGTCAAATTTTCTAGATCCTGCTATGAGTCTAGCTGCTGCATTGAGGCAAGCTTTTAGGGGAGCTGTTGAAATCTTGGGTAACCCTGATAGAGTTGTGCATCCGTACTCAATCCTCGAGATGACTGAAGCCTGGACCGCCATTTTAAGGTCTTATGTATTGATGAACGGTTTCAGTTTTCTAAGGTAGCTCAGATGGAAACGGGCATTTTTTGCCATCATGTTTATGTGGGTTCACATGTTAAATCCTTATCCAGCATAATCCCTCGAGATTTTGTTGAGTCCACTAGAATCGGGGTACAGTTTAGCGCAGTGATCGTCTAGGTCCATTCCTTTATCAATGTGAAGCTTTTAGGGGGGGAAATCAGAAGGAATTCTGTTTTCTGCGAGCTAAGCTTAAGTTGATTGTTAGGTAGCCATTGAACGGTCCTCTTTAATGCTTGGTTCATCGTGTTGATCTCTTCCAACGATGTAATCTTCATATACAGCTGTGTGTCATCTGCATACATGGGGAAGGAAATGTTTGCCTGCTGTAATATTCTGTTAGTGGTTCGACATACAGATTGAATAGTGATGGGGAAAGGGTTGAACATTGTGGTACTCCAATTTGAATCAGAGATGGTAGAGACAGTTTTTAGTTCACCAGGAATCTTTTCGATCTGTTTTCTAAGAAGGATTTAAACCATTTTAGGACGGTTCCTGATAATCCCATCCTTTTCTCAAGTCGGTCAAGTAATTTGACATGGTTTACGGTGTCAAAAGCGGACGATAGGTCAAGAAGAACTAGAAGACAAGTTTTGCTGCGGTCTAGAACAAGTAGAGCATCATCCACTATGTGCAGGATTGCTGTTTCAGTACTGTGATCTGGTCTGAACCCTGACTGGCAGTCGTCTAGTAGCTTAAATTCAGTAAGGTGTTGGCTCAGTTGTTGTTGAGCACATTTTTCCAGTACTTTGGCTAGCATGGGAATGTTTGTTACCGGCCAATAGTTGTTAGGGTCCAAGGGGTTCATGGATTATCAGCAGCATTCTTGAGTTCGCTCTCCAGGGACCTAGCTTAAGTTGTAAAGAATGATGAGAATTCTTCACAGCTTATTTCCAGTTTAGATGTTAATAGAGAGGATTTGGACATTTTGTTAGATTGTTCTTTTAACAATTCGAATAGTTTACCCTGTCTGTTTTTTGCATTATCAAGTTCCCTTCTAAAGAACTCTTTTTTTGATATTAGTACGCTTTTATTGTAGGCGTTCCTGGTCTTTCTTAGCAGTTTTAGATGGGGGAATGATGGGTGTTATCTCCATTTCCATTCTGTTAGTCTGGGTTTCCGGCTTTCTTCATTAAGGGATCCGTTCAACCATGGGTTTTTATCTTTATCCTGTATTCTTTTGAGTTTTAAAGAGGCTATGGTATCAATATGTATGTTTACATGGTGATCTATGTTCAGTAAGACTGATGAAAATTTAATGCATATGTTGAGGGTAGTGTTTTTCTTTAAACATGGTTTGATTAAAATTGAGAAGGATTAATATTGCAGAATGCCTCCAGAGTTCTTGTGCTAGCTTCATTTCGAGTGTAACTTTCATTTGAGATATGCTGAATATATGTTTTAGAAGCAGAAGAAGTATTTCAGAAATGATGTAGGTGTGCCATTCGCAAAAGGTTTTGTGCTTTGAAAAATTTCAAAATGTTGTTTTCTGTTTTAGAAACTTACTGATGCATGTGCACACTGAGTAACAAAGTAATGTATGTTTCTAGAGAGCCATGTATGCAATTATATATCAAGTGTGATAACTAGATTTCACTCACATATGGCTCATAAGAAAAGCATGTATACAGTAAAACAGGTAGTTTGATACTGACAGAAGGATATAACCAATGAGTCAGAGATATAGTGACAACTGTTATGTATCTAAGAGCAATGAAGGTACTTTCTCGGTCAGTCAGGCAATATTCAGGCACTCATGAAATCAGTGATTCACTATACTTGGAGTTATTCAATTACCCAGACACTACACATGTACTCTTGCAATCAGGCAGGCAGAAATTATGTAGTCATTGAACTATGCAGGCATTACCTATACATTCATCTGAACACCGAGGTGCTAACTATTAACTTATGCAATTAACAAGGCTGTAACTATGTAATCATTATAACACTTGCGCAGAACCTATGCAGTCATCTATTTATTTATTTTATTTATAAAGTTTTCTATAGCGCAAACATGATCCCGAAGGATATCAGAGCGCTTTACAAAAGAATGGAAGGAAGGACATAAATCCAATATCGACATCAAGTAAGAATACACAACATGAATAATCACATAATCCCCAGACAAACGAATCAAGGAGAGTAATACAATAAACAGGTATATAGCGGGCTACGAAGGGGGGCACACAATGCAAAACACCCACTTACAAGCCATGTACTCATTGAAATACTGAGGCACATGCGTGCATTAATGCAAATACTCAGGTACTACCACTCATCTAATTACGTAGAGAGTACCATTGTAGTAAACCTATCATCCATCCAGTACCTATGCACTCATTTAATTACTGATGGTATACTCTTGCACTAATACAATGACCCCATGCAGTACACTTACTTTCATCTAATCTCTCAAGCTTTAACAATCGAGTCATAAAATCACTCACACACTAGTCATGCACTCATGCAATCAGCCACGCACTACTGATGCACTCATTGAATTACCCAGGCACTACCCATGTAGTTATTTAAACACCAAGGCACTACCTGTTCACTGAACCAAAAACACATGGGCAGTAGCATGTAGTCATCCAATCACAGAAACACTACTCATGCACTCATCCAAACTGCTAGGTGCTATGCTTGTGCTTAAACAATCATGTATGCACTATCCATGCACTCTATAAATCACCTATATACTATCTATGCACTCCTGCAATCATCCAGGCACTAGAATTGCACTCATTTAATCATGCAACCCCTTCTAGGCATATATTGAATTACTTGAGCCATTAGTCATACATTTATCGAATCATTTAGATACTACTCATGCACTCATCCAAACACCCAGATAAAAGTGATATACTCATGCAAACATGCAGGCAGTAACTATGCAGATATAGAATGACCCATGGAGTTCCTATATACTCAGGGAATCATCCAGGCACTACCTGTATCTTCAAAGAATCACCTAGGCACTAGCTATGCACCAATTGATGTTAATGTTAATGTATAAGACTTGTAAAGCGCTCTGTTACCAAACGATGTCCTGGTGTTGAGCTACTGCTCAAGAACGAGAAATTCTGGTAGTTTACCAGAAGTCTGTAGTGCTAAAGAGCCACGTTTTCAGCTCCCGCCTGAAATTAAGTAATGAGGAGGCTGATCGAATTGATATCGGGAGATTATTCCATATTTTTATGGTCCCCGGGTAAAAACTCCTGCCCCCCCAATTCTTTCTCCTAAAGGTTGGCACCACCAGAGTTCTGGAATTGAGAGATCTAAGTGATATCTGAGGAGTGTACCAACTAAAGTTCTGGGTTAAACCTTGTGGCCCTTGTTTGTGCAATGCTTTGTATGCGAAGCACAATGCTTTAAAATGAACCCTCTTCTTCACTGGTAACCAATGTAGTTGTTTAATGGTTTTCCTGACCGATACATACTTTGGTGTACGGGAGAGAACTCTCGCAGCTGCATTTTGCAGCACCTGAAGCTTCCTAAGATGCTGTGCCCATAGGTTAAGATAAAGGCTATTATAATTATCTAATCTGGCCAATATCAAAGCAGATATGACCAGTTGTTGAAATCTTACAGGAATGTGCAACAGGATCTTTCTAATTTTCCTCAAAATGAAAAAAAGTAGAAGATGTAAGGGCATTAACCTGCCCCACAAAAGTAAGTTTATTGACTATGATTCCACCTAGATTCTTGGCCTTTACTACTGGTTCCGGCAGCGCACCTAGATTCCTTGGCCACCAATCTGGAGACCAAAAAGAGGGATCATTTCCAAAAAAGACCACCTCTGTTTTGCTAGAATTGAGCTACAGGCTATTATCACTCATCCATGAGCTTACAGCAAGCATGCAGTAATGAAACTGCTTGCTAACAGCATGTGGCTGATTTCTGACTGATACCACTATCTGTGTATCATCAGCATACGTCGAAGCCAAACGCTTGTATAACTGGGGCTAAAGCCGCTATATATATATTAAAAAGTGTCAGGCTAATTGACGCGCCCTGAGGCACTCCACAAGGGAGCCGAAAAGGATCAGAATTAAACGGGCCCATAGCTACAAATTGCATCCTATCTTCTAAGAAAGATTTTAACATGTGAAGAGCCACACCCTGGACCCCTATTTCTGCTAATCTGTCCACCAAGATGGTATGGTGGACAGTATCGAATGCCGCCGATAGATCTAACAATATCAGTGCGGCCTTCCCTCCGTTATCTAAGGCTATTCTTGTTTCTTCAACCGATTTGATCAGGGCCGACTCTGTACTATGCCTGGTTCTAAAACCAGGTTGAGTATCATCCAACCATTATGGGTATTGATATACTCCACCAGCTGTTTATTCATGGCGTTCTCACAAAGTTTCGCCGGAAATGGCAAACACGATATAGGGTGATAATTATTGACTTCCACCGGGTCTAGATTGTTTTTTTTTAGAATTGGCAAGATTGACGCCGTTTTCCATATTTTCGGAAAGACTCCCATCCAAAAAATGAGATTAAACATATTTGTCAAATTTTCCGCCACTAAATCCTGGGCCCTTTTTACCACCACCACTGGGCATGGATCAATCGGTGATCCTGATTTAGTATGATCCATCAGTTCTACAACTGACACCTTTTCCAGGGCTACAAACTTAGTAAAACCAGGTTCTCCAAGGAAACTATCTACTGCTCTCTTCCTCCCTATGTTAAAGGTTCAATCATTCAGGTAGTATTCATGTATTCAACCACAAACACATGTTTTTACAAGTTTTACTAAGGAATATGTAGTCTTTTAGATCCATCTGGTGACTTATACATGCAAGCTGTGACACACTCTTTGCATGTATTTGTAAGAATTAGAGAGCTATATGCTTTGATAGAGATTAACGTGCTAATTGTTATATGCACCGTTTCCCAAAATTTTAATCTGATACATTTAAGTAGAACAGTACTGAGATGCTAAATACACCAGTGACACTTTGGTAGAGAAGAGGCATGCAAATAGCTCTTATGTGATGTTTTCGGATTTACAGTGTTGAGACACTGTATGTATTTGTACAGTTGAAGGTAAATTTACAAGATCGTAATGCAGCGGGGAGCCGCAAGCAATTTGGCTGCGCCGTGATGCATTACCTTCAAAGCACAGGGATGCGTCATATTTACAGCAATATAATGGATCCCTATGCTCTCTTCTGTGCTGGCGCACAACTGTCTGCCATGCGCCAACGGAGGCACAACTGCTCCATGGTGCAAGGGTGCATGTGTAGTGGGGATGATTGTTTTGTGCAGGAAAGGGCACCTTCTTGTAAAAAACAATCACAAGAGGTATTTTCCTCTTTCTATGTGTGCTGCAGAATGCAGTATGCTTAGAAAGAGGAAAAATGAGGAGAAATAAAAGTATTTGTCCTCGTTGCACCTCCCTACAACTCACCTGGGGAGGCGTAGGATTCTGACACATTCCTAGGTTTATGAATTGTTGTAAATTTGGGAATGTGGCAGAATCCATGGGTGTTGCATGGGAACACCCACAGCAACACCCATGGCACACTCCTTTCATGCAAAGTGCTGCATGAAAAAGGCCTGTATTTGTAAGGCCATGAAAAGCCATGCAGAGTGGCTTTACGTGGCCTTGTAAATATGGAGCACCACAATATGCCGCTGGTGTGTCAAAAAAAGTGCTGTGCCAGAAAGTGCATGGGGATTGTAAATATGTCCCCTTGGCTTGATGTTCATTTTAAAATTTACTACAGAAGGGATAAACTGTTCTTTCAACATGTATAAGTGAGAAGTGAGATATGGTGCAGCTGTGTTGTAAGACAGGGTGCTAAAATGTTAAAAGGTAACTAATAAACAAAGTTTTGTATTTTGCTTTGGGTTTGTTATATTGAAGAAAGTGCATGTAGTTATATATCTAGGTTCATCTGTAGATTTAAAACTGCAACATAACATGGCACCTATTTTTGTATTATGTATATGTCAGAAGTAAAATAGCTGGCACGTTAGTCAGGGTAAAAATTAAAATGTACTTGTTTTTTTTACAGAACAATTTCTACATAAGTACACACAGTTAGAATGCCTACAAAAGCTCTGAGAAATAAGAAACAGAAGCAACTACAGTATGTTTGCAGAAATGTGTTACAAAAGGGGCAAAATGCAGGAAAAGTGGTGAAAGAAAAAAGAGCTACTGGTAAGATGACAAAGTAATTTCTTAAAAATATATATGGACGTTTGCAAAGATTGCAAAATAAAGAAAATCAAATTATGACTAATACAATAAGAGTGGACAAAGTGTACATTGAAAGAACAGAAAAGATTGTAAACAAGATGGATACACCTTAACCAGGAAACAGAAGCAGTTTAAGGAATTCAGAGCCAGGATAATTCGTAGTAGAGTGGTTGTAAATTTAGTGAGAAATTTAACAAAGTACAGAAGAAGGAGAGGAGCAGTGAAACAGAAAGAATGAGTTGAAAGAGTAGTTGATAAGGCGTTTGCTTTGAAGATAAAGATTTTCATTTTGATTCTAAATAGAATGAAGACTCTTGACAAAATAGTGTTGTGCATGAGCAGACAAAACCAGAAGAAAAGATTAGTGAATGGAAGTAAGTTTTGCAAATTTTTTAGTGGCGAATGGACACATACGTCTAGTATAGAGCCTTTTTTAATGAAGAAAGCTATCTCCAGGATAACAGATTAGTTCATGCTATTGATGAAAGAGGACGATTTTATGAAATGAAGAAGGGCAGTCCTATAGCACAAGAGATGATGATGATGATGATGAATGTAGAAGAAGTTATTGCAGAAAAGGTACAAGGAAGGCATAGTCAGGCACCTGTATACAAATGGAATTGTAGTAGTGTTTGTAGTATTAGACAGCAGCCCATTGATATATTAAAGAAATTCTTACGTATATTTCCAAGGCAAAGTTTAAAACACAAAATAAGTACTTTACAAGGTTTGGATCCTTGCAAGCTGAGAAAGCATACAAAGTTGCAGGGACACTCACTAGCTTGTTTGACAAACAAAGTGTGCCAAAGCACATTTCATCATTTCAGGATGTTAGCTGTACACCACTCAACAATGCAAACTTCAGTTAGGAGGCTATACTATGTGAAAACTCCTGCTTTGTGTTTAGGAGAAATGAGTAGAGCACTTTTGCATGGTACTGTGGCAGACGTAGAAAAGGTTTGCGGTCATGTGCAGTTTTGTTTCTTTGGTCCTGAGCAGGATTCGTGGGAAAATGAAGAGTTGTTAAGAGGAGGAGTTGTAGAAGTGGACACAAATATTACAGTTGATATTACAGTTGATAGTTTTAAAGAAAAGATTTCAAAATTTAACACAGTTATATGTTGTCATTGCACTTACTAGAAGATTTAGACACAGACTGTTGACTTATATTTAAAAAGTGAAAAAGTAAATAATGATAACTGGCAAAAGTTAGCTGTGTATTTATTTGTAGAGGAACACTTTGACTTTTCTATACGGCAAGTTATATGTAAGTAGTGTTACAATAAATGAAAAGATAATAAAATGAATAACACATAGATATTAGATAACCATTTTGTAAGATAATAAAATGCCTGCTAATGTATCAAAACTATGAAAGGCCAAAAATTTAAAAAAATCAACATTTAGTATTCTTTGCAGCATTGCAAAGGACCGTTATGGACTGCTCTCCAGCACTCACTGCAACTCCACAATCCATGCGGTATGATGCCATCTGGGAAAACTGTGGAGCCAATCTAGAGTTGAGACTGAATGGACTCTCTGCCTCGGTGTTGTTGTGGCTGACATTGAAGTTGAGGATCCTTTGACCTTGCGTTGCCTTCTTGCTGCTTTTACACTATTGCTATATTATGTTTTTAGATGGTAAAGCATGGATGTAGTCCTGCAAGAATATTTTGTATTTCTACCCCTTGACAATGTCTTGTGACATATTGTACATTGCGCAAATCTGCTCACTATGAACTCCTCTTAAAGAATGTTCTAGATAGATAAACGTCTGTGTTCTTATTCTTTTAGTTGAAAAGTGCATTATGCAATGATATTCCTTTATGTCCTGATGACATGATTTTCGGTTTTGTTTTTTAAATATTTTTTGGGTGGTTTTGTAAAGTTTTAAAATATGTTTTTATTGTAACAAAAATGGCAACTGGGACAGGAGGAATTCGAAAAATGTTCAATGAGAAATGTGCAAAAAATATAAAAGGGGAAAAAAATTAGCATGTATGATTTTTTGCAGCATTGCGAATAGCTGTAACACACTGCTCACCAGCATTTATAACAATACTACAGTCCATGCAATACATTGCCACTCTTTGAAAACTCTGGAGCCATATCTGTTGTAGAAGTCTGTACCTCTGAAGGGACTTTCTGGCCTGGAATTGTTACTGCTGCCACTGATTTAGAAGGTCCTCCAGCTTCCCTCTGCTTGATCGTCAGTTGGAGACATTTTCTATGATAGGTTTTAAGATGATATAACATGGACGTTGTCCCACATGAGGATTTTTTGTTCGGCCCTCTAGAGAGGATCTTGTCACAGATTGTGCATTGCACTAGTTTTGCAGCAGTTTTTGATTTCCCAGATGGGATTTTTTAAAAATCACAAGCCACACTTGCCCTCCTCTGGGGAGATCCCTCATCTTCAATATCTTCTGTGTCAACCTCCTCCACATCCTGCTTCTGCTGCTCTTGTAGCTGATCTCCATCTCCTTGCTGTGTTGCCATTTTTTCCCAAAAAAGTCTCCAGCCAAAATCTACTACCTGTTCACAATAAAGTTCTGGAAAAGAAGATTCAAGAAGGAGGAGTGGGTGTATACTTCCTATTCATTTTACTGAAAAGTATATTATCCAATGATATTCCTTACTTTCCCGGTCATGTGATGTTCGCAGATTGTGCATTGCACTAGTTTTGCAGCAGTTTTTAATTCCTCATGAGTTTAGGTAACAGTGGGTAGTTTGATGGGTGTTTGGTAGTTATATTCTATTCATGAGTTCAGATGTTGAAAGTTATTTTTTGAAACTGTTGTTTTTTTACAAATGTGTTATTAAAATAAAAGTTAAACCAATATGTTACTATACAGCTAGACTCAAACTTTGTGTAAAATATGTCTATAAATCAGTTTTAGAGTTTGTCATTTGTATTTGTGACTACTGATGTCATTGCAACTTCCGGTGTTAGTGAAGAAGGAAAATGCATTTTTGATTTAGTATTTTGACAAATAAATACAAAGGGGACAGTTTAATTAGCATCTTAATAAATAGCTACACTGAAAACTTATGTAAAATATGTCTATATATGTGTTTTACATTTTGTCAAAAACACCCGGTATTTGCAGTGTGTTCTTGGTAATTGTACTCATAGAACCATACAGGCACTACCTATGCAATCATACAATCACCAAGGCACTACTCATGCACTTACGTAATTACCCAGACATTACATACTCGATCGATTGATATTAACTTTATTTCGGTTCAATGAGCCATAAAAGTGCACAGTGCCAAGACATTTTTTGAATACATAAAGACTTAATCAATCCAATCACATTTCATGCCAGTGTACATATATTAATCGATTTCCAACATAGTACATCAATTTATAAAATGCAGCCCTATAACTACAGTCAGACCCAGGGAGACAAAAACCTCAAAGCGAGAACTGTTGTGGGTGGGCTCCTAAGGGTCCATTGTGTGACACGGGTTATCTGTATTATAATGAGGGTGGCTCAGGTACACACTCACTCACAGACCCATACAGCCACTCACACACCCAGTCACCAACCTATACAGCGACTCACACACCCACTCTTTGGGCCCGATTCACAAAGGTAAACTTAGACCAAAAGTCTAAGTTTAGACTTGAAGTTTAAGTTTAGACCTAAATTCTAACTTTACTAGTAGTAATATTAGACTTTTGGTCTAAGTTTAGACCAAAAGTCTAACTTAGACCAATGTCTATCTTTAGTAGTAGTAAAGTTAGACTTTGGTCTACGTTTAGACCAAAAGCCTAACTTAGACCAAAAGTCTAACTTTACTACAAGTAAACTTAGAATTTAGGGCTAAACTTAGACTTCAGGTCTAAACTTAGACCAAAAGTCTAACTTTACTCCTAGTAAAGTTAGACTTTAGGTCTAATCTTAGACTTAAGGTCTAAACTTAGATTTTTGGTCTAAGTTTACCTTTGTGAATCGGGCCCTTTAAGTTTACAGGTTACAGTTAGGAAATAAAATTAAAAATGCCTTCAGAATTCACTGAAAAAACCAAAGGTTACAGGGATGTTATAGTTAGGAATTAGCATTTAAAAAACCTTAGAAATTCATTGAAAAGAACAAAGGTTACAGGTATGTTATAGTTAAAAAATATAAATAATGAATGACTGAAGTAATTTATAAAGCGCGACAATACCCTGGGGTGTGTAGGCGCTACCTGAAGCACATGTTTATTGAAATAAAGGGGATACAGTTATATTCTAAAAAGCCACGTTTTTAAGTTCTTCCCGAATTTTAGCAGGGCTGTCTCTCTCTTGAGAGAAGTTGGAAGAGTATTCCAGAGTTTTGCAGTGGTAAAGGTACAACTTTTTTTGCCCCACTTGATCTTTTTTGTCCTGGGGACGATCAAATTCCCAAGTTCTGCTGATCTTAGAGGCTTAGCCGGGACATATGTTTTTAGAAAGCTTGTTAGTTGAACAGGGCCTGTTTGATTCAAAGTTTTGAACGTGATGCAAAGGGATTTGAATTGGATTTGCTTTGCTGCCGTCAGCCAATGTAATTGCGGAAGGGCAGAGGTTACAGATTCAGCTTTGGGAATGCCCAGAAGAACTCTGGCTGCAGTATTTTGGACAATCTGCAATTTCTGGATACTGCGTTTTGTTGTGCTGGTGAGCAGTGCATTGAAGTAATCCAGTCTTGACAGAATCAAGACTGAGATCACTGTTTTCTTGAGTTCTATTGGGATTGAAGGTAGGATCTTCCTCAAGGTTTTTAGTATAAAGTGGCAGCTCGAAGTAGTGGAATTTATTTGGGCCTCGAAGGATAATTTATTATCCATGATTACTTCTAGATTCGTTGCTTTTAAGACATTCGTGGGTAGTGGTCCTAATTAAGCTGGCCACCAGTGGGTGGTCCAAAATTGAGGGTTATTACCAAAAAGTAGGACCTCTGTTTTGGACGACTTGAGTTTTAAACAATTTTCTGACATTCATGTTCCAATGTGGCTCATGCAGTCCTGAAAGTTGCTGGCAGTGGAATTGCAGGATTCAGTTACCGAGATGATAATTTGTGTATCGTCGGCATATGATACCAGGGAGAACTCGTAACTTTTTATTAATCTAGCCAGTGGGGTGACATATAGGTTGAAGAGTGTGGGGCTCAGGGAAGAACCCTGAGGAACCCCACATGGCAGTGAAAAAGGGAGGAGACCAAATCGCCCAATGCGACCCACTGAGATCGGTCGGATAGGAAGGAGCCTAGCAGGGAGAGCGCCTTGAACCTGATCCCAATAGTTGCCAGACGGTCCATCAGCAGCCCATGACTAACCGTGTCAAAGGCCGCTGACAGATCTAGTAGAATAAGGGCCACACTGCCCCCACCATCCAGCGTCCATCTGAGCTCCTCGGTGCCCGTGACCAGCGCTAGCTCTGTACTGTAATAAGCCCGGAACCCAAATTGGGACGAATCAAGAATTTCGTTGTTAGTGATGTAGGCAGAGAGTTCTAGATTAATAGCTTTCTCCACCACCTTTGAAGGAAAAGGGAGTCTTGAGATGGGCCTGTAATTCAGTGGATACTCAGAATTCCATGATAATTTAAAAAAAACCTTAGAAATTCACTGAAAAAAACAGAGGTTACAGAGACGTTATAGTTAGGCTGACATTTCACTCATATAAAACCAAAGAATTTCAGCAGTTATAGTTAGCTGAGCTAACTATAACTCGCGCCCCCGCAATGCACTGCTTATGACCTCACATATTACATCACTCATGACATGGTCAGTGACATCACTGATGACATCTCAAATGACATCACTGATGACATCATCCACAGAATCTCTGAAGCACCCACTCACATCCCAATATAACCTTTCACACACCCACTCCAACTTCCACACTAACATTCTCAAAACCGTTGACACACCCATACCTGTACTTACACACACACTCACTGATTCATAGGATTACACACACATCAACTCAGTCACCCATGCCGCCACTCATACACCAACTCACTCACTAATACAGCCACTGATATATCCACTCATAGACCCATACAGCCACTCACACACTGTCAGTCACCCATAGAGCTAACCACACATCTACTCACTCACCCATAAAGTCAATCACACAACCACTTACTCATCTATACAGTTATACACACACCCATTCACTTATTCATACAGATACTAACACATACTCACTCACCTATACAGTCAGTGACACAAGCACACACACAATCATACACCACTCTCGCAATCACTCAGTCACACATACAGTCTCTCATATACTCCCAACACTCACCTATACTGTCTTTTGCATTTGCAGTTACTCACCCTTATACCACTGACACATCCATTCACTCACTGACACAGCCATACATACACTCAGTCACCCATATAGCCCCTCACACATACACTCACTAATCCATACAGCCAGACTCACCCACTCACTGATCGATGCAGGCAGGCACACACCTGCTCACCCACCCACACAGACACTCATACAGGCACTCAGACAAGCAATCAATCACCCATACAGACACTCACGTACCCACTCAACAACCCATACAGCCACTTAGACACCAACTAACAGACTGATACAAACATTCACATAGCTTAGTCATTCACCCATACATTCACTGAGACACCTAATCACTCACTTGTACAGTAAGTCATGGACACACTGAATCACCCATACAGGCACTCATACACCCACTGATTCACCAATACATCTTGGTATATATATATGTAACACTAATAAACTTTTAAAAACACTCACAGTCACTGGATGTCATCAGTGATGTCACCAGTGATGTCATTTGAGTTGTCATCAGTGATGTCATCAGTGATGGCACTGACCATGTCATGAGTATATATATATATATATCTCACCACTTTTCCCCAAGGGATTCCGCTCGCACTCACGATTAAGAAGACATCCAATGTGCAATTATAACAATGCTAATTTATTTCAGCATGCCAGAAACATCTCTATGCGTTTCGGTCTCTTCAGAGACCTTACTCACGAGAATAACAATTCAGCAGTTACTGTGCTTTTTTTCTTTTTTTAAAACATACAAGACCAATAATTTCATCACTTCCTGCCGCCACCGGCTAAGCATTCTGGGTCATGTAGTTCAACCCTTCACCCCAATCCATAATGGACAGTGAAAAAATAAAAAGTGCAAACTATGTGAATGATTTTTAAAGAATTTTTTTTTTAAAGATTTTTAAATCTATATATGTTGCAGAGTAATGTTTGCTTACTGTTGACATTATAAGTGCTGCATACACTCCACAATCTATATAAGTAGATAGTGATTAAGTGCGACAATGCTCGTTGTATGATCACAGTGGATTGAATTTTAACCACTTGTGTCACTGCTAGCTCCAACCCGGTTCCGCCTACAGTAAATGTTTGATCTCGCCCTCCAGTGGGCCAATTTTCACATTCAAACTCTTGCCCTAAAGTGGGCCTTAAATTTATATACTGTCTGGCGGCCCCAGCATTTTGGTTAAAAATGTGGGATACTAGTTTGAAACCAGTTGCCCCTTACTGGAGTAATTCCCACTTATTTATTTCATCACCTGGATTTACCTATTATCATATCTCCGCAACAAATTACTTTACATTACTTGATTCAAATTAAAAAAAGTAGTGCTTGTGAAAAATTGTGAATGGTGAAAAATTAAAAGTTATAAAACTGTGTGTGATGACCCCTAAATTTCTATATTCTGAAGTTATAGTGTGTTTAAAAATCTGAGGAGGCCTCTATCTAATTAATACTATAATCTCATATTTAACCAGGGAGCTCTTTCAGATCAATTCACAGATGATAATGAAGCTCTTCGTCTTGATTCAATCCATTAGGAGTGAAAGTTCGAAAGTTCAAGATGTGTCGCGATTCTTTCTGCCTGAGAATTTTTCTCTGTCTCCGCCTCTTGGATGTATTTCCACTGATTCCACGGCATAAAATTTCAGGTCTTTCCATTTGCCCCCATGTTCTTTTTCCATGTGTTTGGCAACTGCATTGCTCCTATCCAAATTGACCGTTGCACGAACGTGTTCCAGAATACGTTTTTCAATTCACATATCGTGCTGCCCACGTATTTTAGAGAACAAGGGCATTCAATTATGTATATAACAAATTGGCTTTTGCAGTTGTTCAGTTTTTGGATTTTCCAGACACGTTTGTTGGCCATCATTACCTCTTTGGTGTTCTTGGCAATCTCGCAAACCTTGCAATTAGTACACTTGAAGAAACCCCTGGGTTTCAGCCACGTCTCTTGCTTCTTTTTATTTTGAAAATGACTGTGGACCAGTTGATCCCTAAGATTTTTTGCCCGTCTGAAGGGGATGTTTGGATGGTCCCCCACTAATTTGGAGACTGTTGGGTCCATGTGCAATATATGCCAGTTCTTTCGCATAATTTTCATGAGTTGTTGATTTTCAGTGGAATATGTTGTTATCAGACGTATTTTTCGTTCATCCTTGTTTTCCTGGGTTTGTCTCTCTTTTAACAGATCAGTTCTAGTTACTGTCATTGTTCGTTGTAACGATGTGTTAATGGCTTTTGAGTTGTATTTTCGTGTTTTGAATCTTTGTGTTGCCAAACGTTGGTGTCTTTGCCACTCTTCTTCCTGGAAGCATATTCTTTTAATTCGGAGAAATTCCCCGTAGGGGATGTTTTTAATCAGACTACTTTGGTGGAAACTTTCTGCATGTAAAACTGCATTCGTTGCTGTACTTTTTTGATGCAGGGTGGTCTGTATTTCGTTGTGAAACGCACATGAGAGGAAATTGCAGAAAACGCTGTGAGAAGCAGACAGGGGAAAGCGAGACCGGAGGGGAGCGCGGAACTCGGGAACCTTCAAACGGTGAGCGAGCAACTTTTCTTGAAACATTGTATCCAACTGTGGATGAATGCCGGCTGGTCTCAGAATGTGGAGTGCTTAACCTGAAATATAATACGAGTAAAGAGACTCGGGGAACTGTTCTCATTACTGATTTATGGGCTTGAGCAACACGAAGAGACGAATAAGGAGCATTCACAAGCAAAGGAAATATCAATGAAAATAAACAGCTTAAAAACGCCAGTGAAACATGGATAAAAGGGATGCCAAAAGAAATGCCTTAATCGACACGTTCTTTGAACAAGAAGTGTCGGCAAGTACTGCAAGTGGAGCGTCACATAAACCGGACATAAAAAACAAATTACGAACATGGGAAAAGCTCTCAAAAAAGAAATAAATAAATGGTGGGAAGTGGCTTCTTTGAGGAAATATTTGGAAGTAAAACGTGTCCCACGAGGTTTGCGTATAAGTCTGATGCCTAATCACCAGGACACAAGTAATGATCTGCTCAATGAGTGGGGTGAATTCATTTTAAAATCTTCATTGGGACTAATGGAAATATTGGTAAGACATATTGAAATAGCCTTGGAGAAAACGACATCGCAATTAAAAGAAATGGAAAAAGAATTGGCAACCTTAGATCTGAATCTGGATCTAAAGAAGTTTAAAGAGGAACTGGAACATCACATAGAAAAACATGAGGAAACTCTACAAATGAGGAAACAGTCCAAGTTCCAGCGGGACAAAGAAGATTATCAAGAAGGTCGTATCTTTACATACGCAAGGAAGTATGATCGGTTTAAACAGCAAGAAAAATTGGATTTGACAACCAACACTGGCAGTCTTTCATCACTGACATCCACTGATGCCAGTGAAGGGGAAGTTGAACAAAGTGAAGTAAGGCCGCAATGCTCTTTTTTAGGCGAAATGAGACTGGCGCTCCAACAGAAAAATTGGGAAAAGACCATGGGGTCGCCAGTGGGAATCAGCCGGGGAAGAGGCAGAGGACGAGGAAATGCCCGCACAAACCAACAAGACGAGGCAAGCGGAACATCAAATTCAAATCCAAATTTAAAACGAGTGGGAACTACCACGAGAAGTATGAGGCAGAAATGGAGTTAGATGTGTCTTCTACAAATCCGACACAAGAACTTGAAGTTATAAATCTTTCAAAAAAAGCATTGACTGAAATGGAAATGAGATTATTGAAACGTGGTCTAAATTTTTGCCCTACCAATAATATTGACTTAGCGGAAATATGGATAGACCTGTATAAATATATTCGAAAAGTCAAACTAGCCAAACTCTTTACGGAGAATCCAAAGATGTCACAATATAGCAAAAAGATCACAGTACCCAATATGGAACTTACAGCAAAGGATGCAGAAAGCTTTGTTACTCTTATGGAATTGGATCAAAACCCGGAATATGAAATGAGAGAGCTGCGGGCATATTGTACACAATTGGGAGCGGGTTGCAGTCGAAAAAAACCTCAATCAAAATTCTACCCGCAGCTTGCGCAGGGTAACAAAATTGATATATTTCATGACTGTGTTATAAAAGACCTTTACCATTTGAATTATACAAATAAGATAGACAATCTTTCCCAAAATGAGCGTATCTCACTACAAAACTTGAAAAATGATGATACAATCGAAATAAAAATGGCAGACAAGGGAGGAAATGTCATCATCCTGGAGAAAGAAGCTTACGTGCCGGAAGCATACTCGCAACTGAGAAACAGAGAGTATTATGAAAAACTTAAAGAAAATCCGACAATGAAGTGGAAACAGGAACTGGATGTCAAACTCAGTTCCTGGATGCAGAAAAATCTATTGGATGAGGATGAAGTAAAATATCTGAGCAGGGAGTATCCGAAAATGGCGACAATATACTTCCTCCCTAAAATTCACAAAAATCCCACTAGACCACCAGGAAGGCTGATAATATCGGTGAAAGGAGCATTACTGGAGCCAATGGCCAACTTTTTGGATATATTTTTACTACCATACGTCAAAGGCTTGACGTCATATCTGCAAGATACAGGAGACCTGCTGAGACATCTGCAGGAAACCCCCTGGTCAACAACATACAAACTGATAACGATGGATGTGATATCATTATATTCTAACATAAGAAATGACATTGGTTTAAGAGCATGTGAACATTTTTTACAGGAGAGAAACATCCAGTTTGAAGATCACAATAAAATGTTATTGGAAATGATCCAGATGTGTTTGGAACAAAACACATTCATGTTTGGAGAAGAAATCTATCGCCAAGTAAAAGGTACGGCGATGGATTTTTCATTTAGCCCCAGTTATGCCTGCCTCACCATGGGATGGTGGGAGAAGATCTGGGCCTGGAAAAATGAAAATGACCATCATGTGAGTACAACTATAGCATGGTTAAGGTACATCGACGACCTGCTAATAATTTGGGATGGAACTAATGAAGAATTCGATGACTACTTTGAAATATTGAACAACTCAGAATTCGGTTTGAAATTTACATATGACATCAGTGACAAACGGGTTGTTTTTTTGGATACTGAAATTTACATCCTAAACAACGAAATACAGACCACCCTGCATCGAAAAAGTACAGCAACGAATGCAGTTTTACATGCGGAAAGTTTCCACCAAAGTAGTCTGATTAAAAACATCCCCTACGGGGAATTTCTCTGAATTAAAAGAATATGCTCCCAGGAAGAAGAGTGGCAAAGACACAAACGTTTGGCAACACAAAGATTCAAAACACGAAAATACAACTCAAAAGCCATTAACACATCGTTACAATGAACAATGACAGTAACTAGTACTGATCTGTTAAAAGAGAGACAAACCCAGGAAAACAAGGATGAACGAAAAATACGTCTGATAACAACATATTCCACGGAAAATCAACAACTCATGAAAATTATGCGAAAGAACTGGCATATATTGCACATGGACCCAACAGTCTCCAAATTAGTGGGGGACCATCTAAACATCACCTTCAGATGGGCAAAAAATCTTAGGAATCAACTGGTCCACAGTCATTTTCAAAATAAAAAGAAGCAAGAGACGTGGCTGAAACCCAGGGATTCTTCAAGTGTACTAATTGCAAGGTTTGCGCGATTGCCAAGAACACCAAAGAGGTAATGATGGCCAACAAACGTGTCTGGAAAATCCAACAACTGATCAACTGC
Organism: Calotriton arnoldi; assembly: GCA_963921515.1. Classification (NCBI taxonomy): domain Eukaryota; kingdom Metazoa; phylum Chordata; class Amphibia; order Caudata; family Salamandridae; genus Calotriton; species Calotriton arnoldi. The sequence goes on from CAWUFW010006644.1 coordinate 848,457, forward strand.
AAAAGCCAATTTGTTATATACATAATTGAATGCCCTTGTTCTCTAAAATACGTGGGCAGCACGATATGTGAATTGAAAAAACATATTCTGGAACACGTACGTGCAACGGTCAATTTGGATAGGAGCAATGCAGTTGCCAAACACATGGAAAAAGAACATGGGGGCAAATGGAAAGACCTGAAATTTTATGCCGTGGAATCAGTGGGAATACATCCAAGAGGCGGAGACAGAGAAAAATTCTCAGGCAGAAAGAATCGCGACACATCTTGAACTTTCGAACTCTCACTCCTAATGGATTGAATCAAGACGAAGAGCTTCATTATCATCTGTGAATTGATCTGAAAGAGCTCCCTGGTTAAATATGAGATTATAGTATTAATTAGATAGAGGCCTCCTCAGATTTTTAAACACACTATAACTTCAGAATATAGAAATTTAGGGGTCATCACACACAGTTTTATAACTTTTAATTTTTCACCATTCACAATTTTTCACAAGCACTAAGATTTTTAATTTGAATCAAGTAATGTAAAGTAGTTTGTTGTGGAGATATGATAATAGGTAAATCCAGGTGATGAAATAAATAAGTGGGAATTAATCCAGTAAGGGGCAAGTGGTTTCGAACTAGTATCCCACATTTTTAACCAAAATGCTGGGGCCGCCAGACAGTATATAAATTTAAGGCCCAATTTAGGGCAAGAGTTTGAATGTGAAAATTGGCCCACTGGAGGGCGAGATCAAACATTTACTGTAGGCGGAACCGGGTTGGAGCTAGCAGTGACACAAGTGGTTAAAATTCAATCCACTGTGATCATACAACGAGCATTGTCGCACTTAATCACTGTCTACTTATATAGATTGTGGAGTGTATGCAGCACTTATAATGTCAACAGTAAGCAAACATTACTCTGCAACTCATATAGATTTAAAAAAATCTTTAAAAAAAAAATTCTTTAAAAAATCATTCACATAGTTTGCACTTTTTATTTTTTCACTGTCCATTATGGATTGGGGTGAAGGGTTGAACTACATGACCCAGAATGCTTAGCCGGCGGCGGCAGGAAGTGATGAAATTATTGGTCTTGTATGTTTTAAAAAAAGAAAAAAAGCACAGTAACTGCTGAATTGTTATTCTCGTGAGCAAGGTCTCTGAAGAGACCGAAACGCGTAGAGATGTTTCTGGCATGCTGAAATAAATTAGCATTGTTATAATTGCACTTTGGATGTCTTCTTAATCGTGACTGCGAGCGGAATCCCTTGGGGAAAAGTGGTGAGATTTGTCAACGGCTTGGCTCTGCCGTACCGCAACCGCACCGCCTTTGAGCGCCCAGGAGTCAAAAAGTGGGCCGCTTTGGAAGGAATTGATATATCTATATTCACTGAAAGAACCATGGGTTTCAGGGACGTTATAGTTAGAAATTAGCATTTGAAAGACCTTAGAAATTCACTGAGAAAACCACAGGTTTCAGGGACGTTATAGTTAGTTGGACATTTCACTCGTACAAAACCAGAGACATTCGACCATTATAGTTAGTTGAGCTTACTATAACTCGAGCCCCCGCAATGCACTGCTGATGACATCACATATTACATCACTCATGACATGGTCAATGACATCACTGATGACATCTCAAATGACATCACTGATGACATCATCCAGTGACTGTGTGTTTCTGTAAAGTTTAAATATGTATTATATATATATATGCTAAGGTTTATTGAACAATGAGTGGGTGTATGAGTGTCTGAATGGATGATTTAGTGGGTGCGTGACTGACTGTATAAGTGAGTGATTAAACGTTTCTTACTGAATGCATGGGTTAGTGACTAAACTGTGTGAATGTCTGTATCAGTCTGTCAGTTGGTGTGTAAGTGGCTCCATGGGTTAGTGAGTAGCTATATGAGTGTTCATATGGATTATTGATTTGTTGTCTGAGTATCTGTATGGGTGTCTGAGTGTCTGTGTGGGTGGGTGGGGGTGTTTGACTTCATGCATAGATGTGTGAGTGGCTGATTCACTGAGTGTATGGGTTCAAGAGTGCTTCTCTGAAGGGCAGTATTGGTGGGTGAGTGTGTGTATAGGCCTGTTGGTGAGTTTGTAGATGTCTCAGTGGTACATGTGTGAGTAACTACATATCTGAAAGACAGTATATGTGAGTGTTTGACTATATAAATGACTATATGTGAGCGTGAGTCATTGTGACAGTGGCTGTATGGATGAGTGTGTGCTTGTGTCAGTGATTATATAAGAGAGTAAGTCTGTTAGTATCTGTATGAATCAGTGACGTAGTGTGTGTTTAACTGTATAGGTGAGTAAACAGCAGTGTGATTGATTCTTTGGGTGACTGAGTAGGTGTTTGAGTACCTCTATGGGTGAGTGACACTGTGTGAGTGTCTGTATAGCAGTATCAGTGTATATGATAGTGCTGTATTGATGAGTGACTGCATGTATGAGTGATTGTATGGGTAAATGAGTGGATGTGTCTGTAGATCTAGGAATCAGTGAGAGAGTACGTAGTAACTGGTATTGATGTGTCTATGGTTTAAAAAATGATAGTCTCTATTTTAGAGAGGGTGTATCAAAGGTTAAATTAGGGTGTGAGGAGGTGCATAAAATTTTCACATGGATGATGTCATCAGTGATGTCATTTGAGATGTCATCAGTGATGTCATGAGTGATGTCACTAACCATGTCATGAGTGATGTAATATTTGATGTCATCAGCAGTGCATTGCGGGGCGCAAGTTATAGTTAGCTCAACTAACTATAACGGCCGAATTTCTCTGGTTTTTTATGAGTGAAATGTCAGCCTAACTATAACGTCCCTGAAACCTGTGGTTTTTTCAGTGAATTTCTAAGGTTTTTCAAATGCTAATTTCTAACAATAAAGTCCCTGAAACCTATGGTTTTTTCAGTGAATTTCTAAGGTTTTTTAAATTGTAATTCTTAAGTATAAAATTATTTCTAACCTTACCTTTTTTACAATATTTGTAAGTGTTTTATAGAATTGTTTTATTTAAAAATGATTGGAACTATATTTGTGATTTTTTTTTAAATATACTTAGTTTTTCTAAAATCTTTTTTAACAATTAAAATCACTCATATCATACACTACTTGGTCACTTCTGGCTAAGGGTAATTTTGAAAGATCCCCCCTTTGGCCAATAATATTCCTGCTAAGGTATGGCATAAACACTTCAGCGCTCTGTACTCCATTATCTGCACTCAAGACATAGCTTCCTTACCACTTGACATAGGCCAGCCAGTATGTAGCCTCTTGTTTACCAGAGAGGAAATCTTGACCTCCCTGGAGGCAATCCTACCAGCAAAACATCCGTTTCCGGACGGCATCCCTGGTGACCTTTTTCGCTTAGATAGAAACAACTGGGCTACTTACCTTACGATACTGTACAATGATATCGCTGGCGGGGGAATGATTCCAGAATCATGGAAAGGGGCAGAAGTTATCCCCATTTTTAAGAAAGGCGACAGATCAATGCCCGCTAACTACCGCCCGATCAGCTTGATCGACTGTGCCCAAAAGGTCTTCTGCCGTTCTCTCCTAGTCAAGATCCAAGATTGAATGGATGAGAATCACATCCTCTCTCCGCTCCAAGCGGGTTTCCGATGGAAGACCGGCACTATCGATCAAGTTTTTCGTCTTGTCATGCTATATTGGAAGGTGTTTTTGCTGGGCAAGGGTAGTCTATATCTAGCTTTTATAGACTTAAAAACAGCCTTAGGACTTGTCCCCACGGATTTATTGTGGAGAGTGCTCAGGGACATGGGAATGCCCTTGGGAATTCTGGAACTCCTAATCAGGCTGCATGAAGATAACTCTGCCTGCGTACGATGGGGCAACCAGGGTCAAAACCTCCGAGCCCTTCAAGATACAGCGGGGGTCCGCCAGGGCTGTGTCTTAGCCCCAACCCTCTTCTCTTTGTACATTAATCAAGTAGCTGAGCTTCTATCTTTTATTCCAGTCGATGCCCCCTCGTTGGCGAACCATAAAATCTCCACCTTATTATATGCCGACGATACCCTTCTCGTTTCTAAAACTCCCATGGGCCTGCAAAAACTATTGAACCAATTCAAGGCTTTTTGTGATGGGAGGGGCTTGGAAATTAACACTTCCAAAACCAAGCTAATGCTGCTTAACCCCCACAACTCCTTCAAGGGAAATTTGTTCCTGGACAATGCCCCGCTTGAGAGAGTTAGCTCCTTCGATTACCTGGGAATTAGACTATCGGAGGGATTGGCTTTGGAAATTCCATCTTAAGAAGGCCTTTCTCAAATTTTCCCAGGTAACCTGGGCTCTCAGGCAGGAGCATTGTTTTTCGTACACCAAGCCAGTAGCACCTGCTCTCAAACTATATTGCTGTAAGGCCATGAGCAGTGCCCTTTACGGGGCCGAGTTGTGGGGTATGGCAAATGTATGCGACCTCTTAGCAGTGGAGAACAAGTTTCTCAGAAATTTGGTATCTCTTCCACAAAACTCCCCTCTTTTCCCACTTAAACTTGATTTGGGCATTAAGCCTATCAATGATCTTGCAAGGCTACGCCCATTATTGTTTTGGCACAGAATGGTCACCACTCCCGATCTAGCACCTTATGCTGCTGCTTTCAGTGAGGTTTGTGCTCTGGATAACACTAATAAGATCGGCTGGATCAAACACGTAAATAGCCTTCGGTCCGGCATTGGTTTGCCAAAGCATGACAATGGCTGCCCACCAGCCTACACTAGATGCAAGGTCAAATTATTGTATTGGGCATGGGTTGAGCATACATACAGGCACTCAGACAAGCAATCAATCACCCATACAGACACTCACGTACCCACTCAACAACCCATACAGCCACTTAGACACCAACTAACAGACTGATACAAACATTCACATAGCTTAGTCATTCACCCATACATTCACTGAGACACCTAATCACTCACTTGTACAGTAAGTCATGGACACACTGAATCACCCATACAGGCACTAATACACCCACTGATTCACCAATACATCTTGGTATATATATATGTAACACTAATAAACTTTTTAAAAACACTCACAGTCACTGGATGTCATCAGTGATGTCACCAGTGATGTCATTTGAGTTGTCATCAGTGATGTCATCAGTGATGGCACTGACCATGTCATGAGTATATATATATATATATCTCACCACTTTTCCCCAAGGGATTCCGCTCGCACTCACGATTAAGAAGACATCCAATGTGCAATATTAACAATGCTAATTTATTTCAGCATGCCAGAAACATCTCTATGCGTTTCGGTCTCTTCAGAGAGCTTGCTCACGAGAATAACAATTCAGCAGTTACTGTGCTTTTTTTCTTTTTTTAAAACATACAAGACCAATAATTTCATCACTTCCTGCCGCCACCGGCTAAGCATTCTGGGTCATGTAGTTCAACCCTTCACCCCAATCCATAATGGACAGTGAAAAAATAAAAAGTGCAAACTATGTGAATGATTTTTTAAAGATTTTTTTTTTTTAAAGATTTTTTTAAATCTATATATGTTGCAGAGTAATGTTTGCTTACTGTTGACATTATAAGTGCTGCATACACTCCACAATCTATATAAGTAGATAGTGATTAAGTGCGACAATGCTCGTTGTATGATCACAGTGGATTGAATTTTAACCACTTGTGTCACTGCTAGCTCCAACCCGGTTCCGCCTACAGTAAATGTTTGATCTCGCCCTCCAGTGGGCCAATTTTCACATTCAAATTCTTGCCCTAAAGTGGGCCTTAAATTTATATACTGTCTGGCGGCCCCAGCATTTTGGTTAAAAATGTGGGATACTAGTTTGAAACCAGTTGCCCCTTACTGGAGTAATTCCCACTTATTTATTTCATCACCTGGATTTACCTATTATCATATCTCCGCAACAAACTACTTTACATTACTTGATTCAAATTAAAAAAAGTAGTGCTTGTGAAAAATTGTGAATGGTGAAAAATTAAAAGTTATAAAACTGTGTCTGATGACCCCTAAATTTCTATATTCTGAAGTTATAGTGTGTTTAAAAATCTGAGGAGGCCTCTATCTAATTAATACTATAATCTCATATTTAACCAGGGAGCTCTTTCAGATCAATTCACAGATGATAATGAAGCTCTTCGTCTTGATTCAATCCATTAGGAGTGAAAGTTCGAAAGTTCAAGATGTGTCGCGATTCTTTCTGCCTGAGAATTTTTTCTCTGTCTCCGCCTCTTGGATGTATTTCCACTGATTCCACGGCATAAAATTTCAGGTCTTTCCATTTGCCCCCATGTTCTTTTTCCATGTGTTTGGCAACTGCATTGCTCCTATCCAAATTGACCGTTGCACGTACGTGTTCCAGAATACGTTTTTTCAATTCACATATCGTGCTGCCCACGTATTTTAGAGAACAAGGGCATTCAATTATGTATATAACAAATTGGCTTTTGCAGTTGTTCAGTTTTTGGATTTTCCAGACACGTTTGTTGGCCATCATTACCTCTTTGGTGTTCTTGGCAATCTCGCAAACCTTGCAATTAGTACACTTGAAGAAACCCCTGGGTTTCAGCCACGTCTCTTGCTTCTTTTTATTTTGAAAATGACTGTGGACCAGTTGATCCCTAAGATTTTTTGCCCGTCTGAAGGGGATGTTTGGATGGTCCCCCACTAATTTGGAGACTGTTGGGTCCATGTGCAATATATGCCAGTTCTTTCGCATAATTTTCATGAGTTGTTGATTTTCAGTGGAATATGTTGTTATCAGACGTATTTTTCGTTCATCCTTGTTTTCCTGGGTTTGTCTCTCTTTTAACAGATCAGTTCTAGTTACTGTCATTGTTCGTTGTAACGATGTGTTAATGGCTTTTGAGTTGTATTTTCGTGTTTTGAATCTTTGTGTTGCCAAACGTTGGTGTCTTTGCCACTCTTCTTCCTGGGAGCATATTCTTTTAATTCGGAGAAATTCCCGTAGGGGATGTTTTTAATCAGACTACTTTGGTGGAAACTTTCTGCATGTAAAACTGCATTCGTTGCTGTACTTTTTGATGCAGGGTGGTCTGTATTTCGTTGTGAAACGCACATGAGAGGAAATTGCAGAAAACGCTGTGAGAAGCAGACCGGGGAAAGCGAGACCGGAGGGGAGCGCGGAACTCGGGAACCTTCAAACGGTGAGCGAGCAACTTTTCTTGAAACATTGTATCCAACTGTGGATGAATGCCGGCTGGTCTCAGAATGTGGAGTGCTTAACCTGAAATATAATACGAGTAAAGAGACTCGGGAACTGTTCTCGTTACTGATTTATGGGCTTGAGCAACACGAAGAGACGAATAAGGAGCATTCACAAGCAAAGGAAATATCAATGAAAATAAACAGCTTAAAAACGCCAGTGAAACATGGATAAAAGGGATGCCAAAAGAAATGCCTTAATCGACACGTTCTTTGAACAAGAAGTGTCGGCAAGTACTGCAAGTGGAGCGTCACATAAACCGGACATAAAAAACAAATTACGAACATGGGAAAAGCTCTCAAAAAAAGAAATAAATAAATGGTGGGAAGTGGCTTCTTTGAGGAAATATTTGGAAGTAAAACGTGTCCCACGAGGTTTGCGTATAAGTCTGATGCCTAATCACCAGGACACAAGTAATGATCTGCTCAATGAGTGGGGTGAATTCATTTTAAAATCTTCATTGGGACTAATGGAAATATTGGTAAGACATATTGAAATAGCCTTGGAGAAAACGACATCGCAGTTAAAAGAAATGGAAAAAGAATTGGCAACCTTAGATCTGAATCCGGATCTAAAGAAGTTTAAAGAGGAACTGGAACATCACATAGAAAAACATGAGGAAACTCTACAAATGAGGAAACAGTCCAAGTTCCAGCGGGACAAAGAAGATTATCAAGAAGGTCGTATCTTTACATACGCAAGGAAGTATGATCGGTTTAAACAGCAAGAAAAATTGGATTTGACAACCAACACTGGCAGTCTTTCATCACTGACATCCACTGATGCCAGTGAAGGGGAAGTTGAACAAAGTGAAGTAAGGCCGCAATGCTCTTTTTTAGGCGAAATGAGACTGGCGCTCCAACAGAAAAATTGGGAAAAGACCATGGGGTCGCCAGTGGGAATCAGCCGGGGAAGAGGCAGAGGACGAGGAAATGCCCGCACAAACCAACAAGACGAGGCAAGCGGAACATCAAATTCAAATCCAAATTTAAAACGAGTGGGAACTACCACGAGAAGTATGAGGCAGAAATGGAGTTAGATGTGTCTTCTACAAATCCGACACAAGAACTTGAAGTTATAAATCTTTCAAAAAAAGCATTGACTGAAATGGAAATGAGATTATTGAAACGTGGTCTAAATTTTTGCCCTACCAATAATATTGACTTAGCGGAAATATGGATAGACCTGTATAAATATATTCGAAAAGTCAAACTAGCCAAACTCTTTACGGAGAATCCAAAGATGTCACAATATAGCAAAAAGATCACAGTACCCAATATGGAACTTACAGCAAAGGATGCAGAAAGCTTTGTTACTCTTATGGAATTGGATCAAAACCCGGAATATGAAATGAGAGAGCTGCGGGCATATTGTACACAATTGGGAGCGGGTTGCAGTCGAAAAAACCTCAATCAAAATTCTACCCGCAGCTTGCGCAGGGTAACAAAATTGATATATTTCATGACTGTGTTATAAAAGACCTTTACCATTTGAATTATACAAATAAGATAGACAATCTTTCCCAAAATGAGCGCATCTCACTACAAAACTTGAAAAATGATGATACAATCGAAATAAAAATGGCAGACAAGGGAGGAAATGTCATCATCCTGGAGAAAGAAGCTTACGTGCCGGAAGCATACTCGCAACTGAGAAACAGAGAGTATTATGAAAAACTTAAAGAAAATCCGACAATGAAGTGGAAACAGGAACTGGATGTCAAACTCAGTTCCTGGATGCAGAAAAATCTATTGGATGAGGATGAAGTAAAATATCTGAGCAGGGAGTATCCGAAAATGGCGACAATATACTTCCTCCCTAAAATTCACAAAAATCCCACTAGACCACCAGGAAGGCTGATAATATCGGTGAAAGGAGCATTACTGGAGCCAATGGCCAACTTTTTGGATATATTTTTACTACCATACGTCAAAGGCTTGACGTCATATCTGCAAGATACAGGAGACCTGCTGAGACATCTGCAGGAAACCCCTGGTCAACAACATACAAACTGATAACGATGGATGTGATATCATTATATTCTAACATAAGAAATGACATTGGTTTAAGAGCATGTGAACATTTTTTACAGGAGAGAAACATCCAGTTTGAAGATCACAATAAAATGTTATTGGAAATGATCCAGATGTGTTTGGAACAAAACACATTCATGTTTGGAGAAGAAATCTATCGCCAAGTAAAAGGTACGGCGATGGGTTTTTCATTTAGCCCCAGTTATGCCTGCCTCACCATGGGATGGTGGGAGAAGATCTGGGCCTGGAAAAATGAAAATGACCATCATGTGAGTAAAACTATAGCATGGTTAAGGTACATCGACGACCTGCTAATAATTTGGGATGGAACTAATGAAGAATTCGATGACTACTTTGAAATATTGAACAACTCAGAATTCGGTTTGAAATTTACATATGACATCAGTGACAAACGGGTTGTTTTTTTGGATACTGAAATGTACATCCTAAACAACGAAATACAGACCACCCTGCATCGAAAAAGTACAGCAACGAATGCAGTTTTACATGCGGAAAGTTTCCACCAAAGTAGTCTGATTAAAAACATCCCCTACGGGGAATTTCTCCGAATTAAAAGAATATGCTCCCAGGAAGAAGAGTGGCAAAGACACCAACGTTTGGCAACACAAAGATTCAAAACACGAAAATACAACTCAAAAGCCATTAACACATCGTTACAATGAACAATGACAGTAACTAGTACTGATCTGTTAAAAGAGAGACAAACCCAGGAAAACAAGGATGAACGAAAAATACGTCTGATAACAACATATTCCACGGAAAATCAACAACTCATGAAAATTATGCGAAAGAACTGGCATATATTGCACATGGACCCAACAGTCTCCAAATTAGTGGGGGACCATCTAAACATCACTTTCAGACGGGCAAAAATCTTAGGGATCAACTGGTCCACAGTCATTTTCAAAATAAAAAGAAGCAAGAGACGTGGCTGAAACCCAGGGGATTCTTCAAGTGTACTAATTGCAAGGTTTGCGCGATTGCCAAGAACACCAAAGAGGTAATGATGGCCAACAAACGTGTCTGGAAAATCCAACAACTGATCAACTGCAAAAGCCAATTTGTTATATACATAATTGAATGCCCTTGTTCTCTAAAATACGTGGGCAGCACGATATGTGAATTGAAAAAACATATTCTGGAACACGTACGTGCAACGGTCAATTGGATAGGAGCAATGCAGTTGCCAAACACATGGAAAAAGAACATGGGGGCAAATGGAAAGACCTGAAATTTTATGCCGTGGAATCAGTGGGAATACATCCAAGAGGCGGAGACAGAGAAAAAATTCTCAGGCAGAAAGAATCGCGACACATCTTGAACTTTCGAACTCTCACTCCTAATGGATTGAATCAAGACGAAGAGCTTCATTATCATCTGTGAATTGATCTGAAAGAGCTCCCTGGTTAAATATGAGATTATAGTATTAATTAGATAGAGGCCTCCTCAGATTTTTAAACACACTATAACTTCAGAATATAGAAATTTAGGGGTCATCACACACAGTTTTATAACTTTTAATTTTTCACCATTCACAATTTTTCACAAGCACTAAGATTTTTAATTTGAATCAAGTAATGTAAAGTAGTTTGTTGTGGAGATATGATAATAGGTAAATCCAGGTGATGAAATAAATAAGTGGGAATTAATCCAGTAAGGGGCAAGTGGTTTCGAACTAGTATCCCACATTTTTAACCAAAATGCTGGGGCCGCCAGACAGTATATAAATTTAAGGCCCAATTTAGGGCAAGAGTTTGAATGTGAAAATTGGCCCACTGGAGGGCGAGATCAAACATTTACTGTAGGCGGAACCGGGTTGGAGCTAGCAGTGACACAAGTGGTTAAAATTCAATCCACTGTGATCATACAACAAGCATTGTCGCACTTAATCACTGTCTACTTATATAGATCGTGGAGTGTATGCAGCACTTATAATGTCAACAGTAAGCAAACATTACTCTGCAACTCATATAGATTTAAAAAATCTTTAAAAAAAAAATTCTTTAAAAAATCATTCACATAGTTTGCACTTTTTATTTTTTCACTGTCCATTATGGATTGGGGTGAAGGGTTGAACTACATGACCCAGAATGCTTAGCCGGCGGCGGCAGGAAGTGATGAAATTATTGGTCTTGTATGTTTTAAAAAAAGAAAAAAGCACAGTAACTGCTGAATTGTTATTCTCGTGAGCAAGGTCTCTGAAGAGACCGAAACGCGTAGAGATGTTTCTGGCATGCTGAAATAAATTAGCATTGTTATAATTGCACTTTGGATGTCTTCTTAATCGTGACTGCGAGCGGAATCCCTTGGGGAAAAGTGGTGAGATTTGTCAACGGCTTGGCTCTGCCGTACTGCAACCGCACCGCCTTTGAGCGCCCAGGAGTCAAAAAGTGGGCCGCTTTGGAAGGAATTGATATATCTATATTCACTGAAAGAACCATGGGTTTCAGGGACGTTATAGTTAGAAATTAGCATTTGAAAGACCTTAGAAATTCACTGAGAAAACCACAGGTTTCAGGGACGTTATAGTTAGTTGGACATTTTACTCGTACAAAACCAGAGACATTCGACCATTATAGTTAGTTGAGCTTACTATAACTCGAGCCCCCGCAATGCACTGCTGATGACATCACATATTACATCACTCATGACATGGTCAATGACATCACTGATGACATCTCAAATGACATCACTGATGACATCATCCAGTGACTGTGTGTTTCTGTAAAGTTTAAATATGTATTATATATATATATGCTAAGGTTTATTGAACAATGAGTGGGTGTATGAGTGTCTGAATGGATGATTTAGTGGGTGCGTGACTGACTGTATAAGTGAGTGATTAAACGTTTCTTACTGAATGCATGGGTTAGTGACTAAACTGTGTGAATGTCTGTATCAGTCTGTCAGTTGGTGTGTAAGTGGCTCCATGGGTTAGTGAGTAGCTATATGAGTGTTCATATGGATTATTGATTTGTTGTCTGAGTATCTGTATGGGTGTCTGAGTGTCTGTGTGGGTGGGTGGGGGTGTTTGACTTCATGCATAGATGTGTGAGTGGCTGATTCACTGAGTGTATGGGTTCAAGAGTGCTTCTCTGAAGGGCAGTATTGGTGGGTGAGTGTGTGTATAGGCCTGTTGGTGAGTTTGTAGATGTCTCAGTGGTACATGTGTGAGTAACTACATATCTGAAAGACAGTATATGTGAGTGTTTGACTATATAAATGACTATATGTGAGCGTGAGTCATTGTGACAGTGGCTGTATGGATGAGTGTGTGCTTGTGTCAGTGATTATATAAGAGAGTAAGTCTGTTAGTATCTGTATGAATCAGTGACGTAGTGTGTGTTTAACTGTATAGGTGAGTAAACAGCAGTGTGATTGATTCTTTGGGTGACTGAGTAGGTGTTTGAGTACCTCTATGGGTGAGTGACACTGTGTGAGTGTCTGTATAGCAGTATCAGTGTATATGATAGTGCTGTATTGATGAGTGACTGCATGTATGAGTGATTGTATGGGTAAATGAGTGGATGTGTCTGTAGATCTAGGAATCAGTGAGAGAGTACGTAGTAACTGGTATTGATGTGTCTATGGTTTAAAAAATGATAGTCTCTATTTTAGAGAGGGTGTATCAAAGGTTAAATTAGGGTGTGAGGAGGTGCATAAAATTTTCACATGGATGATGTCATCAGTGATGTCATTTGAGATGTCATCAGTGATGTCATGAGTGATGTCACTAACCATGTCATGAGTGATGTAATATTTGATGTCATCAGCAGTGCATTGCGGGGGCGCAAGTTATAGTTAGCTCAACTAACTATAACGGCCGAATTTCTCTGGTTTTTTATGAGTGAAATGTCAGCCTAACTATAACGTCCCTGAAACCTGTGGTTTTTTCAGTGAATTTCTAAGGTTTTTCAAATGCTAATTTCTAACAATAAAGTCCCTGAAACCTATGGTTTTTTCAGTGAATTTCTAAGGTTTTTTAAATTGTAATTCTTAAGTATAAAATTATTTCTAACCTTACCTTTTTTACAATATTTGTAAGTGTTTTATAGAATTGTTTTATTTAAAAATGATTGGAACTATATTTGTGATTTTTTTTTAAATATACTTAGTTTTTCTAAAATCTTTTTCAACAATTAAAATCACTCATATCATACACTACTTGGTCACTTCTGGCTAAGGGTAATTTTGAAAGATCCCGCCAGGGCTGTGTCTTAGCCCCAACCCTCTTCTCTTTGTACATTAATCAAGTAGCTGAGCTTCTATCTTTTATTCCAGTCGATGCCCCCTCGTTGGCGAACCATAAAATCTCCACCTTATTATATGCCGACGATACCCTTCTCGTTTCTAAAACTCCCATGGGCCTGCAAAAACTATTGAACCAATTCAAGGCTTTTTGTGATGGGAGGGGCTTGGAAATTAACACTTCCAAAACCAAGCTAATGCTGCTTAACCCCCACAACTCCTTCAAGGGAAATTTGTTCCTGGACAATGCCCCGCTTGAGAGAGTTAGCTCCTTCGATTACCTGGGAATTAGACTATCGGAGGGATTGGCTTTGGAAATTCCATCTTAAGAAGGCCTTTCTCAAATTTTCCCAGGTAACCTGGGCTCTCAGGCAGGAGCATTGTTTTTCGTACACCAAGCCAGTAGCACCTGCTCTCAAACTATATTGCTGTAAGGCCATGAGCAGTGCCCTTTACGGGGCCGAGTTGTGGGGTATGGCAAATGTATGCGACCTCTTAGCAGTGGAGAACAAGTTTCTCAGAAATTTGGTATCTCTTCCACAAAACTCCCTCTTTTCCCACTTAAACTTGATTTGGGCATTAAGCCTATCAATGATCTTGCAAGGCTACGCCCATTATTGTTTTGGCACAGAATGGTCACCACTCCCGATCTAGCACCTTATGCTGCTGCTTTCAGTGAGGTTTGTGCTCTGGATAACACTAATAAGATCGGCTGGATCAAACACGTAAATAGCCTTCGGTCCGGCATTGGTTTGCCAAAGCATGACAATGGCTGCCCACCAGCCTACACTAGATGCAAGGTCAAATTATTGTATTGGGCATGGGTTGAGCATACATACAGGCACTCAGACAAGCAATCAATCACCCATACAGACACTCACGTACCCACTCAACAACCCATACAGCCACTTAGACACCAACTAACAGACTGATACAAACATTCACATAGCTTAGTCATTCACCCATACATTCACTGAGACACCTAATCACTCACTTGTACAGTAAGTCATGGACACACTGAATCACCCATACAGGCACTCATACACCCACTGATTCACCAATACATCTTGGTATATATATATGTAACACTAATAAACTTTTTTTAAAACACTCACAGTCACTGGATGTCATCAGTGATGTCACCAGTGATGTCATTTGAGTTGTCATCAGTGATGTCATCAGTGATGGCACTGACCATGTCATGAGTATATATATATATATATCTCACCACTTTTCCCCAAGGGATTCCGCTCGCACTCACGATTAAGAAGACATCCAATGTGCAATATTAACAATGCTAATTTATTTCAGCATGCCAGAAACATCTCTATGCGTTTCGGTCTCTTCAGAGAGCTTGCTCACGAGAATAACAATTCAGCAGTTACTGTGCTTTTTTTCTTTTTTTAAAACATACAAGACCAATAATTTCATCACTTCCTGCCGCCACCGGCTAAGCATTCTGGGTCATGTAGTTCAACCCTTCACCCCAATCCATAATGGACAGTGAAAAAATAAAAAGTGCAAACTATGTGAATGATTTTTTAAAGATTTTTTTTTTTAAAGATTTTTTTAAATCTATATATGTTGCAGAGTAATGTTTGCTTACTGTTGACATTATAAGTGCTGCATACACTCCACAATCTATATAAGTAGATAGTGATTAAGTGCGACAATGCTCGTTGTATGATCACAGTGGATTGAATTTTAACCACTTGTGTCACTGCTAGCTCCAACCCGGTTCCGCCTACAGTAAATGTTTGATCTCGCCCTCCAGTGGGCCAATTTTCACATTCAAACTCTTGCCCTAAAGTGGGCCTTAAATTTATATACTGTCTGGCGGCCCCAGCATTTTGGTTAAAAATGTGGGATACTAGTTTGAAACCAGTTGCCCCTTACTGGAGTAATTCCCACTTATTTATTTCATCACCTGGATTTACCTATTATCATATCTCCGCAACAAACTACTTTACATTACTTGATTCAAAATAAAAAAGTAGTGCTTGTGAAAAATTGTGAATGGTGAAAAATTAAAAGTTATAAAACTGTGTCTGATGACCCCTAAATTTCTATATTCTGAAGTTATAGTGTGTTTAAAAATCTGAGGAGGCCTCTATCTAATTAATACTATAATCTCATATTTAACCAGGGAGCTCTTTCAGATCAATTCACAGATGATAATGAAGCTCTTCGTCTTGATTCAATCCATTAGGAGTGAAAGTTCGAAAGTTCAAGATGTGTCGCGATTCTTTCTGCCTGAGAATTTTTTCTCTGTCTCCGCCTCTTGGATGTATTTCCACTGATTCCACGGCATAAAATTTCAGGTCTTTCCATTTGCCCCCATGTTCTTTTTCCATGTGTTTGGCAACTGCATTGCTCCTATCCAAATTGACCGTTGCACGTACGTGTTCCAGAATACGTTTTTTCAATTCACATATCGTGCTGCCCACGTATTTTAGAGAACAAGGGCATTCAATTATGTATATAACAAATTGGCTTTTGCAGTTGTTCAGTTTTTGGATTTTCCAGACACGTTTGTTGGCCATCATTACCTCTTTGGTGTTCTTGGCAATCTCGCAAACCTTGCAATTAGTACACTTGAAGAAACCCCTGGGTTTCAGCCACGTCTCTTGCTTCTTTTTATTTTGAAAATGACTGTGGACCAGTTGATCCCTAAGATTTTTTGCCCGTCTGAAGGGGATGTTTGGATGGTCCCCCACTAATTTGGAGACTGTTGGGTCCATGTGCAATATATGCCAGTTCTTTCGCATAATTTTCATGAGTTGTTGATTTTCAGTGGAATATGTTGTTATCAGACGTATTTTTCGTTCATCCTTGTTTTCCTGGGTTTGTCTCTCTTTTAACAGATCAGTTCTAGTTACTGTCATTGTTCGTTGTAACGATGTGTTAATGGCTTTTGAGTTGTATTTTCGTGTTTTGAATCTTTGTGTTGCCAAACGTTGGTGTCTTTGCCACTCTTCTTCCTGGGAGCATATTCTTTTAATTCGGAGAAATTCCTCGTAGGGGATGTTTTTAATCAGACTACTTTGGTGGAAACTTTCTGCATGTAAAACTGCATTCGTTGCTGTACTTTTTTGATGCAGGGTGGTCTGTATTTCGTTGTGAAACGCACATGAGAGGAAATTGCAGAAAACGCTGTGAGAAGCAGACCGGGAAAGCGAGACCGGAGGGGAGCGCGGAACTCGGGAACCTTCAAACGGTGAGCGAGCAACTTTTCTTGAAACATTGTATCCAACTGTGGATGAATGCCGGCTGGTCTCAGAATGTGGAGTGCTTAACCTGAAATATAATACGAGTAAAGAGACTCGGGGAACTGTTCTCATTACTGATTTATGGGCTTGAGCAACACGAAGAGACGAATAAGGAGCATTCACAAGCAAAGGAAATATCAATGAAAATAAACAGCTTAAAAACGCCAGTGAAACATGGATAAAAGGGATGCCAAAAGAAATGCCTTAATCGACACGTTCTTTGAACAAGAAGTGTCGGCAAGTACTGCAAGTGGAGCGTCACATAAACCGGACATAAAAAACAAATTACGAACATGGGAAAAGCTCTCAAAAAAAGAAATAAATAAATGGTGGGAAGTGGCTTCTTTGAGGAAATATTTGGAAGTAAAACGTGTCCCACGAGGTTTGCGTATAAGTCTGATGCCTAATCACCAGGACACAAGTAATGATCTGCTCAATGAGTGGGGTGAATTCATTTTAAAATCTTCATTGGGACTAATGGAAATATTGGTAAGACATATTGAAATAGCCTTGGAGAAAACGACATCGCAATTAAAAGAAATGGAAAAAGAATTGGCAACCTTAGATCTGAATCCGGATCTAAAGAAGTTTAAAGAGGAACTGGAACATCACATAGAAAAACATGAGGAAACTCTACAAATGAGGAAACAGTCCAAGTTCCAGCGGGACAAAGAAGATTATCAAGAAGGTCGTATCTTTACATACGCAAGGAAGTATGATCGGTTTAAACAGCAAGAAAAATTGGATTTGACAACCAACACTGGCAGTCTTTCATCACTGACATCCACTGATGCCAGTGAAGGGGAAGTTGAACAAAGTGAAGTAAGGCCGCAATGCTCTTTTTAGGCGAAATGAGACTGGCGCTCCAACAGAAAAATTGGGAAAAGACCATGGGGTCGCCAGTGGGAATCAGCCGGGGAAGAGGCAGAGGACGAGGAAATGCCCGCACAAACCAACAAGACGAGGCAAGCGGAACATCAAATTCAAATCCAAATTTAAAACGAGTGGGAACTACCACGAGAAGTATGAGGCAGAAATGGAGTTAGATGTGTCTTCTACAAATCCGACACAAGAACTTGAAGTTATAAATCTTTCAAAAAAGCATTGACTGAAATGGAAATGAGATTATTGAAACGTGGTCTAAATTTTTGCCCTACCAATAATATTGACTTAGCGGAAATATGGATAGACCTGTATAAATATATTCGAAAAGTCAAACTAGCCAAACTCTTTACGGAGAATCCAAAGATGTCACAATATAGCAAAAATATCACAGTACCCAATATGGAACTTACAGCAAAGGATGCAGAAAGCTTTGTTACTCTTATGGAATTGGATCAAAACCCGGAATATGAAATGAGAGAGCTGCGGGCATATTGTACACAATTGGGAGCGGGTTGCAGTCGAAAAAACCTCAATCAAAATTCTACCCGCAGCTTGCGCAGGGTAACAAAATTGATATATTTCATGACTGTGTTATAAAAGACCTTTACCATTTGAATTATACAAATAAGATAGACAATCTTTCCCAAAATGAGCGCATCTCACTACAAAACTTGAAAAATGATGATACAATCGAAATAAAAATGGCAGACAAGGGAGGAAATGTCATCATCCTGGAGAAAGAAGCTTACGTGCCGGAAGCATACTCGCAACTGAGAAACAGAGAGTATTATGAAAAACTTAAAGAAAATCCGACAATGAAGTGGAAACAGGAACTGGATGTCAAACTCAGTTCCTGGATGCAGAAAAATCTATTGGATGAGGATGAAGTAAAATATCTGAGCAGGGAGTATCCGAAAATGGCGACAATATACTTCCTCCCTAAAATTCACAAAAATCCCACTAGACCACCAGGAAGGCTGATAATATCGGTGAAAGGAGCATTACTGGAGCCAATGGCCAACTTTTTGGATATATTTTTACTACCATACGTCAAAGGCTTGACGTCATATCTGCAAGATACAGGAGACCTGCTGAGACATCTGCAGGAAACCCCTGGTCAACAACATACAAACTGATAACGATGGATGTGATATCATTATATTCTAACATAAGAAATGACATTGGTTTAAGAGCATGTGAACATTTTTTACAGGAGAGAAACATCCAGTTTGAAGATCACAATAAAATGTTATTGGAAATGATCCAGATGTGTTTGGAACAAAACACATTCATGTTTGGAGAAGAAATCTATCGCCAAGTAAAGGTACGGCGATGGGTTTTTCATTTAGCCCCAGTTATGCCTGCCTCACCATGGGATGGTGGGAGAAGATCTGGGCCTGGAAAAATGAAAATGACCATCATGTGAGTACAACTATAGCATGGTTAAGGTACATCGACGACCTGCTAATAATTTGGGATGGAACTAATGAAGAATTCGATGACTACTTTGAAATATTGAACAACTCAGAATTCGGTTTGAAATTTACATATGACATCAGTGACAAACGGGTTGTTTTTTTGGATACTGAAATGTACATCCTAAACAACGAAATACAGACCACCCTGCATCGAAAAAGTACAGCAACGAATGCAGTTTTACATGCGGAAAGTTTCCACCAAAGTAGTCTGATTAAAAACATCCCCTACGGGAATTTCTCCGAATTAAAAGAATATGCTCCCAGGAAGAAGAGTGGCAAAGACACCAACGTTTGGCAACACAAAGATTCAAAACACGAAAATACAACTCAAAAGCCATTAACACATCGTTACAATGAACAATGACAGTAACTAGTACTGATCTGTTAAAAGAGAGACAAACCCAGGAAAACAAGGATGAACGAAAAATACGTCTGATAACAACATATTCCACGGAAAATCAACAACTCATGAAAATTATGCGAAAGAACTGGCATATATTGCACATGGACCCAACAGTCTCCAAATTAGTGGGGGACCATCTAAACATCACTTTCAGACGGGCAAAAAATCTTAGGGATCAACTGGTCCACAGTCATTTTCAAAATAAAAAGAAGCAAGAGACGTGGCTGAAACCCAGGGGATTCTTCAAGTGTACTAATTGCAAGGTTTGCGCGATTGCCAAGAACACCAAAGAGGTAATGATGGCCAACAAACGTGTCTGGAAAATCCAACAACTGATCAACTGCAAAAGCCAATTTGTTATATACATAATTGAATGCCCTTGTTCTCTAAAATACGTGGGCAGCACGATATGTGAATTGAAAAAACATATTCTGGAACACGTACGTGCAACGGTCAATTGGATAGGAGCAATGCAGTTGCCAAACACATGGAAAAAGAACATGGGGGCAAATGGAAAGACCTGAAATTTTATGCCGTGGAATCAGTGGGAATACATCCAAGAGGCGGAGACAGAGAAAAAATTCTCAGGCAGAAAGAATCGCGACACATCTTGAACTTTCGAACTCTCACTCCTAATGGATTGAATCAAGACGAAGAGCTTCATTATCATCTGTGAATTGATCTGAAAGAGCTCCCTGGTTAAATATGAGATTATAGTATTAATTAGATAGAGGCCTCCTCAGATTTTTAAACACACTATAACTTCAGAATATAGAAATTTAGGGGTCATCACACACAGTTTTATAACTTTTAATTTTTCACCATTCACAATTTTTCACAAGCACTAAGATTTTTAATTTGAATCAAGTAATGTAAAGTAGTTTGTTGTGGAGATATGATAATAGGTAAATCCAGGTGATGAAATAAATAAGTGGGAATTAATCCAGTAAGGGGCAAGTGGTTTCGAACTAGTATCCCACATTTTTAACCAAAATGCTGGGGCCGCCAGACAGTATATAAATTTAAGGCCCAATTTAGGGCAAGAGTTTGAATGTGAAAATTGGCCCACTGGAGGGCGAGATCAAACATTTACTGTAGGCGGAACCGGGTTGGAGCTAGCAGTGACACAAGTGGTTAAAATTCAATCCACTGTGATCATACAACAAGCATTGTCGCACTTAATCACTGTCTACTTATATAGATCGTGGAGTGTATGCAGCACTTATAATGTCAACAGTAAGCAAACATTACTCTGCAACTCATATAGATTTAAAAAAATCTTTAAAAAAAAATTCTTTAAAAAATCATTCACATAGTTTGCACTTTTTATTTTTTCACTGTCCATTATGGATTGGGGTGAAGGGTTGAACTACATGACCCAGAATGCTTAGCCGGCGGCGGCAGGAAGTGATGAAATTATTGGTCTTGTATGTTTTAAAAAAAGAAAAAAGCACAGTAACTGCTGAATTGTTATTCTCGTGAGCAAGGTCTCTGAAGAGACCGAAACGCGTAGAGATGTTTCTGGCATGCTGAAATAAATTAGCATTGTTATAATTGCACTTTGGATGTCTTCTTAATCGTGACTGCGAGCGGAATCCCTTGGGGAAAAGTGGTGAGATTTGTCAACGGCTTGGCTCTGCCGTACTGCAACCGCACCGCCTTTGAGCGCCCAGGAGTCAAAAAGTGGGCCGCTTTGGAAGGAATTGATATATCTATATTCACTGAAAGAACCATGGGTTTCAGGGACGTTATAGTTAGAAATTAGCATTTGAAAGACCTTAGAAATTCACTGAGAAAACCACAGGTTTCAGGGACGTTATAGTTAGTTGGACATTTCACTCGTACAAAACCAGAGACATTCGACCATTATAGTTAGTTGAGCTTACTATAACTCGAGCCCCGCAATGCACTGCTGATGACATCACATATTACATCACTCATGACATGGTCAATGACATCACTGATGACATCTCAAATGACATCACTGATGACATCATCCAGTGACTGTGTGTTTCTGTAAAGTTTAAATATGTATTATATATATATATGCTAAGGTTTATTGAACAATGAGTGGGTGTATGAGTGTCTGAATGGATGATTTAGTGGGTGCGTGACTGACTGTATAAGTGAGTGATTAAACGTTTCTTACTGAATGCATGGGTTAGTGACTAAACTGTGTGAATGTCTGTATCAGTCTGTCAGTTGGTGTGTAAGTGGCTCCATGGGTTAGTGAGTAGCTATATGAGTGTTCATATGGATTATTGATTTGTTGTCTGAGTATCTGTATGGGTGTCTGAGTGTCTGTGTGGGTGGGTGGGGGTGTTTGACTCCATGCATAGATGTGTGAGTGGCTGATTCACTGAGTGTATGGGTTCAAGAGTGCTTCTCTGAAGGGCAGTATTGGTGGGTGTGTGTGTGTATAGGCCTGTTGGTGAGTTTTTAGATGTCTCAGTGGTACATGTGTGAGTAACTACATATCTGAAAGACAGTATATGTGAGTGTTTGACTATATAAATGACTATATGTGAGCGTGAGTCATTGTGACAGTGGCTGTATGGATGAGTGTGTGCTTGTGTCAGTGATTATATAAGAGAGTAAGTCTGTTAGTATCTGTATGAATCAGTGACGTAGTGTGTGTTTAACTGTATAGGTGAGTAAACAGCAGTGTGATTGATTCTTTGGGTGACTGAGTAGGTGTTTGAGTACCTCTATGGGTGAGTGACACTGTGTGAGTGTCTGTATAGCAGTATCAGTGTATATGATAGTGCTGTATTGATGAGTGACTGCATGTATGAGTGATTGTATGGGTAAATGAGTGGATGTGTCTGTAGATCTAGGAATCAGTGAGAGAGTACGTAGTAACTGGTATTGATGTGTCTATGGTTTAAAAAATGATAGTCTCTATTTTAGAGAGGGTGTATCAAAGGTTAAATTAGGGTGTGAGGAGGTGCATAAAATTTTCACATGGATGATGTCATCAGTGATGTCATTTGAGATGTCATCAGTGATGTCATGAGTGATGTCACTAACCATGTCATGAGTGATGTAATATTTGATGTCATCAGCAGTGCATTGCGGGGGCGCAAGTTATAGTTAGCTCAACTAACTATAACGGCCGAATTTCTCTGGTTTTTTATGAGTGAAATGTCAGCCTAACTATAACGTCCCTGAAACCTGTGGTTTTTTCAGTGAATTTCTAAGGTTTTTCAAATGCTAATTTCTAACAATAAAGTCCCTGAAACCTATGGTTTTTTCAGTGAATTTCTAAGGTTTTTTAAATTGTAATTCTTAAGTATAAAATTATTTCTAACCTTACCTTTTTTACAATATTTGTAAGTGTTTTATAGAATTGTTTTATTTAAAAATGATTGGAACTATATTTGTGATTTTTTTTTAAATATACTTAGTTTTTCTAAAATCTTTTTCAACAATTAAAATCACTCATATCATACACTACTTGGTCACTTCTGGCTAAGGGTAATTTTGAAAGATCCCCCCCTTTGGCCAATAATATTCCTGCTAAGGTATGTCATAAACACTTCAGCGCTCTGTACTCCATTATCTGCACTCAAGACATAGCTTCCTTACCACTTGACATAGGCCAGCCAGTATGTAGCCTCTTGTTTACCAGAGAGGAAATCTTGACCTCCCTGGAGGCAATCCTACCAGCAAAACATCCGTTTCCGGACGGCATCCCTGGTGACCTTTTTCGCTTAGATAGAAACAACTGGGCTACTTACCTTACGATACTGTACAATGATAGCGCTGGCGGGGGAATGATTCCAGAATCATGGAAAGGGGCAGAAGTTATCCCCATTTTTAAGAAAGGCGACAGATCAATGCCCGCTAACTACCGCCCGATCAGCTTGATCGACTGTGCCCAAAAGGTCTTCTGCCGTTCTCTCCTAGTCAAGATCCAAGATTGAATGGATGAGAATCACATCCTCTCTCCGCTCCAAGCGGGTTTCCGATGGAAGACCGGCACTACCGATCAAGTTTTTGGTCTTGTCATGCTATATTGGAAGGTGTTTTTGCTGGGCAAGGGTAGTCTATATCTAGCTTTTATAGACTTAAAAACAGCCTTAGGACTTGTCCCCACGGATTTATTGTGGAGAGTGCTCAGGGACATGGGAATGCCCTTGGGAATTCTGGAACTCCTAATCAGGCTGCATGAAGATAACTCTGCCTGCGTACGATGGGGCAACCAGGGTCAAAACCTCCGAGCCCTTCAAGATACAGCGGGGGTCCGCCAGGGCTGTGTCTTAGCCCCAACCCTCTTCTCTTTGTACATTAATCAAGTAGCTGAGCTTCTATCTTTTATTCCAGTCGATGCCCCCTCGTTGGCGAACCATAAAATCTCCACCTTATTATATGCCGACGATAGCCTTCTCGTTTCTAAAACTCCCATGGGCCTGCAAAAACTATTGAACCAATTCAAGGCTTTTTGTGATGGGAGGGGCTTGGAAATTAACACTTCCAAAACCAAGCTAATGCTGCTTAACCCCCACAACTCCTTCAAGGGAAATTTGTTCCTGGACAATGCCCCGCTTGAGAGAGTTAGCTCCTTCGATTACCTGGGAATTAGACTATCGGAGGGATTGGCTTTGGAAATTCCATCTTAAGAAGGCCTTTCTCAAATTTTCCCAGGTAACCTGGGCTCTCAGGCAGGAGCATTGTTTTTCGTACACCAAGCCAGTAGCACCTGCTCTCAAACTATATTGCTGTAAGGCCATGAGCAGTGCCCTTTACGGGGCCGAGTTGTGGGGTATGGCAAATGTATGCGACCTCTTAGCAGTGGAGAACAAGTTTCTCAGAAATTTGGTCTCTCTTCCACAAAACTCCCCTCTTTTCCCACTTAAACTTGATTTGGGCATTAAGCCTATCAATGATCTTGCAAGGCTACGCCCATTATTGTTTTGGCACAGAATGGTCACCACTCCCGATCTAGCACCTTATGCTGCTGCTTTCAGTGAGGTTTGTGCTCTGGATAACACTAATAAGATCGGCTGGATCAAACACGTAAATAGCCTTCGGTCCGGCATTGGTTTGCCAAAGCATGACAATGGCTGCCATCCAGCCTACACTAGATGCAAGGTCAAATTATTGTATTGGGCATGGGTTGAGCAGAACACACTCTCCAAAATTAAACAGGGTAGTCTAGCAGAAGCCTTTGGAGATCTGAAAACCAACCGTGCTTTGGAGAGCTATTTTGATATTATCAAGGTTCCAGCCTATAGGAAACTCTATATCTAATTCAGGCATGGTAGCCTACCAATTAATGCCTTCTCAAACTCTTGGCTGAGCAACAAATCACAACCCAAGGGCTCTCCCTGTTGTTCTTGCTCACACGAATCGATAGGTCATGTTCTCTTTGCTTGTACAGCCTATGAGAAACCAAGGAACAAATAGCTAGCTCCAGTGTGTAGACAACTTGGGACTCAAAATTTTAAAGTGGCCTTACGCATACTGAAGACAGATGCTAGACCTTTATTCGCTTGTGCAACTGCGAAATTTCAAAGCCAGTTTTGGGCGATCAGAAGGAGGGCTTTGCAAACCCCCTTACCTAGCCCCGAGGGCCAAAAAAGTGTCGCTCCACTTACACATGGTCAATTACCATAGATGTCATCTAATGCTTGTTCTTTTATGTTGTTCTAGACTTGGATTGTAAACTCGGGGTTTGTTCCATACAAAATCTCTTGAATGCATTTGCACTTTAGTCATGGGTTTTGATTGCTTGTTACAAATTGCTGGAGGCATTTTTAATTATGAATTATTTGACAATTGTTCTACTTACTTCGTTTTGTATGCTGCTATTACTATGCCAATCCCAGCCATTTTTAATTGTAATTTCTTTTAATATTCACCTGAATGTTGTTTTGCAAGCCAGTATGAAACAAACACGACTTGTATGGCTGTATCTTTTATGGTTTTTAACCGAAATAAAGAGAGTTACCATACACTACTAAAATATACTCTGTTTTTTATATGTACAACTTACATTTATATTTTCTTGAAATAATGCTTTTAATACTGTGAAAGTTTTTTATTGTATTAATATGCTTTCTTTTTTTAATTTTTTTTTTTACAAAGTAGTCGCGCACCCTATGCGAACCTACTCGATGGGTATGCGGATTCAGGGTGCGCAAACCCTGCTGGTGCGCATTTCTGGAGTCGCGCTGGAGTCGCAACTTTGGCGCAATTTCAAAAGTATGAAATATCATTGTAGAAATTATAAATATCAGTTTTGGTTAAAGACTTTCACTAATATAATTTAGAAAACAACTTATAAACAGTGGGCCCGATTCACAAAAGTAATCTGAGACAAAATCCTAACTTTACGACTTTCGGTATTCACAAAAGGCATTTAGGAGTAGTAAAGTTAGGATTTTGTCCTAAATTTGTCTTAAGTTTTGGTCTTAAGACAAAATCCTAACTTAAGTTAAACTTAAGTTAGGATTTTGTCTTAAGTTTGTCTTAAGTTTTGGTCTTAAGACAAAATCCTAACTTAAGTTTAACTTACGTTTAACTTAAGTTAGGATTTTGTCTTAAGACCAAAACTTAAGACAAACTTAAGACAAAATCCTAACTTTACTACTCCTAAATGCCTTTTGTGAATACCGACAGTCGTAAAGTTAGGATTTTGTCTCAGATTACTTTTGTGAATCGGGCCCACTATTTTTGACTTTACTATGAACTGTACGAAATTTCAAGAGGGCGCGACATATGCGCCTAGGGTGCGCGACCCTTCCGGCACGTATTTTCGGGATCGCGACGACTCCGGTGTAATTTTCAAAGTGTGAAATATCACTATACAAATTTAAAATATCAGATTTGTATAAGCACTTTCACTAATATGCTTTTTAAAATATTTTATAAACACCTATTTATACTTTATAATTATGTATATGAAATTTTACGGGTGCGCGACTTGTGCGCGACGGGTGTGCGCACCCCACACAACTCCATGTGACCTGAAAAGAAAGCGTCTGATTGGTTTAAAACATTTTCATTCTGTAGGAGGGAGGATCCAACACCCGTTTTATTCCTCTTATTATTTGTCTGTCTTCCTGGCAAGACCTACTTCTTGTATCTTCCTTCATTTTTCTATTTTAGTGTGTTTGTTGACTTTTTTTTCAAACAATGGCATCCAGTCATCCTGATCAAGACCCACTGGAAAAGGAAGATGATATAGTGGAGCCAGTTAAAAAAAGAAAAGAAAGTGTGGTTTGGGCCTTCTTCACTGTGCCGGAGGGTGAGAAGAAGGTGAATGCAAGAAAAGTAACATGCAAGATCTGCAAAAGAGTACTCTCGAGAGGTTCCGAGAAAAAGTACTCATGTGGAACGTCGTCCATGAAAAAGCATTTGGAGACAATACACCCCTTGCATTTAGTGAAAGAAGTATCTCAGAGGAAGAGAAATGAAGTGGCACAACAAGACCCAAATGCTCCATCAACTTCCTCACAAGGACTTCCACCTACACCGAGGCCACACATCGTTCCTGAACTGCTGGATGCCACAATTAATTGCAAGAAATGTGATGCAAAACTCTGCATTGGGGAGCAATGCATTGACGTCATAACCAATGCGATTAAAACACATAAGTGTAATTTTTTTTTTTTAATCTGCTCCCAATTTTTCTTTTCCTTTTTCTTTCCAAACAGTTTTATTGGAGGCTTAAAAAAAAAGTCAAAAACACCCCAAAAAAAAGAAAAAAATTGTTAGTAAATAAAAAAGATGTAAAATTCTTTTTAAAAAAAACGTTTCTTATGGAACCACATATACTGATTAAAAATAGATGCATGAGTGATTGCATGAGTGCAAGGATGCTGCCTGAGTGATTGCAAGACTACTTGTATAGTGCCTGAATGATTGCATGAGTGCATGGGTAATGCCTGGGTGATTTTGTAAGTGCATGGGTACTGCCTGGGCGATTGTAGGAGTACATGGATAGTGCCTGGATAATTTGAAGAGTGCAAGGGTAGTGCCTGGGTTATTGCAGGAGTGCAGAGGTAATGACTAGGTAATTGCATGAGTGCATGAGTAGTGCCTGGGTGATTGTATGAGTACAGGGATAATGTCTGGGTGATTGGAGGAGTGCATACGTACTACCTGAGTGATTGAAGGAGTGCATGGTTAATGCCTGGGTGACTGCATGAGTGCTGGGGTAATGTCTGGCTGATTGGAGGAGTGCATGGATACTGCCTGAGTGATTGAAGGAGTGCAGGGGTAATGCCTGGATGATTTTGTAAGTACATAGGTAGTGCCTGGGTAGTTGGAGGAGTGCATGGATAGTGCCTGGATGATTGGAGGACTGCAAGGGTAGTGCCTGGGTTATTGCAAGAGTGCATAGGTAGTACCTGGGTGATTGGAGGTATACATGAGTATTACCTGGGTGATTGCATGAGTGCACGGATAGTTTCATTTTCTTCAGTATTCTTGAGACTTCATAACAAGCTTCTCCATATAGCTTGTGATATTCCAATTTATTTTCATGTTCAACTGGTAGCATGAGAAATCGATGTAAAGCAATCCCTTTAATGTTGTGTGCTGCTAATCCAGTTGGAGCTGTTACAACACAAGATAAATGGCATCCAGTAGTTTTGTGTAGATAACTGGTGAAAACTTTAATTAAGAAACGTTTTCCTGTTCCGACTTGACCACTGATGTACATTCGAATAGGTTTAAATGATGTGCATTGGCATTCTTTTTTTTCATGTAGCAAACCTTGCTGTATCTGTAGTGTCACTTGCTGATATATTTCTTTTTGTTCAATATTTAGTTCTTCTTCCAAGTTTCTCAAATCAACAATATCCTGTTGTGCTTGTTGCATTGTCATTTCTACTTCATTCATCGCTATTGCTGCTTCATTTTCAATATTTGGTTGTCCTAGTGGATCTTGAGATAGTGGAGCAAAACGTTGACTATCTTGAGAACTGTCTCTAGCTATTTCAGCTGCAATAGTAGTTTCTTGTTCAATCTCTTCAGTTAACATTTGTAGATAAGAAGGGAAAATTGTGCATTGAATGTTATCTTTATATTCATTAAAAGAATCTTCATAGCAGTCAAAATCTCCAAGTAATTCCATTTCACTACGCCAAGGCTTGAAGAGTTGCAGTAGTGCTAAATAGAAAAATTCCCTTTTATCTGGAGTTTCACAACTCAGTTTTCTGTGGCTAATAAGATTTCCTTTGGCATGTTTTACCAAACATCCATCACATCCAATTACTGCATATTATTATTCATTTATATTTTCAGTAACATTTCTCTTAAAGCTGTAATGTTGCAGTACTTCATAGAGGCATAGGTTTTCCAGCTGTGGAGTCCTTTTGGGATAGTATGTATCCAACATATTTGTTTTAACAATATCTGTACTTTCTGGTTCATTCAATGCTAAGTATTCAATTTCTTGTAGAGATTTCAATACTCTATTTTGTGTAGCGGCAAGACCTAGACTTACCCAAATGATTCCTCTTGACTTTGAATATAAACTGGCAGAGCTCAACCGATCCGAACATTCATAGGATCCAATCTCTCGATGGGAAAGCATTTTCAAACTAAAGCTGTACAATTTGTTACTAAGACTCTTCTCTTGTGAAATTTCTTCCCACATTTCCTTCAACTCTGTCTTTTCAGATTTGGTTATAAATGACGTAACGTAGCGAGCAACAGCAATTGAATTATCTGCAGCATACTGGATATCCATGTTTGCATTCCACATTGTCAAAATCACTGGATTGTAGTCATTAATGTACTTTGAATCTTCAGTTCTTTTTATGTTGTATGTATTCTTCGGAGATTTTCAAGTTATAGTATGTCTTACTGCTGACATAAAACTATTGACTCTTCCTTTTGAAATTACTGGACGTGGAAATCCAAAACTACATTTTGTATAAAATTTTCCCTTTGACTTGTATTTTCGTCGACAATATTTTCCACATCGATGACTTTGAAAATGTAAAACTTGTTCTCTCAAGCTCTGTTCTCCTCCTTTTTTGGAATGGCACAGGTAACATACTCTTCGATGAAAGACAAAACAGTTTCATTAGAATTGGTTCCAAATTTAGGTGCATTCTTGATCCATAATATGAGGAGCACCTCTGGCTTGGTACTCCTTTCTCCAAGAGAAATCAGTAACTTCTCCAAGAAGTGGATTATTTTTATTGCAGATAAAAGACATCATAGCTTGAAACCTATGATTAAAATATCTGCACACATTCACAGGATCCAAGGAACACAATTCTCCAGCTGTCTTCAATTCAATATTTTTTACATTTGAATTTGCTTGTCGAAAAGATTCAAGTAAATCGTTCCAAGCATATTCAGCACTGCTAAGTGTTAGAAACCACGTAGGAGTACCTAAGTTTCTTAACATACTTTTAAGTTCGCTGTGACGACGATACAAATACTCATTAGTACCACGTTGACACGCCATCAAATTAATTAGCTGAGATTCCAAATGATCATCTCTTTGTTGAACTTTGTCCATACATTCCTTTCCAGAAACATGTTTAAGATGAACTCCTGTTTTTAATATGTGATTCACTGCATATGAAAGTCCAGGCAAGTCACTTTCAAATAGAAGATTAAATATATATGGAATGCACTGTCGAAATCTTGAATCTTCTGAGTACAATCTTGTCGACCGGTATTCTGAAGCTGGAATCTGTACTGCTCGTTCATCATATCGTCCACCTTCTCCAGTGGGGAACAGCTGTGGAAAACAACGAGCTTCTAAACTTTTTTCCCATACACTCATGGGAGTTCCCTTTGCTTTCTTCATTTGAAATAATCCAATAGTGTTTCCAATCACTTCTTTTGAATGTAGAGGATGTATACTGTAATGTTCATAAATCTCTTTACTCCTGGACTTGTCCACTTTTTCTATTTGGCCAGTTGAAATTTCTGTATCTTCTTCTAAACATATTTCCTGTTCTTCCACATTTACAGTTTTATAGTAAATATTGTTCTGTACAAGATATAATGTAGCATTTTGAAGTTTGGTGACATCTACTAACTCTTGCCATATTTTCCGACTCTTTGTTGGTACACCATTAACTAGAATAACTACAGGCTCTCTTTCCTCTCTCTCTATACCAACAGTTTTAATATATATTTTTTTTAAATCTAAAGGTAAGTACACAACTCTTCCTTTCAGACCTCTTTGTAAATCTGTTGGAGGCAGCTTACCTGTTTTAGGCTCCATACGAACTATAGCCTGAAACGGGTGCACAGACTGAATAAGAATGGACTCATATGTATTTAAATCTGCCAGTTCCTGAGGAATAGCTACCAACTCTAAGTTGTTATGTACTGCTCTAGCTGGCATTTTGTTCTCTTCTAATTTGTTGTAACAATATTTACAAATACGTTGATCAGTACCCAACTCAAAACGACCTTCCACCAACAAATAAGCACCAAATTGCTCCCACTTATCATTATTTTCCTTTTCACTTTTTAAATACACATCAACATTCCTAGTTTGACTTTTCTAGTGAGTATGTCGACAACAAATACAAACATAGGGGGTGATTAGGATGGCCATCCTAGTGGTAACGGGACCACCCGCCTGCCATGCGGCGGTCCCGCCACCCAAATCATGATGCGACCGCCACCGCAGCGGTCGCATCTGGCATTGTAACATTGCGGAGGTTGCTGCTGGCTGCAGCACCCGCCACAATAGGAAAATGCCATGATGTGCATGTCCATGCACAACGTGGCAGGCACCGCGCGGTGCCTGCCACCTTGTGCATGGACATGCAGTGGGGTACCATGGGTACACCCAAGTGACCCCCCACCCCTCGGGGGCCCGCAGCGGGCCCCCAAAGCAATTCCCCGCCAGCCTTTCCATGGCGGCATCGCCGCCATGGAAAGGCCCGTGAAAAGCTCACATCATAATATGGATGGCGGTGCCTGCTAGGCACCGCCACCATATTGTGCCCCAGCTCCGTCCGGCCGGCAATCGTAACGATTGCCGACCGGCGGAAAAGCGGCGGACGGACTTTCCGTCCGCCGCGATACCCACCGCCATTGTAATATGGCAGTGGGTAAATCACGTTACGATGGCGTAGCGGTCACCACCACCGGCCCGGCGGTGCCGAACGTTACGCCATCGTAATCACCCCCATAGTTTGGTTTTTCACATGAAAGTATCTTAAACTTTGTAATTTCTTCTTCAAACTTCTCAGTACTAATATCTTCCAACTGTTGTTCAACACCTACACTTATGAAGCTCTCACTTTCTCTACACTCCTCTTCTGAATCAAAGAAACAAAACTGTATATTATCACAAACTTTTTTTACATCTGATACTGAACCATGCAAAAGAGCTGCGTTCATTTCACTTAAAGATAATGCAGGACTTTTTACGTAGTACAATCGCCTTACTAACTTCCGCATTTCTGAGTGATGTACTGCTAACATTCTTAAATTATGAAAAGTACTTTTACACACTTTTCTAGAAAGACAAGCCAGAGAATGACCCTGCAACTTAGTATATTTTCTTTCTTTACATGGATCTAGTCCTTGCAACATCTTAATCTTCTGTTTAACACTTCTTTTTAGCATATTGTCACAAGAAAACTCATAATATATCAATAGATTCCTGTCGAATACTACAAATACTACTACAATCCCACTTATACACTGGAAACATGTGCATGTCTCTCTTGAACTTTTTCAGCTATTACTTCTTCCACATTTCTAGGAACCATCTTTTCTTTTTCAATTTGACAACCATCCTTTATCTCGTAACAACGACCACTGGTATCAACTGCATGAACTAACGTATTTTGATGAAAATAGCTTTCTTCATTCAAAAAGGCTCAGTACTAGAAGGGTGCTTCCATTCACCAGAAAAAGCTTTGCAAAAGTTACTTCTATTAACCAGTCTTTTTCTTTTGCTTTTCTCCTTCATAAAGTGCATTGTTTTATTTAATGTTTTCATTCTCTTCAATACCAATATAAATAATTTCCGTTTCAATTCAAAAGCAGTATCTACTACACTTTCAATTTGTTGCTTCTTCTTATGTACTGCTGATCTTTTTTATACTTTTACAATCTTTTAATAAATTTTGAATTACTCTATTACGAAACATACGTAGACGTATGTCTTTAAATTGTTTCTGTCTTTTTGTCACATGTGTTTGTTTTCCATTGTGTTTCTTTATTTGCTTCTCCTTTGTTCTAAAAATGTATTTCCTCCTTTGATTAGTATTTTGTTCATTCAATCTCTCCACAACTTTCTTAATAAATTGCTTAGTTCTCTTACCAGAAGCCACTTTATTCTCAGCATCCTTTTGGTGTTTTTCTACTCCACTCTTTTTGGTTTTCATTAAGTACTTCTGTTTCCTTTGTTCTCTTCTCTTTTCATGTTTCCTTGCCATCTTTTATTTATAATCCAATCAAAATATCTTCCTAAGAAACAAATAAAAGATTAATTATTTAGGTACATCAATTAAAATTTTAAATTTAATAACATTCCAATTTTGAAAATAACAATCAAGCACAAAATTCCAAATAAATTCTTAATACATATATAACACATAAAAAGAGGAAAGTATAAAAATCAGTAAAACAACTGCAAAAATAAAATAAAAGCTGGTCACACACCCGAAACGAGAAAGGAAAAAAAACAAAAGGTTTACAAACAGCAAAATGAGATACTCAAACAACACAGCTACTGAAAAATGTAAGAAATGCAGAAAGAAGCAACAGAAGTACAGAAAGAGGCAAGAGAAGTGCAGAAAAACGCAAAAGAAGTGCAGAAAGAGGAAAAAGTTGTAGAAAAACACAAGGTACAGAAACAAATAAAACAAGTGCAGAAAGATGCAAAAGGAGTTGAAAAAGAAGTAAGAGAGGTACAGAAAGAAGGAACAGAAGTGCAGAAATAAGCAACAGAGGTGCACAAAGAGGCAAGAGAAGTGCAGAAAGAGGCAAAGAGGTACAGAAACAGACAACAGAGGTGCACAAAGATACTAGAGAGGTGGAGAAACAGGGAAGACGGCTGTAGAAAGAGGCAACAGGGATACAGAAAGAAGCAAGAGAAGAGCAGAAAGAAGCTAGAGAAATGCAAAAAGAAACAACAGAGGTGGACAAAGATGCAAGATGGTTGCAGAAAGAGGCAAGAAAAGTCCAGAAAGAAGCAAGACAAATGTACAGAAAAGAAAGAGAAGTGCAGAAAAACGCAACAGAAGTGCAGAAAGAAACAAGAGAAGTGCAAAAATAGGCAAAACAAATGCAGAATGAGGCATGAGAAGTGTAGAAACAGGCAAGAGATGCGAAGAAAAAAGCAGGACAGATGCAGAAAGAGGCAAGAGAGGTGCAGAAAGAGGGAACAGGGGTGCAGCAATATGGAAGAGAGGTGCAGAAAGAGGGAAGAGGGGTGCAGAAACAAGCAAGAGGGGAACAGAAAGAAGCACGTGAGGTGCAGAAAAAAGCAAGTGAGGTGCAGAAAAAAGCAAGAGAAGTGCAGAAAGAAGCAACAGATGTACACAATGAGGCAAGAGGGGTGCAAAAGAGGCAAGAGAAGTACAGAGAGAAGCAACAGAGGTGCAGAAAGAGGCAAGAGAGGTACAGAAACAGGCAGGAGAGGTGCAGAAAGAGGGAACAGGGGTACATAAAGAGGCAAAAGAACAGCAGAAAAAGGCAAGAGAGATGAAGAAACAAGCAGGAGAAGTAGAGAAAGAGGCAACAGAGGTACACAAAAAGGCAAGTGAGGTGCAGAAAGAGGCAACACAGTTGCAGAAAGAGGAAAGAGAGATGTAGAAAGAGACAAGTAAGAAACAAAAACATGCAATAGGGCTACAGAAAGAGGCAAGATAAGTGCAGAAAGAAACAACAGAGGTGCAGAAAGAAGCAAGAGAAGTGCACAAAGAAGCAACAGAGAAGGAGAAAGAGGCAAGAGACCTGCAGAAAGAGGCAAGAGAGTTGCAGAAACAGACAACTGAGGTACAGAAACACGAAAGACGGGTGCACAAAGAGGCAAGAGAGGTACAGAAAGAAGAAAGAGGGGTATAGAAAAAGGCAAGAGGGGTGCAGACAGAAGCAAGTGACGTGTAGAAAGAGCCAACAGAGGTGAACAAAGAGCAAGAGAGGTGCAGAAAGAGGCACAAGAAGTACAGAAAGAAGCAACAGAGGTGCATAAAGAGGCAACAGAAGACCATAAAGAAGCAAAAAAGGTGTAGAAAGAGACAAAAGAAATGCAGAAAGAAGCAAGAGAGGTATTAAAAGAGGGAAGAGGGGTACTATGTCTATAAGTAGTTTATCCTTAACTGTATGACTGCATGGTAGTGCCTGAGTAAAAGGATGAATATAAGAGTAATAGTAGGATCATTTGATGAGTGCATAGGTAGTGCCTAACAAAATACATTACTAAATGACTACTCCCTAAGTCAATAGCTCAGTGCTAGAGTAGTGCCTGGGTGATTGCATAAAAACAGCAGTACTCAATAGGTGATTAGATCAGTGCAGGGGAAATACCTTAGACAAATCATGAATGCAACACTAACACATAGTTGAAGACAAGAGTGTATGAGAAGTACTTGAGAGAATAAAATAGTGCATGGGTACTTCCTGAATAATTCTATGACTGCAGTGGGAGTAACTGGATGATTGTTTGACTGTATAGAAAGCACCTGATAGAAAATATGAGCGTAAGAGTAATGCTTGGACCATTCTGAGTGCATCAGTAGTATCAGAGTGAGTAGATAAGAGCATGGATAGTACCTAACTGAATCTTTGACTGGGATAGTAGTGCCTGGGTGATTGCACAAATCTATGGTTAATTTCTGAGAGATTGCATACCATGCATGTGTCTGTTCTTTTCCCTAGTGGCATCATATATAAAACAAACATACAGATACATGTATTCCAAAGTTTTATACCCCTACCATCTGTTTAGACATAACACATGAGAGTATACATGTGCACGCAGACACATACCTCACTCATAAGACTAAAAGGTCTCTTAAACTTGACAGACCACATTTCCCATTTTAAAGAGACACCTAAAATTATGCGGTATACTTGAAGTGTTCACCTTCATAGACCAATACGAACTAACCTAATCACTAATCCCTCTGCCAACACGTCTTAAACCTCACTTTTGGGCTGCAGCTTCACTATTCAGCAACTACTCAGAGTGTTGGCCCTAGCCAAATGCAAAGCAGCAACTTTTTCATTGTCTCTGTTAAAAGTCTCACCATATTCCAGAGAGCATGCATTCATGTGTCTGTACCTTTCAAAAGTGGCATCATATATCAAAGAAACATACAAATACATGGGTAGTGGGTAGTGCCTGAAAGAATGAATGACTGGATGGGTAGTGCCTGAGTGAATAGTTCAGTGCAAGAGTACTGCCTGGGTGATTGCATGAGAGCAACAGTACCGAATGGGTGATTAGATCAGTGCAGGGGAAATACCTTAGACAAATCATGAATGCAACACTAACACATAGTTGAAGACAAGAGTGTATGAGTAGTACTTGAGAATAATAAAATAGTGCATGGGTACTGCCTGAGTGATTCTATGACTGCAGCAGTAGTAACTGGATGTTTGTATGACTGTATGAGAAGCAAGAGGGAAAATATGAGTGTAAGAGTAATGCTTGGACCATTCTATGACTGCATCAGTAGTATCAGAGTGAGTAGATGAGAGCATAGGTAGTGCCTGACTAAATCTTTGAGTGGGATAGTAGTGCCTGGGTGATTGCACAAATCTATGGTTAATGTCTGAGGGATTACATGGCATGCATGGGTCTGTGCCTTTACCTAGAGGCATCATATATAAAACAAACATACAGATACATGTATACCAACGTTTTATATCTCTACCATCTGTTTAAAGATAACACGTGACAGAATACATGTGCACGCAGACACATACCTCACTCATAAGACTAAAAAGTCCATTAAACTTGACAGACTGCACTTCCCATTTTAAAGAGACACCTAAAATTATGCGGTATACTTGAAGTGTACATCTTTATAGACCAATATGAACTAACCTAATCACTAATCCCTCTGCCAACATGTATTAAACCTCACTTTCCGGCTGCAGCTTCACTATTCAGCAACTACTCAGAGTGTTGGCCCTAGCCAAATGCAAAGCAGCAACTTTTTCAATGTCTCTGTTAACAGTCTCACCATATTCCAGAGAGCATGCATTCATGTGTCTGTACCTTTTAAAACTGGCTTCATATATTAAAGAAACATGCAAATAGATGGGTAGTGGGTAGTGCCCGAGAGAATGTATGACTGGATGAGTAGTGCCTCAGTGAAAGGTTCAGTACAAGAATACTGCCTTGGTAATTAAGAAAAGCAAACACTAATCCTTCTACCATGTTACTATCTACAAACTATTTAAAAAATCTTTTCATTACAATAATACAAACTACAATAGAGAGCTGTACATGTCATAACATATTTCATACATCGCATTTGTCTTACAATTTCCACAATTGTTTTTTTTTAAGTAAAAATATCACTACAAACAATAAAGCAGTGCTGAATAATATATAATACACCTTACAAATTGATTACTCAAGTTTGAGGTAGTATTGCAGAATACCAAATATCAGAAACTCTTAAAATATTTTCTTTTCCACACAAGAAATGTAATGCACCTCTCTCAGAAAGGTGAAACCAGAAATGGCAAACTTTCCCTCTCTTTTTGCACTCAAATACATGTAAGTATCAAATCACATTGCTTTCATCATTATTTCAAATTGCAAAACACATTTCTATTGGTTAGACATATAAACCCTTTCTAACTGTCTTCAAATGGTGCCCAAACTGCTTCTGTAATTTTCTGAAGTCGCGACTCCACCGCGGTGGAGCCGCGAATCCACACGGGAGTTCAAAAACCTATTTTTAATAATACTAGTATCGTTTTTTAGCAACACACTACTTGTACACATACTACTGTCTTAGAAAGCCTTAATTTACTAACTTTTCACTTATATTTAAGTATAGATTTCACAATTTAAGTCCACAGTTAAGTTTCAACACTTTCCCCATTCTACTTAATGCCAGTTTCCATAGTAACAGTTCATGGAACATTCAACTGTACTGGCAGGTTACAAGTTCACCATAGTTTCAAGTTCAGCACACAAGCTCACTAATGCAAACAGCAGGTGTGGTTGACTTTTGCAAAACATTACCTTATGATAACTACTATACCTTTCAAACATTTTCTAATAACGACGGGGGTCATACTCTCATCGGGAGAGATTTCAAGGACACCTCACCAGGCTCCGGGTATATGTGGCACTCGTTTCCCCCTTGATAAAGACCGTATAGTTGCTCGTACCCCAATAGTACTCCACCTTTCACCGGAGGCCTCCCCCCTGGTATTGGTTCTGACAAATGTACCACCCCTTCGGGAAAACCAGCTGGAATCAATGCCACAACTGATTGACAAATGCCTCCTTGGCTTTCGTATAATCTAAGGAACTCGGAAATGAGTAACCACTACCTGGCAAATAAAATCATCATGGCCAGGAGAGTGGGGTGGGTGGGTAGTTCCCCAAAGACAATTGGGGGGTATTGTGTGGTGATAAATTTCAACAACCCCCAGGTGGCCCATCTCGTGCGAGTCAATCTTCATAGGCCTCCTTCTGAGAGTATTCAAATTACACCTTTACCATTGCATCATTTTTATAAACAGGTTGTAAATCCAGGAGCAGGGAACAGTGGTGGGTTAAGGCTAGGTCGTTTCCTCATCAGATATGTGGATGTCCCCATTATTCCCCACGGGGTAAGGTTATATAACAGATTTGCTCCTCTCTCGGACCTAGAATCTTGTGACTGACCATCATCGCTCCCTGGCAGAACAGCTATGTCAGCTGGTCTACCAAATGGAACTCAGGCAACATCTCTGACCGCCCAACCCAGTGTAACAAGGATAACAACAAGATTACTCTAGCATCCTAGAATGTGGCAGGAGTTGCTTCTAAAATAGATAAAAATGAACAGTGGTTTAACCTGTGGCACTCCCTGGAGATTATTTGTTTCCAGGAGACCTGTGCTAAGGAGCCAGTCTTTTCCCCTGGTTTTCGCACTTTTCATACTCCCGCAGCGCCCTCTTCATCAGGCAGAGCAAAGGGGGGACTATTAACCCTGATCTCTAACACTATTCCAGTCCAAATAAGGCAGGCTGGTTCCCCAAGTATCCACTTCCAGATTTTCTACCTTGAATTCAAAAACGAGGGACCGTGGATCCTAATAAATGTTTTACAGTAATGAATTCGGGCGAAATATGAATAAAGTAGCTGAAGATCTAATCATGGAGCTAGGAAAAATTACTCGAACTAAGAAAAAAGGCATACCACACATTATCTGGGTGGGGGATTGCAACACTCACTTATGCAAATATACTGACTCTAATGTGTGCGGTTTAATGGATCTCCAGGATAACCCCCTCACTCACTTTTCGCACAATGAGTATGGGGACACCCTGAATAACTTCCTGTACCTAAGTAATCTGGGTATAATCAACAACACTAAATCTGGCCAGATAGGGATAACTTTCAGGTGGGGCTCACAGGTGTCAACGATTGATTTTATTTTAGCTTCTTCCATACTAAGCAGTAAAGTGGTCCACAGAGAAAACTTGTTTACAACGTATAGCGACCACGCTATCCTCCTTAGTTCCTTAGACCTTCCTTGTAAGGCAAAAGAACACCAACAGGTAGAAGACAACTTATTGTTATCCAGGAAAAACGGATATCAGCTCAAATGGGCACAGGTAGAGAAGCTGAATTTGGGTAATAAGATAATAGCACAAGTAAGGGAAGACATCACACATTGTCTGGCTGAAGGTACAACGTCCCCACACTTAGTCACCCACTTTATAGAACTCCTCACTAAAATAAAAATGGCACTTACTCGTACCAATTAGCTGAATTCAAACCAAAAAAGAGGATGGTTTGATCACGAATGTTCGACAGCAAGGGCAGCGCTCAAGAAGGCTCTTAAAGCCCACTGCAGAGATCCTGTAGAGCTCAAACTGTGGCGTAGTAATTACAAACAGGTCAGGGAAAAAAGAAAGAAGGGGATAAGGGAAAAGGCCTGGAGCGACCTGGAGCAAGCTGCGATTTTGGGCAGCAGTAGGGACTTTTGGAGAGTCATAAACGCCCTTTATTTTAAGGATTCTAAGGATCCTTCATTGGCCTCTCATGTAGACGAGGAGTATTGGGTGGCTCATTTTGAAAGCATTTTTGGCCTAAAAAACAGTCCACCCCTAGTTCCGGCTGATCCTGACGAAAGCCCATCAGGCTCTCTGAAATTCTCACTAACAGAAGTTAGAAAAGGGTTGGAGCCTTGCCCACCAGGGAAAGCCCCGGGCCCTGATGGGGTCCCAATAGATCTTATCCAGCAGAACTATGACTTGTGGGTCCCCCTATTAACAAATGTGTTTAATAGAATAGCAGCTGAAGGTCCTCCACCATCTTGGAACCAGAGTGTAATTGTCCCTATATACAAGAAAGGGGATAGGGGCTCCCCAAAGAACTACCGCCCCATTTCCCTTCTGGATACCACTGCAAAGCTTATGGGCCGGCTTTTATTAGCCAGATTGGAGAACTGGGCCGAAGAAAATAACATACTGATTCAAGCGCAATATGGGTTCTAGAAGGGAAAGGGGACGGTGGACCAATGTCTAAATTTGTCACTCTGCATTGACAAGTATACGAAAGGGGGAAGAATCTATATGGCGTTTATGGACCTCTCTGCGGCTTTCGATTGTGTTTCCCACCAAAAGCTGTGGCTTATGCTGGAAGAGATGGGGGTCGACTCATTGATAATTTGCTTCATTCGCCAGTTATACGCCAATGCTTCTTCCTGTGTTCGGTATGGTGCAAATGGGGAATGTACACGCCCATTTAAAATCGAGAGGGGAGTAAGGCAGGGCTGTGTCCTCGCCCCGTTTCTTTTTTCCATCTACACTAACGGGGTGGAGGCCGCCCTGTCTCGAGCTCCCTTGGACGTCCCCATTTTTGACAACAGGCCCCTACCGATATTGGCGTATGCAGATGATGCGGTCCTGACTGCCAGGACAGGGGTGGCCTTACAGTCTCTCATAACATCGTATGCCTCATTTATGGCTTCATTAGATCTTAGAGTAAATGAGGCAAAAACATTTATTGTTATAGCAGGTGCTAGAAGAGGAGAAAAACACCCCACTTCCAGCTGGCCTCAAAGAAACTTGATGTGGTAGACTCCTTTTCCTACCTGGAGGTTCTATTTGACAAGAACCACTCCTGGAAAAACCTGGTTGTGGGAAGAGCTTCTGCCATGGAAAGGAGTCTGCAGGCTATTAAGGGCTTCACAAGAAAACTGGGTGCCAGTCCTTTGGATACGATCAAAAACATCTATTGTGATAAAACAAAGGCAATGGCAACGTATGGGGCGGGAGTGTGGGGGATGGTAAACTTTGACCCTCTTCAGAGAATGGAAGATACCTTTTTCAAAAATCGGGTATCCTTACCCCAATCACAATCAAACTATACTTTACATTTGGAATTGTGGTTACCTTACTTGCTTGATTCTATTGGATTGGCCCCAATCCTGCTTTGGCTTTCGATTTGGCATAGGTCCACGGTTGATTTAACACAACGTATAATTGCTAGTTGCATGAAGCTGGACCACCGTAGCAGGATTGGTTGGCTTAGCTATGTAGAGGCTGAATTGATCGCAATTGGGCCGGGTAATTTATTTAGTGACCCCTCACTGTGTATGAAGGTCTCAAAGAGGCAAATCACCGAGCTATACCTTCAAAGGGCTGACTTTCTCAGGGGGAAAAAAATTACAAACAAAGGGCAGTAGTTGTCTACGATCTCATCCCCGCAAGATTGTGTGACGGTTTTACATATCTCTCATTCATTAATTTTGCTCATCACAGATTCATCTTACTACGTTTCCACCTGAATTATATCCCTCTGATGTTAGCCCTCCCAGTGAGGAAGTTCAAACACTCAGATTTCCCCCCCTGCCGCTGTGACAACCACTCTCCCCAATCAGACCAACACGTAGTGTTTTTTTGCAAGTTTTATTACACTGAAAGGAAAACGTTTATCTTCCCGATTTTAAGGCGTCACAATTTTACTCAATGCAGGGTGGCACTGTATTTTCTAAAGGCACTTCATGACCCCTTTGTGAGCTTCTCTGTAGCCTGTTTTTTGTGGGCATGCATGAGAAGGCGGAAGAACTGGGATTCTGTCAACTAAATTGCTGGAAAAATTGAAAATTTGTTTGCACTTAAAGGGTGGGGGCCCTAGTCATCGGAACTGTTTATTGCGTACGGTTCCCCATTCATGATTTTAAATAATATTAGTACTGGCAGAGCATACCTGTGAAATTATTGTTTCTGAAATGGTTTTAAATTTTTTAAATTGTGGTTTTATGTAGATCCTTTTATGACATTGTTTCATGATTTACTTGATGAATTGATGCTTTTATGATCTATTTTTTTATAAGAGATCGAATAAAGATTAAGAACTCGAACTTGAATTCAAAAAAGCAAACACTAATCCATCTACCATGTTACTATCTACAAACTATCTAAAAAATCTTTTCATTACAATAATACAAACTACAATAGAGCTGTACATTTCATAACATATTTCATACATCACATTTGTCTTACAATTTCCACAATTGTTTTTTTTAAGTAAAAATATCACTACAAACAATAAAGCAGTGCTGAATAATATATAATACACCTTACAAATTGATTACTCAAGTTTGAGGTAGTATTGCAGAATACCAAATATCAGAAACTCTTAAAAGATTTTCTTTTTCACACAAGAAATGTAATGCACCTCTCTCAGAAAGGTGAAACCAGAAATGGCAAACTTTCCCTCTCTTTTTGCACTCAAATACATGTAAGTATCAAATCACATTGCTTCCATCATTATTTCAAATCGTGAAAAACAAATTTCTATTGGTTAGACATTTTAACCCTTTCTAACTGTCTTCAAATGGTGCCAAACTGCTTCTGTAATTTTCTGAAGTCGCGACTCCACCACGGTGGAGCCGCGAATCCACACGGGAGTTCAAAAACCTATTTTTAATAATACTAGTATAGTTTTTTAGCAACACACTACTTGTACACATACTACTGTCTTAGGAAACCTTAATTTACTAACTTTTCACTTATATTTAAGTATAGATTTCACAGTTTAAGTCCACATTCAAGTTTCAACCCTTCCTCCATTCTACTTAATGCCAGTTCATGGAACATTCAACTGTACTGGCAGGTCACAAGTTCACCATAGTTTCAAGTTCAGCACACAAGCTTACTAATGCAAACAGCAGGTGTGGTTGACTTTTGCAAAACATTACCTTATGATATCTACTGTACCTTTCAAACATTTTCTAATAACAAATCACAAACATGATACCTCAGCAAAGTAACATGCATCCTATTTTTGAGAGCACAATCTTGATGAACAACCAATCACTTATCAACTTTTTAAAAAACAACGGGCCCGATTCACAAAAGTAATCTGAGACAAAATCCTAACTTTATACGACTTTCGGTATTCACAAAGGGCATTTAGTAGTAGTAAAGTTAGGATTTTGTCTTAAGTTTGTCTTAAGTTTTGGTCTTAAGACAAAATCCTAACTTAAATTTAACTTAAGTTTAATTTAGGATTTTGTCTTAAGATTGTCTTACGTTTTGGTCTTAAGACAAAATCCTAACTAAAGTTTAACTTAAGTTTAACTTAAGACCAAATCTTAAGACAAACTTAAGACAAAATCCTAACTTTACTACTACTAAATGCCTTTTGTGAATACCGAAAGTCGTAAAGTTAGGATTTTGTCTCAGATTACTTTTGTGAATCGGGCCCTCTATGTTCCCCACCATTTTAGATACCTCTCATTCTACCAACTGACTACCTCAGCTACAGACATCTTTTCATTCCTTCCAGACATCCCTTCAAGATGCTCACAGTGTGGATTGTAGGGCACAGCTATGGGCCCGATTCACAAAAGTAATCTGAGACAAAATCCTAACTTTACAACTTTCGGTATTCACAAAGGGCATTTTTGTCTCAGTTAAACTTATGTTTTGGTCTTAAGTTTTGGTCTTAAGTTTAACTGAGACAAAATCCTAACTTTACTACTCCTAAATGCCCTTTGTAAATACCGAAAGTCATAAAGTTAGGATTTTGTCTCAGATTACTTTTGTGAATCGGGACCTATGTTTTCTCGTGCAAAAGGTATGCTGAACGCAGAGGTATTGCCAAAGAAAATGTGGAAAATGTGGACATTGAATGGATTGCACAAATAGGATTAAAGTGGCACCAATTGTTGCCTTTGGTTAAAACCTTTTTGCATCTCCAACCCCCTGACCTCATGATTGTGCACTGTGGTGGCAATGACCTAGGCACATTGACTGGGGTAGGTCTGGAATTGCTAATGAAGGACACCTTTGCACAATTGATGTTGCTTTTGCCTCAAACTGTCTTTGTATACTCTAATATATGCCAAAGACAGAAATGACACTGATCAAATCAATTCTGTCCACAGTTTGAGAAAACTAGGAGGAATGTCAATAAAGCTGTTTCTGCATACCTCAGAGATTATAGGATGGGCTCCATCTATAACAACAATCTACGTTTTGATATGGACGACATCTACAGTAGTGATGGAGTACACTTCACAGATCAAGCGAACAGAGTCTTTCTCAACAACCTAAAGCTGTGCATCCGCACTTACATGTAGCTACAACAAACTCATAATAAAAACAAGTGCTCTTTTTAGAGCCACACTATAGCCCAACAGTCAATGTTACTTTTCAAAAAACATACATACTCTTTTTTAATT
The DNA here is from genome assembly GCA_963921515.1 of Calotriton arnoldi. Classification (NCBI taxonomy): domain Eukaryota; kingdom Metazoa; phylum Chordata; class Amphibia; order Caudata; family Salamandridae; genus Calotriton; species Calotriton arnoldi. The sequence continues at coordinate 892,848 of CAWUFW010006644.1, forward strand.
TTGCCTGGAGTCGCGAACCCATCGCGGTTACACGGGAGGGGGCCCGCTAAGAGCCGCAATGGAGTCGCGATTCCAAGCACGAGAGAAAAAAAAATGCCCCCCATTCTCACATTACTCAAACTCTGCCTCGGGGACCCCATCCCCTGAGGCCCAGCCATTTTATTTAAAAAAAAAAAAAACAATTACCCCCCAAGGGCTTTTTTTCGCCCCCAGGGGCCCGCGAGCCCCCTCGCCCATAGTTATAAAAAGCCCCGGGGAAGTGGCAGTCCCCAGGGCTGTGGGGGTCCGCGTGGCCCCCGCATATATTTTACATATTGCCCCCGGGACCTGGCCCACATGGGGCTCATTAAAGCGCTTTGTTTTATTTGTTTTTTTTCGGTGGGATTCGCGCACCCAGCGCGAATTCCATGGAAATTCTTTTTTAAAAATAAATACATTTGGGCCCTGGGGGTTCCTATGGGACCCCCTGACCAGGCCTAGGGGATCGGGTGTTTCTACCCTGCCCCCTTTTCTTTTTTTTCAACTTTTTATTCCCTTTTTTAATGTGACTCAGTTTTACCTAGTCACAAAATGGCTGCCAACACTTCTTGGTTTGGAGTGTTGACAGCCAATCAGAATGAAGCTCGTGCTCGGGAGGGTTCACGAATCCACTGCGGTCACCAGATATCGATATTTTTTATTTTTACATTTCTCAGGAACTACTGAACGGATTTACACTATTTAAAGCAAAGAGTGCAATCTGGAACAAGAGCTACCTCTCTGCCAAATCACCGTGAACAAGACCCGGCAGCGTTGAAACGCGTAGGTGGTGGTTGTTGGTTAATTTGCACGCCTAAAAATAAAAGTTTAATGAAGATTCCCTCGGTGTGCGGTGAAATCCTTTGTTGGATATTTGGTGAGAAATATATATATATCTTCAAGCGGAAAGAGCACCTTGTTAGCCTCCGATGTCAGCCTCATATGCGTTTACAAGCCTTACAAAATTGTGACTATACACAAGATCAACTTGGGTCTACACAAAACATAATGGAACAACAACAAATAAATGTCTCTGCAGCCTTAAATACAGGATTCAAACCGAAATCAACGTTCATACTAATCCTGCCTAGGGATTCAATTGACATTTTTAATGTGCAGATAACGGCTGAGGTAAAGAAGTTAAATTATAAGATCCAGACACTTTACAAAAAACAAAATGCACAGCAGCATAAATATCACCGACTCATTAAGAGACTCCAGAACGACGATTCAGTTGTCATAAGGAACTCCGACAAAGGGGGCAATGTGGTGATATGGCCCAAAATCCAATACATGGAGGAAGCTATGTTGCAATTAAACGATCACAACTGCTACAAACTGAGCAATAAACAAATTGTTACGGTCACACAAAATGAATTGTTTGCGAAGCTTCTGGCCTGGAAAAGTATGGGACTGCTCAGCCAGAAGGAATATAAATTCCTGAAAAATGACTATCCAACTATGCCAGTCATATATTTTATCCCCAAGGTGCATAAAGACATTTTAAAGCCTCCAGGAAGACCGATAATATCGGCGAAACAGAGCCTGTTGGAGAATGTTTCCATTTACATTGATTTTTCTTACAAGAACATGTTCGGGCACTACCATCTTTTATACAGGACACTACTGATTTTTTAAAACATGTTTATAACTCTCAGTGGCAAGATGATTTTCTTTTAATGACATTAGATGTATCTAACCTTTACACCAGCATACATCACAAAGATGGTGTCAGAGCCATGGAACATTTTCTGGATACTAGGGCTATTGCATATTACCAGCATAACAAAATGCTCATTAGTCTGGCGAAATTTTGCCTAGAAAATAACAATTTCATGTTCGAACAACAGGTCTACCAGCAGATATGAGGAGTGGCAATGGGGGCGAGTTTTTCTCCAAGCTACGCTTGCCTCCATATGGGATGGTGGGAAGCAATGATTTTAAACACCATCTATGCTAAAACTCTGGAAGATCATGTAGTGAAATGGTATAGGTACATAGATGACCTCTTTGTGATCTGGCGAGGTAGCAGACAGAGTGCAAATGAGTTTGTCACACAAATCAACAACAACAATATCAATTTGCACTTCACACATAACATCAGTGATACCTCTGTATGTTTCTTAGATGTAGAATTTTTGTTGCTAATAACCGCCTTGAGACCAAACTGCACCGTAAACCAACCGCAGGAAACACTATCCTGCATGCATCAAGCTTCCACCCCAAGCATACCATACACAGCATCCCATATGGGGAGATCCTTAGAGTGCAAAGGATTTGCAGCAGAGATAGTGATCTGATCAGTGCACAGGCAGCGTGTAAGTCATGCTTTCTAGCCAGAGGGTACTCTGAGAAAACCATGAATACAGCCATGCTAAAAACCAGGGAACTAAGTAGAAATGACTTGCTATTTAAACCATCAGATAGCAAGCACAAAAGAAAACAAAATAACAACACAATGCCAGAAACTCTAACCACAAGGTTAATCCTGACGTACAATAAACAGAAGAACAACTTATGCAGGATTATTAAGAAAAACTGGCACCTAGTACTGAATGATCCGGTTGTGGGCAACATACTTCCACAAAGGCCAACAATAACCTTTAGGAAGGTTCCCTCCACAAGTGATTCCCTGGTAACTAGTAGCCCGGAGATAAGTTCAGACTCTAGCTGGATATCAAAAGGGAAAGGTTTCATCAGATGTTCTTCATGCCGGGCGTGCAAGTTCAGCATTAATAAAACATCCTACTCCACGCCATTTAAGGAGAAGCCTACCAAAATTCAGAAACATCTTACTTGTAAGACTGAATTTGCCATCTATGTGCTGGAGTGCTCTTGTGGACTGCGGTATGTGGGCAGCACAAAACTGCAGGTCCACAAGAGGATCCTCCAGCACTTAAGGTCCATCACAAATTCGGATTCTACATATCCGGTGGACCGCCACTTCAGGGAAGTCCACAGCAATAAATTAGAGCAGTTGAAATACTATGTTGTGGACTCAGTCCCATATCCAAGACGAGTTGGTGATAGAGAGGCAACCCTTAGAAAGCTAGAGACCCGGTATATCCTGGAGCTGGATAGCAAAAGCCCACAGGGGCTAAATACAACTGAGGACCTGTACACATGGCTATAATAGTTTTTTCCAGTCCTTTTTCAGTCCTAATATTTTAAATAGAAATCCTGTAATTTCGTGTATGCATTCTTGCACATTACATATGAATCTGTTGCACTCTTTAATCCATGTTCAGAACCTCCTTGCTGTTCTTGGAAACAATTGTTTCTTAAGAATCAGCAATTTGCACTTAGACACTTTTATGCGAAAATTTGCACTTTAGGGTAACACTTAGGAGTAGAAGTTTAGCACTTTAACAAATTTTGCACTAAGAAATTATGCACCTTACATTTTTAGCAGGGAATAATTGCCCACTGGGGCGGTATTAATAATGCGGTTTTTAATTCTGGTATGCATGTATTAAACGTGTCAACATCATAAACATAGCACAGGAACCATGACATATTGGAATAGGCAATAAGCATGTATTCACCTGCAATTGCGAGTCAATGGGTTTTTAAGTGCTTTTACATGTTCTTAAAGTGATTTTACGTATTGTATTTATACAGGAAGTACATATTTATCTATATGTATCAATTCACATTGAGTTCAATGCTTTCCAGAATGGAAAAATGTAAATACGCTGCTATTGTGTAATGTGACGTAGAAACAGGACGCAAGTCTGCCTTCTATATTGTTTATGTACTTGGCACTTGAAAAATGGGGAGGGTTTGTATGCACATCATGTGATCAAGGCCTGCGAGGGCCGAAACGCGTCATGGTGGCAAGCTAAAAAGAAAAATAAATAATATGCACTAAGAAAGTGGAGTCAGTTCCTGTTTTTGTTCCAACTATACAAGGAGCTTCAAAAAACAAGGTTGTGTGCGATATATATATATATATATAATATATCGCACACAACCTTGTTTTATATATATATATATAATATATCGCACACAACCTTGTTTTTTGAAGCTCCTTGTATATATATATATATATATATAAATATAAATACATATATATATGTAATATGTGAGATCATAAGCAGTGATTTGTGGGGCGCGAGTTATAGTTAGCTTAGCTAACTACAACTGCTGATTTCTCTGGTTTTGTATGAGTGAAATGTCAGCCTAACTATGAGGTACCAGTAACCTCAGTTTTTTTCAGTGAATTTCTAAGGTTTTTAAATTCTATTTCCTAATTATAAAAATGCATGTTTTTTCAGTAAATTTCGAAGGTTATTTTTCAATTCTATTTCTTAATTGTAACGTCCATTCTTTTTAAGTAAGCTTCTAAGATTTTCATAATTTCTTTCTATAATTGGATATTGTACATTAGAAATATATTATATACCACTCATTTTATTATTCGGTATGTGTTTATCAGAAAGTATATTAATAACTGTTTTTAATCTTAAGAATTATTTGAGCCGGCACAACATTGTCGCTTTTACTGTGGAGAATCTGTGATTAGCAAATGTGTTGCACATACTAAAAATACACTTAAAGAAATTTTTTAAATAAAGTTTAAGTGTAGATATTTAGTAAGATACTGTTTAAACTTTTCTTTTTGTGATCAATTTGTGGAGAAACCATCTACACAAAAAAATGTTATATTCGCGATTACGAATGTCGTCGCGGTGATGTTGGTAGTCGCGAAGAGCACGTGTTTTCTAAACATAGTGTACAACATATATAGACACATTCTACAGTACATTTAACAGTAGAGCTTTATTAGTCTACTTTTAAAAGTCATATTTTTGTAATAAGTTTCCAGAAAAATCGTCTTCAAAGACTATTTTTCGTGTTCGCAGTGACGTCTGGCATCGCGATGACGTAGGTACTCGAGAAGACTTTGTGTTTTTTTCAAAGTAAAAAACACACAAATGCACATCTTATATGGGATATTTGGGCATAGGTATATATTTAGAAACTGTAAAAATTAATGTTTCTATATTTATTTTATATTTATTTCCATTTCCGATAACTGCGATGACGTCGTTCGTCGGGAACGTCATGTTATCGGAACATACAGTAATCTCATTGGATAACACACTTTTCATCTATTCTAACAGGAAGACTCCACCCATATCTTTTTCTGGAATATTCTTTTCATTGCAGCATCATTGAGAGCAGGTGGCTGAAGTTGGTGAGAGAGGAAAGTTGCATTTTCAGACGTTTTGAAGTTGTACATGGCTACAGAAGATACAGAAGAGGTGCAGGTGGTTCAGGAGGCACAAGAGGACGTGCAGGAAATCCATGGATTCAGATGATGAAGAACCTCCCCAAAAGAAGGTCAGCATTGCCTGGGACTTTTTTACAATCCTTTCTGGGAAGTCTAAAACTGTAGCAAAATTGGTAAAATGCTCTCTTTGTGAAAAAGTTTTATCTAGAGGCTCCAATAAAAATATAGCTGTGGCACAAAATCGATGCTTTACCACCTTAAAACTTATCACAGCAACCAACTTAAGAGGGCGATGTGACAAAGAGAACATGTAGGGCCATCAACAGCAGTGCCCAGAACATCTACACCTGGCCAGAAGATTCCTGTGGAGGTGGAAAATAAAAGGGAAGAAATGGCTCTAGAATTCTCTCATGTCGCCATGTACTGCATGGACTGTGGGGTAATCCTAAGTGCAGGAGAACAAGTCATCTCAGCTATGCGTGCTGCAGCCAAAAACCACAAATGTTAATTTTGTTTTCAAATTCTAATGTGAATCAAAAAAAATATAAAATGATAAAAATGTCTTTGGAGTATTTTTAAAGAAAATAAAAAAACATAAATGAATATTTTGTAATTGGTATAATTTAGATGTACAAGTGATTCATGATTAGGTTGTTGGCAGGATAGAACCTGAAGGGGTCAGCATTAAAGCAATATAGGTCGGATTAGAGGTTTTGTAGTTTAAGCACTGCTTGGATGATTGAATGACTGTATGAGTACTGCTTGGATGATTGGATGAGTACATGAGTAGAGCCTGGGTCCTTGGATAGGTGCATGGATAGTGCTGACTGATTGGATAAGTGCATGGGTAGTGCCTGAGTGAATGGATGGGTGCAAGTGCAGTGGCTGGATTATTGTATGAGTGCAAGTGCAGTGCCTGGGTGAATGGATAAGTGCAAGTGCAGTGTTTGTGTGAATGGATGAGTGCAAGTACAGTGCATGGGTGATTGCAAGAACTGCATAGTGATGACATGAGTGCAAGTGCAGTGCCTGGATGAATGGATAAGTGCAAGTGCAGTGCCTGGGTGAATAGATGAGTGCAAGTGTAGTGCCAGGTTGATTGGATGACTGATTGGGTAGTGGCCGGTTGATTGCATCAGTGCAAAGGTAGTGCCTGGGTGACTGTATTACTGCATGAGTAGTGCCTAGGTGATTGTATGAGTACATGAGTAGTGCCTGAGTGATTGGATGAATGTATAGGTAGTGTCAGGATAATTGGATATGTATATGAATAGTGCCTGGCTGATTGCATGAGTGTATGAGTAGTGCCTGGGTGATTGTATGCGTGCTTGAGTATTACCCATGTGATTGCAAGAGTGTAAGAGTAGTGCCTGGGTGATTGGATGAGTGCATGAGTAGTGCCTGGGTGATTGCATAACTGCATGGGTAATGCCTGAGTGATTGTATGAGTGCATGGGTAGTGCCTGAGTGAATGGATGAGTGCATGGGTAGTGCCTGAGTGAATGGATGAGTGCAAGGGTAGTGCCTGAGTGATTTCATGTGTGTATTGGTAGTGCCTGGTTGATTGGATGAGTGCATGGGTAGTGCCTGAGTAAATGAATGCCTACAGGGTAGTGTCTGGGTGATTCCATGAGTGCATGGGTAGTGCCTGGTTGATTGGATAAGTGCATTGGTAGTGCCTGGATGATTGGATGAGTCCATGGGTAGTGCCTGGGTGATTGGATGAGTGCATGGGTAGTGCCTGGGTGATTAGATGAGTACGTGGCTAGTGCCTGAGTGATTGGATGAGTGCATGGGTGGTGCCTGGGTGATTGGATGAACTGACAGGAAGCAAAAAGCAGGTTTTATGTTGCTTTTTGCTAATTCCACCCCCCCACTCCTGCCAAATCTCATAGCATCATCAACTGAAGCATAGGACACTGATGTATCCTTCTCTGCAATGTAATCATTAACTGACATTCCTGCGGGCCAAGACCAATGGTGAATTATCGATATTCACCTTCAGCTTTCTTAAGCACTACATCGACGGGAGATTTTATCAAGTCAGCTAAAGGGTATTCCCAGAAAGGATGTATGTATTCCCTCTGGCAAAACACCTTAATACACAATCGTATTCATCATACTTCCACTCATACACATTGTAATCTCACAAGAATATATATTAAGTGTGTATATATATATATTACAAGATACGATCCACCCTCCTGTGGACAAACTTGGAGGCACTCAATAGGGGAAATTTAAAGTAAAGGGTTTATTTGGCAAGCACGAAAACTGACAGACGCATTTCGGCAAACTACGCATTTTTCAATGGACATTGAAAAAGGCGTTGTTTGCCGAAACGCGTCTGTCAGTTTTCGTGCTTGCCAAATAAACCCTTTACTTTAAATTTCCCCTATTGAGTGCCTCCAAGTTTGTCCACAGGAGGGTGGATCGTATCTTGTGATGTGACGCGACTCACCACCGCGTAGGAGTGCACCAGGGACATGCGGTGTGGCGTCTGGTGAACTTTCGTTGGTGCCATATATATATATATATATATATATTATCTACTGGCGGTCGCCAGTAGATAGTTATAGTTAGGACCTATTTTCCATAGGAAATCCACAACATTCTATTTGAAATAACTTTGGCGCCGGTTGACGAATCTTCGCGACATTTTCAAAACTTATGGCCCGCTCCGGTCCGCTCCTATCCTGAAAGTTTCGGGGTGATTCGGCAAGCGGGGGCCGAGAAAAAGGGGGTCCCAAAACGTGTTTTCCCCATGCAATTTTCCATAGGAACCTTTCATCGCAGCTACAGCCCGAACTGCTGAACGGAATTACACCAAATTTGGCAAAAGGTAGCCCTTGGTTCAGAGTCGTGCCTTTTGGTTAAATGGTGTAAATCCGTTCAGTAGTTCCTGAGAAATTTGAAAAAGAAAACACATATATATCTGGGCGGAGCCTAACCACACATGTCATCGTGAGATCTGATTGGCTGTCAGCACTTCATCCTGGAATTGCTGGCAGCCATCTTGGGACCAATATAAATGATAGTACCCCATTGAAATGCATTGTAGTGAATCGAAGATTTTGAGGGTTACCAAAAGGAGAACTATAAAGGGTGATAACAGACTTTAGTTACATTAGAATTCATTTGTTGATGGTACCATACTAATTTCAGGAATTGTGGTGTGTTCTAAGGTGATTTTACCCTGTGAAAAACCTTCTGCTGGGATATCATGAATCATGTTTGAGAGAAAACTATTTTCACATGCTTGTCCCATACAGTTTTGGAAGGTGCTCCAGAAGCTAAAATGAGAGCATATTTTCTGTAAATTCACATTATCTTTCTCAGTCATGTGAGAATGAAGTCTGACATTCTCAGTAAAACATGTACATCCAACAAGGGCAGAGACTGTCAGTTGATTCCTTTGTGTTCTACTGCAGCTTCCCAGAGTGTTCTAAAGAACAACTAGAGTGCTAACAGCCTTACTTATGACAAAAGTATGGCACACCTGAAGCCATCTTGATTGGAATACACTGGTAACACTTAAAACATTTAATTTAAAAAGGGACAAAATGATGGGGTTCATTTTGTCATAGAAATTATGGTTAGTGCTGTAGAAAGAAAAATTAGGACATGTTTCAAGTGTGATCTCAAATATCTTCCTGTTATATTTCAACAGGAGCAGCCTGTCAGTTGATGCCTTTGTGTTCTACTGCAGCTTCCCAGAGTGTTCTAAAGAACAACTAGAGCGCTAACAGTCTTACTTATGACAAAATTATGGCACACCTGAAGCCATCTTGATTGGAATAAACTGGTAACTCTTAAAACATTTAATTTAAAAAGGAACAAAATGAGGGGGTTCATTTTGTCATAGAAATTATGGTTAGTGCTGTAGAAAGAAAAATTAGGACATGTTTTAAGTGAGATCTCAAATATCTTCCTGTTATATTTCAACAGGAGCAGCCTGTCAGTTGATGCCTTTGTGTTCTACTGCAGCTTCCCAGAGTGTTCTAAAGAACAACTAGAGAGCTAACAGTCTTACTTGTGACAAAAGTATGGCACACCTGAAGCCATCTTGATTGGAATAAACTGGTAACACTTAAAACATTTAATTTAAAAAGGAACAAAATGAGGGGGTTCATTTTGCCATAGAAATTATGGTTAGTGCTGTAGAAAGAAAAATTAGGACATGTTTTAAGTGAGATCTCAAATATCTTCCTGTTATATTTCAACAGGAGCAGCCTGTCAGTTGATGCCTTTGTGTTCTACTGCAGCTTCCCAGAGTGTTCTAAAGAACAACTAGAGTGCTAACAGCCTTACTTATGACAAAAGTATGGCACACCTGAAGCCATCTTGATTGGAATAAACTGGTAACACTTAAAACATTTAATTTAAAAAGGAACAAAATGATGGGGTTCATTTTGTCATAGAAATTATGGTTAGTGCTGTAGAAAGAAAAATTAGGACATGTTTCAAGTGTGATCTCAAATATCTTCCTGTTATATTTCAACAGGAGCAGCCTGTCAGTTGATTCCTTTGTGTTCTACTGCAGGTTCCCAGAGTGTTCTAAAGAACAACTAGAGCGCTAACAGTCTTACTTATGACAAAATGATGGCACACCTGAAGCCATCTTGATTGGAATAAACTGGTAACTCTTAAAACATTTAATTTAAAAAGGAACAAAATGAGGGGGTTCATTTTGTCATAGAAATTATGGTTAGTGCTGTAGAAAGAAAAATTAGGACATGTTTTAAGTGAGATCTCAAATATCTTCCTGTTATATTTCAACAGGAGCAGCCTGTCAGTTGATGCCTTTGTGTTCTACTGCAGCTTCCCAGAGTGTTCTAAAGAACAACTAGAGCGCTAACAGTCTTACTTATGACAAAAGTATGGCACACCTGAAGCCATCTTGATTGGAATAAACTGGTAACACTTAAAACATTTAATTTAAAAAGGAACAAAATGAGGGGATTCATTTTGCCATAGAAACTATGGTTAGTGCTGCAGAAAGAAAATTTAGGGCATGTTTTAAGTGAGATCTCAAATCCTCTTCTATTTCATTAGAAAATTCTGACATGCAGACTGAAACAATCACTTTCAATACCAGCAGTAGACTTCCAGTTAACTCCCTGGTGAGCAGTAGCTTTACTACATTGATCTAATGAACAACTAGAGTGCTAACATTCTGAATTTATGGCAAATGTGTGACACATCTGAATGCCTTCTTGATGGAATCAAAGTAAAAAACTGAAAGCATTTCCTACTGAGGAGACTGCAGTAAATGACGAAATTAGGAAACTTCATAACAAATAAGTCTCCCAAGATGGCCACCAGAGAAAAAAGAGCCCAAATGTAGCACAAATATCACCCAGATGTAGCCCACATATAGCCCAATGACAGAAGTGTGCAAAACACTTTTTATTTTTATTTTTCTGCAGTTTTATATAGTGTAAACTGGTCAGGTATTGGAGCGTTACATCTTACTTGGACCCCTTATAGCGTATTTTGCACGAAGTACATGAGATTGATCTTGCGAAACATTGAACTTTACGATTCTGTTAACCTGAAGTTGCTCTGAACCGGGCTTTGTAACACCCGTTTTTACCTACTGGTTTTAATTAATTCTCACTGTATTGTATTAGGAAAGAGGATTTACTGTTTTTATGTACACTTTTATGATCTATGTTTCTAAATCAGATCAAATAAAGTTTAATGAATTCTATGGCAGGACGGAGGCGAGGATTATGCATATCTTTCCTCACTTTATTTGCATAGCAGTTCAAAGAAAACGTAACACAACAATCATTAAACAAAAGACTACACAACCCATGAACCATTAGGGGGTAGTCTCCAAGGCAACTATAGTCCAATCATATCACAGTCCATCGTATATAATATCGTGACGTCCCTTCCGCTTCCTCTTTCTTCACTGCTCGTCAGTTAAGTGCATTCCTTACATTCTTGGCTTAATCTGACGTTGTTGCTGTTTGTATAGCGGTTTCTTGTGCACGTTATTAGCATTATTGCCTTGGTATTGTTTCATATTCCCTGCGCAGCAGGCTCTTGCCCGAGCGCGTTCTCCCCCTCGCAGTTTCTCCCGCTGTGTGTTCTGCGCGCGGTGAGATCCTGTCAGGCGCGTCTGGTCCGAGCGAGGCAGCTCCGTCGAGCGCTCCCGCTGGTCTTTACGCGCGTTTGGGAATCCGGTCACTCCTTTAGTGTCCGCTTGATTCCCGACCAACCCTCACCTAATTTTGACACCACTACACGGTGATTTCCCCACACGGCCACGTTAGTGACCAGCGCCACCTGGTGGTGGTAATTGGTATTGCGCCTCAGTCTATTCTTATAACAGCTTCGGGGAAAGCCCAGCTGTTGGAGCACCGGCGAGGGGGCTGTCTTAAGGATTTTAAGGGCATTTGTTCTGTGCACACACCCTCTGCTATCATGTCTTCTCCAGAAGACCATTTTTACTCCTCCTACCAGGAAGTGGAGGAGGAATGGCCCCCCAACTTCTCCCTCCAGCAGTGGACCAAGCCCTCTCTCTGGCTATTTCTAGGGCGCTGGCTCCTCTTAGGGATCAGGTTGAAAAGCTGGCAAAAAGCATCCCTGGGGTGTTCAGTGACCCAGATCTGGTGGTGGCGGGTCCAAGTAGCTCCCAGATGGGGAATAAAAGGGCCGTTAAGCATAACGCGGGGCACTTGGAAGGATTTGATAAACTTACGGAGACCTTCCTCAAGAGTGCGCGAACACTAAAACATGCACCCTGCCGGGAGGAGGAGGGGCCCGGAGAAAATTGCGACACTGTCACCACTATTGTAGACCGCGACAGCGGGTTTCCCTTAGAGGGAGAGGGTGTATCGGAGGACGATTTCTCCTCCGATGAGGATAAGGACTCGGGGCGTCCCTGGCGTCCAGAGTCCCACTCCTCTCAGTCCCCGGTCGGGGACGGGGTCCACTCGGACATGTTCGAGCCTACCCAAATTTACCATCCTAGGTCGGCAGAGTGGACACCTGACGCCAAAGTGGCAGAGTATGTGGTGGGGAAAATCCATCAACCCCTTGAAAGGGAGGTCAGGAATAGGATGAGGGGAGAATGCCCCAGGCCCTCACTGAAGGGGAAGGTGGCACACACGCCTGAAATTGATGAGAAACTATGTACCTTTTTCTCCAAGTATATGAGGGATCCCAAGAAAGGAATTGATAGGTCTTGGACGTGGTAGGGCCCTTGGCCCAAATTATTCAATTGACAGAGCGTTCCAAAGAGTCAGGATCCCCTTTGTCCACGGATATTGTGGCTGGTTGGGTGCACTACCCTAAACCCTAAAACACTACCCCCTCCACTACCCAAACACCACTGCACTACCCTAAACCCTAAAACACTATCCCCAGCACGACACCCTACACTACCCAAACATAACTGCACTACCCTAAACCCTAAAACACTACCACCAGCACGACTCCCTACACTACCCAAACACCACTGCACTACCCTAAACCCTAAACCACTACCCCCAGCACAACTCCCTACACTACCCAAACACCACTGCACTACACTAAACCCTAAATATACCCCCAGCATGACCTCCCACACTACACAAACACCACTGCACTACCCTATACCTTAAAACACGACTCCCTACACTACCCAAACACCACTGCACTACCCTAAACCCTAAATCTACCCCCAGCACAACCCCCTACAATACCCAAACACCACTGCACTACCCTAAACCATAAAACACTACCCCCAGCATGACCCCCTACACTACACAAACACCACTGCACTACCCTAAACCCTAACACACTACCACCAGCATGACCCCCTACACTACTCAAACACCACTGCACTACCCTAAACCCTAAAACACTACCCCAGCATGACCCCTACACTACCCATACACCACTGCACTACCCTAAACCCTAAAACACTACCCCCAGCACGACCCCTACACTACCCAAACACCACTGCACTACCCTAAACCCTAAAACACTACCCCCAGCATGACCCCCTACACCACCCAAACACCACTGCACTACCCTAAACCCTAGAAAAGAAACCCCCACCCCATGCCCAATCCCCCTTACCTCTCACTCCTCATGGTTCCTCTCTCCTCGTGGTTCCTGCTTCACGTCATCTCTGAGGGGCGGTGCACGTCGTTGTGAGGAAACGGAACAGCCTCTGTTTCCTTACAACGACATGGATCGTCTACATGTTTTTAGAACGCATGGTCATTTACCATACATACCTTTACAACAAAATTCGTTGTAAAGGCATGCGTGGTAAATGACCATGCGTTCTAAAAATGCGTAGTAATGACTTCGTGATGTACAATGCATGCGTGGTAATGCATGCGTTGTAATGGTATCGCAAAGTAAAAAGTCGTTGTAACGGCTGTTTACCGATCGAAGCTGGCCCCTGTTCTTCAGTGAGACGTTTATTTGATTAATTAGGAGGAAGGAATGTGTTTTTTACCGAAAAGTGCATTCCCGGCTGTTGTATTGTGAAAGTGTCCGCGTGGCCTGGTTTCACTTCCGGTGAGAGAGTGGAAGAGTCTGTTTGGATCTAAAGGAGTTCTGTTGTTGGACGGGGCCGGCGCGACATGTCATCAGAAAACATAGCTAATGGAAAGCGTCCTCCCTGAAGTGTGGAGCAGTGCCATGAGAGGTCAACGAGTGTGCGTCCCACCGCAGTATGACCGTACCGCGTGACCCATGTGCTGCCTCCAGGGTACGGGAGGCAGAAGCGGCATCGCAGGTCCTCTTGAAGACCGTTGTAGCACTAATTCTACATTTTGGTACTAGGGCATTTTAACTTCGTTGTTCCTGCCAGATACAAAGAGAAGATCCTGTGTTATTCAGTGACCTCGTTACCTTTTTTGTGGGTTGTGGTGCTTGTCACTTCGCTGCCCCGCCGGTGCACACGACTGTGCACCCCACCTCGTGTGCCATCTGCAGGGCCTCTGCCCTCGGATCACTGGTTTCGGTTTCTGGAGTGGCAACATAAACAGTTGCTCCCAAAGGACTAGCCTAAACACTTAGTTGAATATCCCCTGCACCAGCATTCCACGGAAATTCTTTCCTAGCTCTCCCACGTCAACGAGCATGGCTCCGCTCGCGACACCGTATGACGTCATCGGAGCCATTAGAGGACCTCGCCGGCGTGCTGACATCAGTTCCACCCATTTTTTCCATGCCACCGAGGCAAACAGGGGACCGAGACATTTTCACATGTATACATAGTATAATAAATATATATATATTCATTGAAAAAACCATAGATTTCAGGCACGTTATAGTTAGAAATTAGAATTTAAAAAACCTTAGAAATTCACTGAAAAAACCATAGGTTTCAGGCACGTTATAGTTAGAAATTAGCATTTAAAAAACCTTAGAAATTCACTGAAAAAACCATAGGTTTCTGGGGCGTTATAGTTAGTTGGACATTTCACTCGTACAAAACCATAGAAATTCCCCGTTATAGTTAGTTCAGCTAACTATAACTCGTGCGCCCGCAATGCACTGCTGATGACGTCACATATTACATCACTCATGACATGGTCAGTGACATCACTCATGACATCACTGATGACATCTCAAATGACATCACTGATGACATCACTGATGACATCATCCAGTGAATGTGTGTTTTTCTGAAAATTAAATATGTTTTATATATGTATATCTCAAGGTTGATGGAAGAATAAATGGGTATATAAGTGTCTAAATGGATGATTTATTTTGGTAAAATTGATTGTATAACTGACTAAGTGTATCTTAGTGAATACATGGGTTAGTGAGTAATGTTTAAATATGAAAATATCTGTATCAGTCTCTCACTTTGTGTATAAGTGGCTGCATGGGTTGGTGAGTAGCTACATGAGTGTCTATATGGGTTATTAGTTGGTTTTTTGAGTATCAGTATGAGTGTCTGAGTGTCTGTATGGTTCGGTGGGGGTATTACTTAGTGCATAGATGCATGAATGAGTGACTCACTGTTTGTATGTGTTGAAGACAGCATGTGTGCAGGACTGTATAGGTGGATGAGTATGTGTATGGGTGTGTTAGTGAGTGAATGACTGTCTCAATAGTGTCTTTATGAGTAACTACATATGTTTTAAACTAGTATATGTGAATATTGGTGTATATAAGTGAGTATATGTGAGAGTGAGAGATTGGAAGAGTTCCTGTACAAATAAGTAGGTGTTTCTATAAGTGATTGTTTAAGAGAGTAAGTATGTGTAAGTTTCTGTAGAAGTAAGTGTGGTAGTGTGTGTATAACTGTATATGCAAGTAAATGGATGTTTGATACTTTGTTTGCATGTGTGACTATGTGTGTGAGTAACTCTATGGATGAGTGGCGGTGTGTAACAGGATGTATAGGTGTATGAGTACATATGATGAGTGAGTACATGTATGAGTGACTGTATAGGGACTGTTAGTGAATGAGTGGATGTGTGTGTAGATCTTGGAATTACTGAATAGGTGTGTTGTAACTGGTATTGGTATGTCCATTGTTTTGAAAATGTTAGTTTGTATTTTTGAGTGTGTGTATCAAAGGTTATATTAGGGTGAGAGGAGGTCTGCCACTCTATCACAAGGATGATGTCATCAGTGATGTCATGAGTGATGTCATTTGAGATGTCATGAGTGATGTCACTGATCATGTCATGAGTGATGTAATATGTGACGTCATCAGCAGTGCATTGCGGGCACGCGAGTTATAGTTAGCTGAACTAACTATAACGGGGGAATTTCTATGGTTTTGTACGAGTGAAATGTCCAACTAACTATAATGCCCCTGAAACCTATGGTTTTTTCAGTGAATATATATATATATATATAAATTCTGTACAAATTAATCTAGCAATTACACAATAACACAATATTGTTACATCAATTGTATCAAAAACGCATTAAAAATTAAAACAGATAAAAGGGAGAGGGAGTATACATAAGACAATACACTTTACAATATTAATATTGCGTAATTGCTAGATGAATTTGTTTTCAAACCAATGGACTAGGGCAGGGGCACTTTGATCTGTGTTGAACATCATGAACAACATTTAACGTGTATTAAGGTGTTTTGCCAGAGGGGATACATACATTTTTTCATTTCATTTCAGAACCCTATCCCTGTGGCATATAAAGGGTCGCTCTCGCATTATCTTTCTTTCTATTCCCAGAAAGGTCAAGCAATCCTGCCCTCAGTTAGCTCCCTTTCAAGTTTCTGTTGTACAATACAAGACAATTCTATGGTTGATTTCAGATTGCCCACCCAACGACGTGTCCAAGGTCCTTCATATCCCAAACAAAAACCCTCCCAAAAACCCATTCCAAATTTGCAGCTTGTACTCCATTAGGATAAAATTGCAGCCACCAAGATAAAAGGGACATGTTAATTGGTGTATTGGCGCTTTGGCATAGGTTGGAGTTGCTGTCCTCTACTCTTTGGTGGTCTCCCCTGCACCCACCCACACCCAAGTTAGAAAAACATTTGGAACATTCATGTTTGCATCATCAAAATTGTCTTGGACAGAAACCTCTGTTAAATCCCTAACATGCTCACATGTTGAGACCTTGTCCCCTGACTGCTAAGCCTGCCACTTACTGGACAGGCATGTATAGAAAGGGCTGATAGGTCACTGGCAGTCCACTTTCACTCTGCGTAGTCACTGGTAGATTTGTTGACGACAACCATAAATCAGAATCTATATTCCCTCATGGCTTATCTGGGTTAAAACTCAGTTTATCCCTAAACTCTTTATTATATCGTAACCAGACGAAGCCCCTGAAATGCGTCTGTGCCTTACAAATTATGTTCATATATGTTAAAAAGGCAACAGCCCTGTCACTATGCTTTTTGCAATAAATGCTGGCATAAATAAGAAAAGCTGATATCCAATTATCCACATTTATGGGTACTCTTGGGCATCTTGCTAACTCCCATTCCCCTTCCTTGGTCCTTTCTTTGTCTTGCAAATCTCTATGAAGTAATTTAAAAACATCCACAAATTCATGTTTCCAAATTCAGTTTTTTGTCTTCTCGGATAAATGTGACCCTTAAGTCATTGCTATCCCCATGTAAGGCAATTTTTTCTTGTAGTTCAAAGAATCCCCTTCATCAATACCTTTTTCACTGTTCTCTTTGCCCGTGTCCTTTTTATCCTCAAATTTAATTTCTTTATCACACATTACTTTTCCCAATTTTTGAAATCCCTTGATCTTCTCCCATACCCACAGTTCTATGTTTCAATATTTGTGTTTCCTTGTCCTCAATTAGCCCGTCCCAACCCCCACTGATTTGGCTGCAACATTCAGGTTGTGTTCTGTCCTGACAACCCACACTGACCACCAGTAACCCTTACCTTTAGGAAATCCCTACTTGCCAACAGTATTCTTGTTCTCTGAAAAGTTCTTTCATCATTGTCAAACACCTGAGTCAGTGCTCCTTCCTTCTGCACATGACTTCTGAAAGGCACCAAAGCTTCTCTTCCCACTTGTTAACTGATCTGAAAACCTCACTTTCCCATGCCCCATTACAGCTGTTGCACCTGCCATACCACACTCACGTACTTTGCCCTCCTCCAGTTCATCACTTTCTTTATCATAGTCCAAATGAACTCCTTGGTAGTGTCGTACGGTTCCTACGAATTTCATCTAGTTCATCAAGACCACTCCCGCCTGGTCTCACCCCAACACCCACACCATCATCATATATCCTCCATTCCTTTGAGTTCTTAGGTAATTGAGTAGCCTTAAGGTCTCTTGATGATGGAAAAATGTTAAAAAGCTTTTCCATACCTTCAGGTCAGTGTCCCAGAGCTTTAATGTGCTCAGCTGGCATCTGCATGCTCCAATCTTGCATTCTTACTAAGATGCTGAAGTGTAGGGAGTTACCATCCTTGCGAGGCCCACTAGCTGATCCAATTCTTGCTGCTGACGTTTGTTCGGGCTCCTCCGGTATCCAGATCCACTTTCTATTTCCATCCTGTGATTGTTTAGCTTCAGACAACCTACCCCCAGATCACTGCTAAATTTCCAAATTAATCCTCTCATTCACATCTTAGGCATCTGGTGTATCAAAACTAAGCGTGTCTTGTTTTTTACAAGTGTTGGACCACTACTCCTCCATGTCCCACTGTGCTTGGCAATATGTCCTAGCAACTACATTTTAACATCCTCTATTAACCTTCCTTTTTTAACAACCTGTTCATGACAAGGCGTATTGGTTGTTTTTAATGCTTCTGGGTGAAAAAACTCCATTTCCCAAGTTCCTTTCAGGTATAATACCACCACACTGTTTCTTTGCTGTGAGAGTTTGGCCAGGCTATCTCTGGTAGTGAGAAAGTGTCATCAAACCCTCCATGTGTGCTGACAAACTTTGTCAGCACTTCCCTGCGCTCCTCCTTTCAAAGAATCTGCCTCCTGATCAGGATCCACACCCACAACATGCCCACAACATCAATTCAATACAATAAACTTTATAAAGCGCGCAGATGCATCCAAAGATGCATCCAAAGGGGCATCCCGGCGCTAGCCGCTTGAAAGTGGAACAGGCAATTAATCAAACCAAGAACTGAAGGCCTATATATCAAACAGATAGGTCTTCAGAAGTTTACAAAAAACTGATTTGGTAGGTCGCAAAGAGTCCAAGGCAAAGAGTTCCAAAGTTTGGTTGTCAAGAAGGAAAAAGAGCGACCACATCTCCTTGCCTTGCGGACCCTGGGAGTACATAAAAGTTTTTGTCCATTGAAGCACAGTTATCTCATCTGTTGGTAGGGATGCAATCTTCTGCTTAAGTAGAAAGGACCTTCTTGCTCGCAAGCTCTTAAAGCGAATGTTAGAGCTTTGAATCAAATGCCGCCATGCTTGTCTGAAAAGCATTACTCATCAGACTGCTGTCCTCGGACCCGCTCCTACTAGAGGTGACTCTACGTTGAATAGCCTGCTTGTGTGGGACCGGTAAGCTCTCCTCTTTTTCAACCGACAACACGCTTATCCAGCCAGCACTATTTGAGCACTTGGGGCATTTAAATATCTTTCTGCTGCACAGTGGCTAGCACACCGCCACCGCTGCTGCCACACCGTTTGCAGCCTCCCTCCTAGGTCTCTCCATACCTACCCAGGCTTGCCCAAAACTAGGGTGACCAGACGTCCCGGATTTCCCCGGACGGTCCCGGTTTTTGGAGAAGTGTCCCGGTGTCCAAACACTTTTCTCCAAATTAAAGAAATGTCCTGGTTTATGTGTATTGCCTGAGTTAAGCAGAGAAATGTCCCGGTTTTTTAGTAGTGTAACGGTTGAGCATAAGCACTGGTGTAAAATAGATGTGTGCATGCTCACTTCGTACTGCTGGAGAAGTTACGGCATGACGTCACTTAGGCGAGCGTTGTAGCAGAAAGGGAAATCCTTTAAAGAGAGACATTTTCTCTCTGGATTTCCCTTCTTTTTGTACAATGCAGCAACAACATCATCGTGCCAGCCATTGCGACAATAGCTTGTTGGAGCCACTAGGGACCAGTACGACCCTGCTCTGCCTTTAGGAGTCACAGGTCACCACCTGCAGCAAGATCCAGCCAGCCAGCCACCAGTGTGACCCTGCTATGCCCTTTAAAGCAAGCGAGTGTGCGACTGCGGCAGAATCAAGCAGCAATCAAAAGCAAAACCAACCTGCATGATGCTTCCCCAGCCCTAACAACACTGGCGGGGCTCTGCCTTTGCATCAGAGCTGCCCCAGCCAGGATTCTTCAGCAACCAGGCGAGACTTGCCCTCCCAGCCTGCAGGCCAGCACAAGACTCGCAACATGAGCATTTTAATGGCTATGTGACATTTTCTGTTTGTTGATTCCATGTCTGCGGTTGCAGACCCTAGAAGAAACGATGGGACAGATGTTGCAAACGGGAAATTGGCCCGTTTGCGACTGCAAAAAAGGCTGGTGGTATGCACAAAAGCTATTTTGCGAGTCAGTGACTCGCAAAATAGTGTTTGTGAGTTGCTATTAGGAAGGGGTGTTCCAAGGGCCTTCAATCCTAATAGCGAGTCAGAATGGTATGTACCATTGTTTTGCGACCGCATTTGCAGTCGCAATACACTCGCAGTTTACCACCTACTTCTAGCCACTCGCAGGTACTTCAATCCACTCGCAAATGGGAAGGGGTCCCTAAGGAACCCCTTCCCCTTTGTGAATGGATGTGAAAATATTTTTAAGAGTAGGCAGTGGTCCCAGGGACCACTGCCTACTCTTAAAAAATAAAACACAAACGTTTCATTTTTCTTTTTTAAATGCATCCCGTTTTCCTTTAAGGAAAACGGGCAGCATTAAAAAAAACTGTTTTATTTAAAAAGCAGTCACAGACATGGTGGTCTGCTGACCCCAGCAGAATACCATCCCTGCAAGTGCTGGCGGATCCCAATGGGTTGCAATTTGCGACCTGCCTCATGAATATTGATGAGGCAGGTCATTAGCGACCCCATTAGGAATCGCAAACAGTGTCTGAGACACTATTGTACATTCCATTTTGCGAGTCGCAAATTGCGCGTCACAAGACATCGCAATTTGCGACTCGTAAAATTGAATGGTCGTACATCTGGCCCCAGGCTGTCTAAAGTCATTGATTAATGGGGATGGATTCACTCCACTAGCTGCCTCATTTCCTCAGTGCCAAGCACGACGCAACCAAAGACTACGAAACACTAAAAAAAGGATGTTATGGTATTTTGGATCAGACTGCCCAAATGGTAGTATTTTCTTACCCCACATAATTCTGAACATTTTTAAAACATTGGCAAATACATAAGGCACAAGGGGTGAATTGCTTGGAAGATTTTTTTTTGATTCAGCTCCTGGGGTGCTTTGTAGATAGCATAGGAAACATTCAGCTTGTATTAAACATTTGTTTGTTGAGCAATTTGACTACAAAATCGAAGCCAAGGCAGAAGTATGGAGATTAGTTATGGGGACCCAGGGCTAGCAGCTGGTATGTTTTTCTTTTAGTTTGGCATCCTAGCCATGCCCTTGCCGACCCTGGTGTCAGAAGGCCACAACAGGACCAGAAAGTAAACAGGACTGTGAAAGCTGTTTACATATTCCATCTCCAGTTCATGCCCTTTTCTTAGACTACAGAATCAAATGCAAGTTGTTAAGGTGGAGGTAAAGTTGAAGAAGGGGTCACTTGTGATGTAATTGGAACTTGTGTGGGGGGCATAAGGTCACTTCCTCTACCCCCAGTATTTTGATTGTCCAAGGTTCGATGTGTGTGTTTGAAAATGTTCTTCCTCTCATCGAGAGTGAGTGACATAAAATGTATGTATTCCTAGCTATACCTTCAGTTCCCTAAGCCTTGGAATGTTCTAGACTTCTGAAGTGGTTCTTAACTTGGGGTCAGTGATGCCTACTCACTCAGCAGTCTACAACTATTTAGGAAATCAAATAATATTAGCAGACTAATAATGTATATACATTAAAAAAAGCAAAACTGTATATTTTAAACAGCTCTGTAAACATGAAGAAATTTAAAATTGGTGTCTAAAAATTAAGTTGGTGTTCTTAGCTTGATTTGTTAGAGCAGCACAAGTGTAGCAAGCAGAGTCTAGTGGAGACGATTAGTGGCTTTGACTTGAAGACCTGGCATGCACGACAAATAGAAAGCATGCATTAAAAGCGAAAAAAGTGGCACATTAGAGTCCATTAAAAGCGAAAAAAGTGACATATTAGAGTCCAGCATATTGCCTATTAGTTTAGAAATAAAACCACATTTTGAAAGCTCCAACTTTCCAAGTAAACTTTTGATATTTGTAATTTTTTGTTTAGGAATTGGTTCATAATTTGTGCTTTTGTTTTATGAATACTTGTTTCTGCATTTTGATTAAAAACCACTGCTCTGCAGCATAAAATTAAATACAATGTAAAGCACGAGGACAGGTGTCCACATCCTTTCTATGAATATTGCACAAGTATTTGCAGTTTATTCACTTATATGTGCACAAACCATGAGCACTGTGGAATGTAGTGGATTGTATCACTGCAAATGAGGGCACATGGTCTGAAAATATTTTTAGGGTAGGAATTGCCTGAATTAAACTGAACCACTGGTAATTACTCTGGGTGCACTCCATTCAACCATTTTTAGCTAATTTGTACCATTATAGAAGGGGGCCAATCATATGGCAATCAGTTCTGGTCCGGTCTCAAAAGGCATAGTCAGTTACGAGCTGCAAGGCCAAGTCCCCACTTACTGGGTATGCAAACAACCCAGGACATGATTCAGCCTTACTAGTTCAGTGCAGTTTTTCACCTTATGTCACGTGGAGCTCTGTAGTCACATCTGGCATACCTGCAACTCTCACTTAGGCGACAAAAAGCGACAAATGTTCAGGTGAGCATAATATCCAGAAAAAAAACTCTTGCACCTCCCTTGAGGCAGGAATGATAAAGGAATTTCCGGTGCACTCTTCATACTCCAATAAAAAACTAGCATTGTCAAGGCCAAGAGGTCTGGTGTTGGCTGCCAGCCTTTTGCCTTTGGAAATTCTTGTTTTGTTCTCTCATGCTTTTTGCAAGACATTATTATTGGGGGAGCTGCCTGGGCCCTCAGCTATCTAAAAAACTTGATAATGTGAGTGACATAACAACAGAGTTATGGATATAACAACAGAGTTATAGATGAAGTCTGGATGAAAGCCCCTATAGGTTACTATGTTATACACATAATTGTAGTCAAATCAAAAGGTCAGACTAACATCCAAACTAAAAAAGCCAACAGATCTGGTGTTGGCTGCCACACTCTTGCCTTTGCTAATACTTTTTTTTAATGTTTTTGTAAATCTTTATTACAAATAGACAGAAAATGTTGAAAAGATAGATAAATGGAGAGGATTGCAAAACAGATAGTGGCTCACAAAGATAGACGGGAGGGTTGTATAAATAGATGGATATCTTGACATACGATTGCTACGAGGCATTATGCCATTAACTGATGAGCGTACTTGACCGAGAACCGAACTGTCTTGGACGGATTTTGTCCCTACCTGATTTTTTACGCCCTGAGGAAGCCCCAGGCCGGTTGGCCATGTAGGGGGTGAAACACGTGTTGGCTGTCACCTTTTTGCTACTCTCCTGAGAGAGAGTTTGAACTTCAAAAGCTGTATATAAAACACTGCACATGATTGAATGACTCTTGGAATTTTTCCGTGATTGAACTATTAATCCCTCAATTTGTCCTGACACCTCTTTGGATATCTTGACAGACTTGCAATTATAGACAGACAGACCTTGCAGATAGAGATAGATAGTTAACCTTCCAAATAGACAGATAGATAACCAGATAGATAGATAGATAGATAGATAGATAGATAGATAGATAGATAGATAGATAGATGGATAGACAGGTAGATGGATAGTAAGATAGATTGATAGCAGTATATGAAGCACTATGCAAATGCAGTTCCAAAATTATATGTGTCAGTGTGTGGCATGTCTGGTTATATGCCCCTGTGCCATCTTACGGGCTTTTGGTGCTCTGGGCAAGACATATTTTGGGGCCTCCTGTTTAGGAAAATTTCCACCCAACTTCAGCTATTTCAAGCCTTCATGATGCCAAATAATATTAAACTACGTTCAACTTTTTCATAATTCGGTTACTCAAAACACCCAAAAGCTCAAGCAGCATGGAGTTTCTCAGCCAAAAAGAAATAATGGAATGCTGCAACATGCCCTTTCCTTTTGCGCTTGGATCTTCATTATTTTTATCTTGTAATACCAGTATATTAGGTGGAAATCAGTTGTCTGATTTGACTGCTTCTACTTAAGCCATTAAATTATTCACTAATACCTCAACTAATTAACAAATTGAACAATATTAACATCCCAAAATGCTTGTTCCAATCATAAATTGAGCTCCTAAGCTGGTAACACTTTACTGCACTGTGGTATTTGATACCAGAATCTTCAATTGGCAAGGATGATCACACAACTGGCAGAATGGTAAAAAATTACTTCTTGGACATTTTCCATCTGATTTTTATCCTCAAAGTTAAAGACATTGCTGCAAGTATTATTCCACAATGCTGATTAATGCTCCCTTCTGAAATGTTTCGTACTTATAGGCGCTATTTGGTCGCTGCAGCTTCATTACGGATATTTTGAAAAGAAGGACATGTTTTCTATAGCTAATAGGAGCTTTGGGCAGCCGTGATGTCTCTGTAGCACTGCTCAGGGCCTAACTGGCCATAGCGGGCACCAGGCATTTTCCTGGTGGGCCGGAAGGGTGGAGGCCAGTTCTGGACCGGTGGGTGCCGTTTTTGTTACTGGGGCCCAGGTTTGCAACATTGCTGCAAAGTCGGCCCCCTGTAACAAAAGTGCAGCAGCTGTGTTTTCAACCAGCACCCCTCCCCCCCCCACCCCCAGGTGGGCCGGTCCGACGTGATTGCCAGGGCTGGTTTGCTTTCCCAGTCCAGCCCTGGTACTGCTGTACACATAAGAAGTGATGCACAGTTCTGCTGCTAGTGTGCGTAAACGTGCGCTCACCTAAATTTTTTTACATGAAACGTCGAGGATACATTTTTTAACCAGTATGCGTCATAGTTACATGCCTTTTTTTTCTACAAATTCAATAGCAGAAAGGATAGCTAGCTACCTACCAGAGAGATGCCTAAGCGAAAGTGTTTTGGAGAGAGGAGATGCAAAGATATTTCCCCTTTTTGAGCAAGGTCGGGAACAGTGATGCCAACGTGTTCTGAAAGATCTGCAAATCTACATTCTCCATTATCCATGGCGGAAAGTCTGTTGTATGAGGGTGCACATCCGACAAAACGCGAAAGTTATGGGTGGAGTCTTTAAGCAGCAATAGTAACATTACCACTTTTTTGGGAAAGGAAGCCCCAGGACATGCTGAACTCAGTAGGGCTGCTGCTGAAGGTACATTAGCATATCATCTTGCTAAGCATAACCACAGTTTTCGGTCAATGGAGTGTACATCCGCATTGATTCAGAAACTGTATGATGAAAAGTTTGGCTGTGCTTGCACCAAGAATGAAGCCTTGTTTACAAAAGTACTGAATCCTCTTGCAATGATTGACCTAAATTCTGACTTGAATAACATTGCTTGTATATCTGTGTATATTGATGCTTCCAATAGGAAAGAAGTTAAATTAATACCAATTTTCATTAGTTATTTCAAGTACTTTGAGGGTGTTAAAGTGAAAATTTACCTCCATTACTGGTGAAACATCTGCAATACTCTTTGAAAAACTGTACCAAGCCCATAATAAATGCAATTTGCTTGAAAAAGTAGTTGAGTTTTGTGCAGATGATACTAACACAAACTTTGGGGGAAAGGTTGGAGCTGGAAAGAACAATGTTTTCTGCAAACTCAAGGAAGCTATTCCTGATAATAGAGTACTTGGGATAGGGTGTGCGCCACTCATTTGCCATAATGCTGTGCAAAACGCTGCTGATGGGACTGCCTATGGACATCATAGAATATTTTGTGTTAAAATTGAACAAATATTTCCACATCTACACTGTCTGAACTTAACTGAAAGAATTTTGTGAGTTTGTTGATATAGGTTATTAATGACTCCTAAATACTAGCAACACTCGCTGGCTTTCCCTACTTCCTGCAGTTGACAGGGTGCTAAAACTGATCCCAGCCCTACCTTCTTATTTTTTGTCCCAAGCAAATCCCCCAACAGCAATTGTCATGTTTTCTTAAAATCCTCTTGCTGAAATCTGGCTCTGGTTTTTGAGCAACCAACTGTCCATTTTTAGTGACCCAATAAAGGAGATGGAAAAGCAGCATGCAAATACCATAGATGTTGCAGGACAAATTACACAATTAATAGGAAAATTGAAGGAAAGGAGAGATGCCTGCTTCATGGGCCTTAAGGCGAAGGAAGTTCTTAAATCCCTGAAACAACAAGGACTCTCACCAGAAACAACAATCTGTAACTCTGTATGTGATTTATATAACAGTAGTATTGATTACTTGGATAAGTGGGGGGCATTTTTTTCTAACTTGAACACTTTTTCCTGGATCCTTGTTGATGACTGTGCCTCTCTGGGATAATGTTGAAATGTCTCTGCAATTTGTACAGTCTGTATCAAGTAGATTTGAGATGGATGAAATGGAGCTTTTTGACGCAATCACCTGTGTACGAAAATACACAGCATATAGACTTGCAGAATGGAATGATCAGAAGAGGACTGCAGAGGAACGCTGGGTGGAAATATTCACCCATTTCCAAACTCACAATATTACATTTAAGAACATTGGCCTGATGGTCCAGTTTGCATTATGTCTGCCAGGAACTAATGCGCCAGTGGAAAGAATTTTTTCTATTATGAATAACACATGGACCGATGAAAGAAACCAAATGGAACTGAAGACTCTGAAAGCATTGTTAATCACAAGGGTCAACTTTGAAAGAAGCTGCAGTGAGTTCCACAATCGGTTGCTGCAAAACAAAATGGTGCTGCAGCAAATCCATTCCTCAGATAAGTACTGTGCAACGCGACAATAGGCCTTTTACATCAAACAACATTTTTAGCTGTCTTTCAGTTTGGTCCTCCTTTATGGATTTTTACCCTGTGTATATAATTCTTCACTCAATAATGTCTTGGAAATGTGAACTTTCTTTTAATAAAGCAAATATTTATATTTCAGTCAACTGTGTTAAATGTAGGGGGTGCTATATGGGGAGGAGTATTTTACAAACAGTAGTACCTTATTTTGACAACTACAGCATATCTATATTGACATTTAATAAGAACACATACTGGGAGTTTCAAGGCAAGGGTGGTCACCAACTATAGCAAATGTTGAGGCAAAGTCTGTTGAAATGGAATTAAGGTTACAGCCAATAAAAGACCTCTGATTTGTCATATGTAATCCTTCAACTGTGTATGTGGAGTAGGCTGTTATTGTAGTCCATTTTCTATGCCTATGGCAGCTGTCATATAGTCCTACTTTTATGTCAATGGTTGCTGAAAACTGTAGTCCTACTTCTATGTCTATGACCTGTCCCAGTTTTTTGTTTTGAGAATCTGGTCAGCCTACCCAGAACCCCTTGCCTAGCAAGTCTTTCCTTCCTTCTGCGCACGGCTTCTTTTGCCAGCTGGCATTTATCACCATCCATGACCTAAAATATATGTCCTAATAAAAATTATTTGTAACTTCCCCTCAGAAAAAACGCCTCAGCCCTATCTCTCATCCTCTTAAAATGGCATAGTCACACCTGGGCTTGAGAAAAAGAAAATCCCTCCCCCAAACTATGTATAAACTCCACACCCTTTCTTTGTCCCTAACCTATCCCTGAACCCGCCAATGTGGCCTGTGCCACTTACACGAAGCTACCCGGGGGTATCCTAGCTATGGCCTTGCTCCTCCCAGTGCCCCGGGTGCCCTCATTTTAGTAGCTATAAAGGCCATGTTTCCAAGATTCTATATATTTCTCTTAGGAAAATGCGAAATGGCCTTTGCACAATGTTAAACATGTTTTTCTCACAATCCTCGTTTTAACAATTACATTTTTTTCCATACGATACCCGTTAAAACGCATCGTTTTCCTCCTCAGTTGTGAACACCATTAAGGCATTTTATTTTATTTAACCCTTTCTCGACTGTAGATTTCTCTGAGGCACACCTCGGAATGAAAACGCACCTTGGTTCTTTTTTCATTACACCGAAATGTTTTTTGTGTGTTTCCAGCCACAATTAGAGGCCCAGCAGATATCATGTGTCTGTTATCTCTTTCAAGGACTGTGAAAGGTGCATGTCAAATCAACCCCGGATCTTTGTAGTGGCTGGATATACTGCTAGCGCGTGCAATAATAGATGACGTTGTCATAAGAGAAACTGAGTACCTCCCCTCCCCCAAGCTCATCAGCACCGAAGGCAAAACAGTGGCTCTTTCAGTGGTGTGCTGCAAACATGGAAAACTGCTGCTCGGCATAACAGCCCCTCTTTGTTCTCGCTCCAGCAGTGGATCTCATTTCACTGAATTGGTCGCATTACAATAAATATAGATGTGCAACATGATTATTTATGAGAGGCGAGCAGACAAAGGCCTCGGAAGGAGATTGGCTTTCTCTTCCATCGGTGAGGAAAACAAACCTAAAGTGTTCGTGTTCTCGCGCCGCTCTATCCCTCCGGATTGTTTGCGTTATCGAACCCTTTAATATCGGCCCGTTTCTCTCTCCGTTCCACGGGTCACGTGGCCCTTCCCTTTCTTTCACTCCAAGTGCCTCAGCTCGTGTTAATGGCAAACCTCAAATCCTAGCACTTTGCTGGAGGATTGATGTAAGTCTTCGGCAATTAACATAATTACAAGCCTGATTATAGTCTAATTGCATTATGATTATTAGGTGTTTCACTGTACAAATTAGGGAAAATTAAAGAGGAGCAGCTCCCGTGGCGTGAGTGTCGTGTTTTCTGCAAGCGCTGTAAAAACGCGTTTTTCTGAGCACGGGGTTGTAGCAGGAAGGTGACGCTGGCTGGGGGTCGCTTTATGTCAGTTATGGCCATATTTCATTTAAAACGGAGGCAAAAAGACGGCTTTATGTCTGCCTTCGAACGTTTCTAAAGTGGATGGGTGTTATCAGAGGAAATTGTTGCAATATTTGCAGATCAACAGTAACTAAGATTGCGTCTGTAAATATTTTCAAAGGAAATGAAACCCCATTAGGCACACACGGGAATCATAACCAGCGAGGCGCATCAATAATTCATAAATATATCAACAAGCAATCAGTTGTACATTTCAGACAACGGATGAATGCAAATCACACTATCAGACATGTTTGTACAGGCTACACTCGCAATTATTTTATACATATTATTAGTGACTGACATCTGCAAACAAATATGGTATGCAAGTTAAAGTACAGCATGTATTCTCACTATCCTACTCTGCTGTCCCCCATCTCCCATAAAAAAAAAGCGAATAACGAAGAATTACACCATTACTTTTTTAAAGACGTATTTTGGTTTTGTTGCAATTGCTCATTGCCTTCGATATCCTGCTTACTTCACATAATAATCATTGCAAAGTTCGGCGTTTGAGTTTGTTGTACGGCGAAAAGTGTTTTTCAAGCTTCACTACCGCACACAGAACAGTTGCAGTAGCGGCAGCAGGTCAGGAGTGCGCGCATTACTACATGCACAGCACAGGTGCTGCACAAGAATTGACACCCGAAGCTTCCCTTACAGTATTAAAACAAGCATCTGCAATGCAATAGGTCTCGCATTTACGATAGTTTAAGCTATTGGCATTGTAAATGACAATGCCTTTTATTTATGTTTTGGCTTTTAAAACATAAATAAAAGGCATTGTCATTTCCAATGCCAATAGCTTAAACTCTCGCAAATAAGAGACCTATTGCATTCCAAATGCAGGCATCGCTGAGTTGCCCCCTTCTGTCTCCCATGGCCTCTGAAGAGCTCCCCGTTTGCTACGAGTTAAATAGACAAGCCGGTGGTGACGACTGCGCACGAAAGACCCTCCTGCAGTAAGAGAAACTCATTAAAGAAGAGAGTACTTACAGACTAAAGAACCCTCACCGTGTAACAACCAAAGTAAAAGGGTCAGTCCTCATGGGAGGTTACAACTGAAGACAAGGCGGTACTAAGGACCGACTAACAAGCCTAATAACAAATCAGAAGCCAGCATTTAAGAAGGACAATGTCACAAGCCAATGACAAATATGGGTGGAGAGTGGGCGGGGCTTCAAGTACATACTCCAATACGGCATGGCTCGCAGAGCAGCGCATGCGCTGCCCAGGCTCAACCTAAAAACTGAAAAAGGAACAGGGATGGGATATTATGCTGAGTTCAAAAGAGCAGGACTAATGGGTGAATGGAGAAATGGCTTGAACTAAGAGTGGTTTAAGAAAATAGAAAATGTATTGACACGAGAAAGAACTAAAAGGGCACTATTGATTCTTTGCAAAAAATACACCATTTATTTTAATTCTTAACCATTTTCTTCCTGTTAACGGTCTGCTCAGGTTCCTTGTTTTGTTACCACCATGATTCTGTGCTTCAGGAAATGCACCAGCTGGCGAGCCACATTGCCTCAAATGCTGCATTAACCACATTCCTTATTTAAAAAATCAGAACAGATACATTTAGTGTTGCTGAAGGAGGGTCTTAATTTCAGCTGCCATTCATTATTACGGGAGGTGGGAAGTAAACCGTGTGAGGGAGGAAGGCAGAGTGATGATGCCAAAGGAGAGCAGCGTCCGGAGATAGAGAGAAGAGTAATGGAGAGGACCGGAAAAACATCATTTGAAAGGTCGGTATTGATTTATAGCGCATAGTGAAGATATGCAATAGATGTGATACGCGCCGGCAAGACAGCAAACATTAATGGCAATGTATCTTAAACAATAAGCAAAACAGAACGGGGGAGGATGGGGAAGTGAGGAGAGAAGGCATCCCAATTCCAAATCAAGAATAACATGGAATGGGGGTGAGATAATTGGCACAGCGTAACATAGAGAATGAGTCAAAGTCCAGATTAAATATTCATGAGCATGCATAAAGATAAATATCATTTGACAACTATAATACATGAAATAATATAATACATACGAGATCCAGTATACAAGGGTCAAAATTCCATGGATTGATGCGCAGGTCGCGTGTACACCTTTGCCAAAAGATACGACGCCAAACCAATAACTAATAATAACGAAGCGATCTCAACAAACCAGTCTGGACCATCCACAAGTTCAGATATTGAATCACCAGCGGCAACCTTGGAAAGCGATACATCAAGATGCAAGGTTAATTTTTTCGAAGAGGTCCTTCGATACAGACTAGGTATAAAAACTACAAATGCCCAAAATACCTCAACACCAACAGCCGCTCCTCAATACGGACGACCACAATCATCTCCTGCAGGGGTGACAACAAGAGCGAGAAAGAAAGAAATGAGCAGAACAATTCAGAAATAGGAGACCTGGTTAAGAACCTCTCAAGTATAGCACTTTCCAATCATGAACTGCAACTACTTAACAAAGGACTCTCCTTTTGCCCACAGCCTCTTGGAACCTGGTCAGAATGCACATTGACCTCTTTAAGTTCACCAGAAAGCTCAAACTCAAAGTTTTCTTTGACAACCGACCAACACGACAACAAGATCTACGACAAACACCCATCTCTAATCTCTCCATTCAAGACGTAGAAAATATAGACCTACTGACCAACCTCAGTGAGCAGGAAACGGATCCAAACTCCATCAACAGAATGGCCGCGGACTTGGGAATCAACACCGATTTGACAATAAACACCCATTTGGCCAAAAAATCTACCTTTTGTCCACAGTTACCGACAGGTAATAGTATTGATGCCTTCCATCTAGCAGTGACACACGATCTGGAGAAAGAACACCACAAATACCTTAGAAAACAAACTTTTTTGCCACAAAATATCTCCACAGAAGAAAGAAGGGCGATAAAAACACTACAGAACAACAAGGATCTGATTCTTAAAGAAGCAGACAAAGGGGGCAATCCAGTGGCCCTAAATGTAGATGATTACATCAGTGAGGCACATCGCCAACTATCCGATGAAACATGCTACCAACTCCTCCAACAAGATCCAACTCAAGGCATACTAAGGACACTCAGAGGGAAACTGGATGAATGGTATGAACTGGGACTTATCTCCTATGAAGAAAAAGGATTTCTTTTCATTGAACATCCCACCATGCCCACTTTCTACCTCCTTCCGAAAATACACAAGAAGGTTTACCCACTACCCAGAAGACCTATCATTGTGGGCATCAACTCGCCTTGCTCCAGGGTAGGAGAATTTATTGACAAAAAGCTACAAGTACTGATGAAAGACATTCCGTCTTTCGTACAGGATAGTAAAGACATCCTATTGAAAGTCAAAGACATCACCTGGGAACCTGACTTTTTCCTAGTATGCATTGATACCGTCAGCCTATACACATCAATAGAACATCATGATGGGATAAAATCTGTGCAAAAAACACTCTGGGCGCAACCAGTGAACTATCTGGAAACGAACAAAATGATCTTGGACATGCTAGACTTCTGTCTGAATAACAACATCTTTAGCTTCAACCAAAAGATCTTTAAACAAATACGCGGGACCGCAATGGGTGCAAAATTCGCTCCTCCGTATGCCTGTATTTTTATGAGCTTAGTGGAGAGGTTCTGGCTATGGGATCCCAGCTTTGCTGAACTTAGCACGCACATTGTTCTCTGGTGTCGTTATATAGATGACATTCTCTGCATCTGGCAGGGAGATCAACACCTACTAGAAAGGTTTTTACGTCAACTGGATGACAACCCATGGAAAATCAAGACAACCCACAGTTTCTCCAAAACTGAAATTAATTTTTGGGATCTCACATTCTACGTGAAGGACAACCTCCTGCACAGCAAACTATACAGGAAAGAGACAGCTGTGAATGCAATCCTACGGGCAGAGAGTTGTCACCCTAAACATAACATCAAGAACATCCCCAAAGGGGAATTACTTCGAATCAGAAGGAACTGCAGTGAAGACTAAATGTTCAAAATTAAAGGCCAAGAAGCAGTAACCCGCTTGGAACAACGAGGATATGATTCGTGTACGCTGCGGAAAACACTAACTGAAGTAGCAAGAACTGAGAGAGCAAGCACTTTAAAGCCCAAACCTTTACATAAACAAGGAAATGACAATAGGATCGGATTCATCACAGACTACCACAATGGCCATTTCAATATTCGACAAATACTTAAACGCCACTGGCCTCTGTTACAATACACACCAGGGCTTAATGACCATCTTCGCAACTACCCTGAAGTCAGCTTCAGAAGAGCACCTAATCTGAAAAGAATGCTGTGCAAATCTGAATTTGTGGACAACAGGAAAAAGACAACCACTTTCTTAGAAAGACCTGCAGGCTTTCACACATGGCACAACTGCAACATATGCAAACTGGGGGTCAACAAAACCATCTCCATGCCCATGCCACCAAACAAACAGATCACAATCAAAGAATGGATCGCTTGCAACAGCAAGTTCACCATATACGTGATTTTTTGTCCATGCAATCGACCATACATTGGTAGTACGATTCGACCTTTGCGTACAAGAATACAGGAACACTACAGAAATATCAATAAGTACAACACAGGCCACCCGTTAACAGATCACTTCCACAGTGCCCACCCTCATAAGAAGAGTTTCACCTTCTATGGTTTTGAAGTGGTCCACCCACTCAAAAGAGGGGGGAACAGGGAACTCAGACTCCAAAGACGAGAGAGTGAACTAATTCTCCAATACAACACTGTGAAACTTGGCCTTCACAAAGATGCGGAGATGCATGTGTGGCTGGGAGACGAGTAACTCATAATCCCGGATCACCTGTGATCCCTCCTTTTTAGTTACACTGCCTGAATTGTAATATAATGTACTGAAGGGCCCTTTCTAAGTATTAGGACCCTGTCCCACCTGTACCAACACCATACCGACCTACCGCTCCTGCAACATACCACCCAGCGAGGTGCTCCATGTCCCTTTTCTTCACCACCTTTAGGACCCCTTAGGAATCCATGGGCCAGATATTTTCCCACCAGGGCCCTAGGCCCTACCACTAGCACCTGATCAAGAGAGCAAGTAATTACATCTCCCTAAGTAGAGGTTCTGTTCCCCATGTTCCACCTTCCACTAGGGTACTCCAGCCATGGGACCTTTCCTCATGGTGATCTTTGTTTCCAAGGCTGCTCCACGGTGACCTCTTCTTCCTACTCCAGGCTCCTGTCTGGATGGATATAAAAGGTTTTAACCCCAGGATACGAGACACTTGATCATTTTTCGTCCTTTAGCATCTATAATACCAGGTAACTGTATTGCCATATTACACCCCCAGGTCACCTGACCTAGATCAGAAATTGCCCTTTAACATCGACAATGCCACGTGACTAATTGTCATATCCCTTCCTGTCCATCGTGGCTTACCAGTGCTCCTAAGCTTTGAATTATGTTACTTTGACCAGTGTTACACCCATTCCTTAGCACATACAGCTCTCTTGTACGAAAGCCTACACCACTACAAGATGGCGCTTGTGCAGACTTTGACCCCCTGACCCGAAACCGGCGGCATTGCAATACGCGCGTTTTTTCCAAAAGCGCATTGCTCCCTGGGTCTGTTGCCAATGCCGACGGATCGCTACAGATTACTGCAGCCCATTTTTGCCGCACGACAAGTAAGTGGCAGCTAGTGCCATCCACACTAGGATAGTGCTTGACTCTCGCAGAGCACAGCACGACCCTGGGTCCCCGATACGATGCCAGACGGTTCTTTTACTTTTTTGTATCCAACTTAACTGCTTTGCTTTCTTTGTTGTTTTTTTCCCCCTCGCCCTCCAGTACTGCAGATTCACGGCTTACAGTGAAAGGACCGCATTCCTAACCCAGATACTGATTCCCTACGGTAAGCGCTGCTTAGGCAACCGGCTGAGCTTTATCACCCATGTCACCTACTTTGACCATTTCCTCCCTTACCACTCGGCATGGCTCCCACCCCCACACCCATCCTTACCTATTTTATAAAGGCCTTACCACACCACGAGACATTTGAGCACCCACAGAGGCCTAGGTTTTCTGTCATCACGGGAGCCTAATAATCCCTAGAACCTCGGGCCGGATAAACCCAAGCTAAGCCAATTAGGACTAACAAACCGGCCAAGACCAATATTGTATTGTTTTACCATGTCGCTTGTATGCTAACATGTCGCTGTGTATATTTTTTTCTGGCCTGCGCATCAATCCATGGAATTTTGACCCTTGTATACTGGATCTCGTATGTATTATGTTATTTCATGTATCTTTGTTGTCATATGATATTTATCTTTATGCATGCTCATGAATATTTGATCTGTTCTTTGAGTCATTCTCTATGTTACGCTGTGCCAATTATCTCACCCCCAATCCATGTTATTCTTGATTTGGAATTGGCGTGTCTTCTCTCCTCACTTCCCCATCCTCCCCCGTTCTGTTTTGCTTATTGTTTATGATACTTTGCCATTAATGTTTGCTGTCTTGCCGGCGTCTATCACATCTATTGCATATCTTCACTATGCGCTATAAATCAATACTGACCTTTCGAATGATGTTTTTCCAGTCCTCTCCATTACTCTTCTCCCTATCTCCGGACGCTGCTCTCCTTTGGCATCATCACTCTGCCTTCCTCCCTCACACGGTTTACTTCCCACCTCCCGTTATCTCTGAATTTTCCTCTTACTTTCTTCTTTTTCTTTTTCCTTCACTTGCTATTTCTCTTCACACTTTCTATTACTACTCTGCAAATCCCTTACACATCACCTACCTCATATCTCTGCACCTTTTCTACTATTTAATTCTCACCTTATGTCTTTCATCACTTATGTGCTACCTTGTATAGCCCTGAGGAAGCCCCAGGCCAGATTGTCGTTGTAAAGGGGCGAAACACGTGTTGGCTATAAATGTTCTTCCTCTGTTACGAAGCACCACAAAATAAATTGGAATTGATTCCATTGAACAAGTGATTTGCCTTACTCGTTCCGACACATCGACAAGCTTTATAACACTAATGGGGAAAGGGTATCCCATTGTCATGAACGAGTAAACCCCACCAGATCAGCTCTATTGCTACAGGTTTGCTGAGGCCTCGGACCCATTACCCCCCCCCACCCCATGGCCATTCATTATTACTTGCCTTATCTGGCCTGTTTGTTGACTATCTTGAGATCATTGTTAAGAACATATTGTAAGGAAATCTATCTTTTTGCGATATTGCCAACCATGTTTCACTGTGTACATATGGTGTTTTTGAATTCTGTAATGGCTGCCATCTGCTTATGAGGTCTCAGCGATGATAGCTCTCATTAAATTGAGGAATGTTGGTCTTCAAAATTGCTGTCACTTTTGTAAATGAACTGTTCAGAACTGTACTGCGCAGGAGCATATGCTCTTGCATAGTGCAGTTGTACAGAGTGCAGTTATGAAGTGCAAGAGTTATGGACATATTTTCCCACTCCCACCTTCAAATTTAAGAAGTGGTTGTCGCATCCACCCTAGCTCTGGAGAATGCAAATGTCCACACCACACACGGAGCTCGGTAACACACGCCTTTATTCTTCGGATTGCAACCGCTAACTGAACGCACTACGTCATAAACTTTATTGACCACACCCAGACACACCCAGATACCACCCAAATTGATTACGCAACTTTGTAAGGAGTCCGGCAAGGACCACAAGAGTCCTACTGCACATGATCAGACAACACTACATCTCCCCCTTTGTTAAATAAAAAGTACGGACAACATATATACATTGCAGTTCCGCAATGAGTCATCGAGGTGCTCGGACCAATATTCCAGATCAAGTCGTACGAGGTGAAGGAGTTGCACTGTCATCTGGCATAGTAGATGTTAGACTCAGATGCCTGACTTGGGCACTCAGGTGGACTTGTCTCACTCGTGAGGTCTGGAGCCAGCGAACATCGAGGCAGATGCTTGAAATGTGCGAGGCAGATGCTTGAAATGTGACAAGTCTCTCGTAATGGACTTTCCGGGACGTTGAGCGGTCACCATATGTCCTTTACTTGTCACAGCTCTCAATGGAGCAGCATCAAATGGAGCATCAGTCTTGCGTTTCTGTTTTTGTTTGACTAGGGCCCGGTCTCTTTTTTCAAAAACTGTCTCCAAAGCGCCACTGTGCTTATCTGCATAGGCCTTCATCTTGCTTTTAGGAGGTGTGTCCGTGACACGAATCACCTCAGTGTTGAATACTCAGCTTGTGGTCCATGTTGTAACTTGGTCCCAATGGCTCTCCCAAAAAGCAATGTTGCAGGACTTTCACCTGTTGCAGAATGGGGAGCTGACCAATAGGCACGAAGGGCTGAACATAAGACTGACTTGAGATCGATTCCTTCGAGAGTAGTGCGCTGATCCTCTTTCTTCAGGGTGCCCATAAATCGTTCAACAATGCCATTTTCCTGTGGCCAGAGAGGTGTGCTTTTCTGATGCTTGATGTGCAAGCGACTAAGAAATTCCTTAAACTCTCTTCTATTGAAGGGTGTACCATTGTCCGATTTGAGAATAGAGGGAACACCCTACCCTGCAAAAATATCATCCAGCCTCTCGATGACTTTGTAATGGGTGGTCAATGATAAATCTTCCACTAAGGAAAAACGTGAGTGCTCATCAGTAACTACCATGAGATGATGACCATTGTTTAAAGGTCCAGAGGTCCAAAGAAATCAACTGTAATTTGCTCCTAAATCTTTTGTATCTGAACATACATGAGTTGAAAAGGTAGTATTGTGCCTACAGTTGTCCTCCAGCTCCAGTTGATGGTATCCTTTGTTCAAATCAAGATGGGAGAAGACTTTGGCGTCATTCAGCTGTGTGATCAGGTCCACTATGTGGGAACCGGTATGTCTTTCTCTCTCGATTGCTTCGTTGGCCTGGCCCTTATCAACACAAATGTACACTGCACCTCCATTGGCCTTTTTTGGCACTACCACTATGGGTGAAACCCATGGCGTCGGACCAGTAGAGCGCTTGATGATGTCATGCTTTAATAATGTTTATATTTCTTTCTCAGCGGCCTCCTTCAAATGAAAAGCAATCCAATTGTGTCACTGAGCAACAGGACAAATACCCTCATCAATGTGAAGTTGCACCTTCTTTGTCTTAAGTTTCCCTAGTCCATGAAACAACAACGGGAATTTACTTACTAATTCAGAATGTGCATTGAGGTTGTAGTCGATGGTTATCAGTCCCATGTCAGCAGTAGTGCTGAAACTAAGTAGACATGCACATCACGAAGTACCTTGAAGGACTTGAATTGGTGCTTGTACTGTCATTTTCTCATGCCTCAAGGTAGCTACGAATGACCCTTGGCTTTGCAATAGTATAGAAACAGCCAATGTGTACACCTTTGTTTTCGATGGCGTTAGATGTGGTACCAGAGACAGTTCTTTGGTTTTTTTTGCTGGCATGATATTGATTGATGAACCAAATGTCAATAGTAAAAGTTATAGGCCAGCCATTCACCTTCAGCGTGATCTTGGTGCAATTTCCAAATGAGTTTGGCCGCTTCACATGGCAATCTCTCTTTGACTTGTGTTCTTCCTTGCAAGCAGTCAATTCTATATGTGCATGTTGTTCTGCAGTCAACATCACCATTGCACATCCATCTTCTTCACTGGCACTCAATGATGACATCAAATAGCCTTTGGAAGACAAATTTGATGACAATTGATTTGGTTTATTCTCTACTTGCCTCAACTGATGTTGCAGTTTGGCACTGTGGGCATGGCTAGAATGCTTCTGGAACTTTCTGGCCCCCATTTTCTCTTCTCGTCGCGACGCACTTGGTTTCTTTTTCGCTTTGCAGACCGTTATGAAATGTTTTTCTTTCCCACAGTCTTTGCATATCTGCCCAATGGCAGGACATTTTCCTTTGCGTGGAAATGAGAATCCACATTGGAAACACAATTTATTTTTCTTCAGAGTCATCGTCTTATGGGCTCCACTTTGTGTTTCTGCCTAATTTTCATGATCAGTGCTGATTCATTTTGGGCTGTTCCATCTTCCATATCAGCAGCCTGTTGATCTGCAAGTTCCTCAACTCTTGCAGCCATGAGTACCTTTTCTAGACTGAGTATCTCTCTCAGCATGCGTCAACTGAACGAATAGGAGAGGCAACCATCGATGACTCTGAGCTGCATGGCTTCTTCATCATTGAATTTACTGAACTTGCAGTGCTTGATGAGGGTATTAAGTCTTTCGACAAACTCATCCATCTATTCACCAGATTGCTGTCTTGCCTGGTTGAAAATGTGCCTTTCATAGTCGACATTCGGCATTGGATAGAACTTGGCTTTCAACGTTTCTTTGATTTGACAGTATGATACTTCATCAGCTTGGGTATTTTCTCTATCACTTCTTTCACTCCATCACCTGCAATGTTCTTTAAGTATTTGATGATCTGTTTGTCATCTACTTCTTTAGAGCATCTATGAAGTCATCAAACGTTTTGATCCATGGAGTCCATCTGGCGCCAAGATTCTGCTTTTTGGCAGTATCGAATGGCGGTGGTGGTTTAAAAACACAGCAGCATCATAACTTGTGTTGGGACATACTGACATTGAGAGTGTATGCTGTCCCGACGACTGTCACTGTTCACTCTGACCTGCACCTTCTGTAAGCATCAGCAGTGTGCTTACATCTGGGTCATCTTGCCCAGGTTGATGTAATATGGCGGCATCTTCCTTCTTAACAGTAAGTAACAGTTTTGTCTCTTGCACATGTTTGTCACCATTCTCTACTTGGTGCATCATACCTGGTTGTCGTTGCATGTAGTGTTTCTTTGCGACTTTAGCCGTTAGCATTTTCTTTCACCTGGCTGGCACTGCCTTTAGTGCTTCTCCGTACCTGGCTGTCGCTGCATTTAATGTTTCTGCTTTGTATGGACAATGGCTCTGTGTTATGCTGTGGGGCAGTATCTCTTCTTTCAGCCTTA
Source organism: Calotriton arnoldi (assembly GCA_963921515.1). Classification (NCBI taxonomy): domain Eukaryota; kingdom Metazoa; phylum Chordata; class Amphibia; order Caudata; family Salamandridae; genus Calotriton; species Calotriton arnoldi. The sequence continues at coordinate 932,627 of CAWUFW010006644.1, forward strand.
CCAGTAGGCTTCTGGTGAGCTTTCTGAATGTGCTCCTCTGTAGGGCCTCACCTTTTTCAAAAGCCTTGTAAGAGCTAGAGCGGCACCATGATGCCATATTTGCTAACCGCAGACTGCTTCTTGGGGTGCAAGTGGCACGCACAATCTTGTTGTACCTCAGCGAACTCTCAAGGAGAGCAGTCTTGCTTCTTCGGGGTACATACCTCCCACTCATCGCCAGTTGTCACGTCCACCCCAGCTCTGGAGAATGCAAATGGCCACACCACACATGGAGCTCTGTAACACACGTCTTTATTCTTCAGCTTGCAACTGTTCACTGAATGCACTAAGTCATAAACTTTATAGACCACACCCAGACACACCCAGATACCTCCAAAATTGTCATAAACATTATTGACCACACCCAGACACACCCAGATACCTCCAAAACTGATTACGTAACTTTGTAAGGATTCTGGCAAGGACCACAAGGTCCTACTGCACATCATCACATAACACTACAGTGGTTTTAGATATGCATATTTTCCCGAACCATAGTAGCTATCAAAACCAAAGAGACAGGGTATAGGTAATTTAACCTGAAGAGATCATTGTTGCAGTCACATTCCCTTTACCTAATCGGTTTTTGCCAATATGAGCAATGCAATATGTGTTATTGAGATCTTTCTCCAAGATTTCAGTGAAATATAAATTTCGCCAGTAACTTCTTTCTTTTCAAATCATTTTCATACCTCTTGCTCAGCCTGGGCAAACTTCTGACAGCAGAAACAGTAGAAAAGAAAGCCACACAAAAGCCAGGATCAGGGGGAACAATTAGCCTCATGCACTCCAGTGTCAAATTTACCTCTGAATAGCCCTTGTGGCACCTTTCTTTTTTCAGATTGAGGGCAAGGTTAGAAGGCTGGGGTCTGAAATTACATGAGATGGAGGTACAGATGAGGAAGTTTCATTTGGATTTTCATTTGACTTTTTGTGAACTGAACTGAGCAAGCCAATGGTGGAGCCATGAGGAGTGCTTTAACCAGGTAAGCAAGGCCCCCCTTATTTTAGTTTTAGATGCAAGGAATGGGGGGATGTGTACTTGCCATAAAGATTTCCTCTGAGATGGGAACTGGAGCTCATTGAAGTCAAATCTAGTATGGGAGCGCCTGGGGATTTTGTTAGAATTGGCATTAGGATTGGCATTACCAAAAGCAGTATGTTTTTACACAAAGTATCCTAACTGACAAACTTCAAATAGAAAACTACCCGCAATAAAATATAAGACTTCTGCACTGAAAAATTCCTACCTGTGTGCAGAAGCATTGGTCAGAATTGTGGCAAGCTTTTGACTAGAATCCCTCCTTCTTTAGTTTTTTTTTAGAGCTAGTGACACCGGTGTTGTACTGATTAAAAATGACTAAGGAGGGGTCAAGGCCTTGCCAGAAATGCCAGTTTACCTCCAATGTATCCTTTGGATGAGGAGACTTGAAGTCCTGCTTCTATTGCATTGCTGCTGTTCAGAAATCAATAGAACCATGTAGAAATTGACATTTTGCAGTGGAACGGAAACAAAAGTTGTAGGAAGCCTCCTGTGGGATCTGAAAAAGATGTCCTGAAGATACGATTCTTTTCATATAAGGTTGCAGAGCTACAGTGTTGCAAACTGGTCTTTATGCATTGTCACCCCAGATTTGGGGTCTCGTTAACTATATTTTGAATTACGGCAACGCAGCAAGCCTTCCTGCTGCGCTGCCATGCATCAAAATAAAAGGGCAGGAATGAGCCCTATCCACAAGATACGGCACAAACAGAAGCCCGGCGCCAACGCAGACACCCTTAGGCCATGGTGCAATGGTGCCTGCGTTGCAGGGATGATTGTTTATGTGCAGGAAGGCACACCTTCCTGCACATAAACAGTCATTAAAGGTGATGTGCTCCTTCTATGAGTACTGCAGCACACACTGAAAGAGCTAAAAATAAGGAGAAATACTAGTATTTCTCCTCTTTGCGCCATTCCTACGCCTCCCGTGGGGAGGCGTAGGATACTGAGGCATTCCAAGGTTCACAACACTAGTAAATTTGGAAATGTGTCAGGTTCCATTGATGTTGCATGGGAACACCCATACCAACACCCATGGAATGCCCCTTTCACGCTGAGTAATGTTTGAAAGGGGCCCATATTTACAAGGCCATGAAAAGTCACACAGGGTGACTTTACGTGGTCTTGTAAATATGGGCAGCCACACTGCACCGCCGGTGCTTCTAAAAAAGTGACTCATCAGCAGCGTAATTGGCTTGCAAATGAGGCCCTTGGAGTCTTTTTCTGAACCCTATTTATGTTGGTATTATGCCTCTGTGCACTGTGACACAGCTATTCATTGCTACAGCACATGTGCTCTGGTCCTAAAATGATACATAGGTTTCAACCATTGGCTCAGTTTAACTTGCCTGTAAGGGAATTTTAGATGGTGCAGAAAATACAAAAATGTCACAGACTTTAAATGTCATATGTGGACTGCAGTTTGCATTTACATCACCCACACCTAAGACAAAAATGTATGGCTGCCATGAGCATTACTGTGCCGTGGCTGAGCTGCAGTTTAAAAACATTATGACTATGAGCAAAAAGCATTATGTCTATAGGCATGCATTTATATGGCGATCATGTAGGTGAGGGAAACTTCAGGCCTCTCCCTAACTAATGGTGTAAATGGTGTAATGGTGTAAAAGTTTCCAGGTGTGACACTACCCACTTTTGCAGCACTTCCTGTGTGTTTTACTGTAAACTATTCCATGCCTCTCTCCACCTAAATCCAACATTACAGAAACCTTCCTCCGCTGCTCAGAGCTTCCTGTGCCCACCCAGAAGTGTGGCTGTGGAAATGGGCAAGCCCTCCCTTTGAGTCACACCAAACCAGTTCTGGGGCATCTCCTCTCTCCCACTGGGTTTGGAACAAAGCTGACTAGGAAGACAAAGGGGGGCAGGCCTTGGTGTGAGGTACATCTTCCAGTGACAGAGTAGGCACCCTCTGAAGCTCAGGAAGGAACTGGGCACAACCCCCTTGGCCATCCTGCTCAAGGAGGAAAGCACCTTTCCACACTCAAGTCTTTTGTCCACTGTCTAGGAACAATCCTCGTCTCATCACAGGGGAGCCATTTAACTGTCTGATGACACTGGACACTGCCAGAAATGAACACTTGGCTTAGGCAGGAACATGATAACTTTTGAAAAGTGTAATTTACAAAATAGTAATATAGCATCTGACTTTACCATTAAGTTGGATTTTAAATGACTATTGAAACTAAACCTTGAATATTTTTTCTATCTGCTCCCAAGCTGAATGTAAGCATTCTAAGTTGTTATAATCTAACCCAATCTTTTCCTATGGGAGAGTCAGCATTGGTACAGTGAAAGATGACTTCGGGAGTTTTACACTGCCAGGACATGAAAAACATTAAATATAGGTGTCCTACTTTTTTAATACCATGCACCCTGCCATAGGGCATTTACGACCTACCTTTGAGGTGACATAATTATTAAAAAGGAAGGTTTAGGCCTGGCGAAAAGGTTTATTTTATCTGAGAGGTCTGTGGTCTGTCTGAGACCATACATGAGTCCCAAACAGGCATGATATGAAATTCTTCCATGTGCAGACCACTGCAAATTTTTCCTTCTTAATTGGACTCCATCTCTGTCCCCTGGGCAAGAGCCTCCTGCTTATGAAGGCTACAGATTGGTCCAACAGTTCCCATGTCATGTTCTAAAGCATCTGGCTGAGCAAGGATTTCTTTGGAGAAGTCAAGTGCGTTAAGTACTGCTGCTATGTACATGGCCCCCTTCAGGGTACAAATGCCTTACGGCACACCTTCATCCAGTTCACCTTATTGGGCTGCTTCTAGGAACTCAGCTAAATTAAGGGGGCAACAATTGTGCCGTATCCCATAGCAAATCTCTAGTAGTACCCTGGCTCTCACTTCACTCTGGGTCTTGGGAGGCTCCCAAGCCATACTGGTCTGTATCTTGGGCTGGAAAGGCTGAACCCTGCATCCACTGACTTATTGCCCCAACTATACAACTGATCCCTGCCCTATCTGGCACTTACTGACTTTGATAGTCAGTACTTCCTCTTGTTGGGCCTGAAGTACTTCCCAGAGGTAGTGCAGGTGTTCATCCCAGTTAAAACCTTTCATGTAGAGGGCACTGAAGCTTTCTATCCCAGCTACGACCTAGTTGACCAAGCTCTGGAAGGTGGCAGAGGAATTCTTCAGTCCAATGGGCATATGTTTGAACTGACAGTGGGCCCCTGGGGTGGAGAATGCTGACCTCTCCTTGCCCCCCTCAGTCAGGGCTATCTGCCAATACCCAGATATCAAATTAAAGGTACTGAGGAATTTGTCAGCCGCCTACCAATCAATCAGCTCAATGGCTCTGGGGATAGGGTGAGTGTGTGAAACCAAGGCTTTTTGCAGTGTCCCCCCACTTTTGCCCCCATTGTGACTACTAGATGCTGATTTCCTGACTCTGATTGTGCCCTGGGCTCTGCTAACCAGACCAAGGGCCTGTGTTCTGATCAAAGGTGCATGGCAATTAGGTATAATTACAATTGGTACTGACAATCTACCTAGTATGTGATAGGGCATGTAGAATTAGAGGCTCAGCAGATTTAATACACTTAAGTGTGTACTGCCATGTAGCTTGCTGTCATTTTTAGAGTCAGCCTTGCTGTGCATGCTGCTTATAAATTAATATTATATGCAAATTCGACTTTGGAATTAAGGGTACTTCCAAAGTCACAACGACCTTATTTTTACATATAAGTCACCGCTAAGGTCTACCCAGGTGCCCCCACAGTCGGGTGCAGTGCAAAACTAGCAGGGGCATTTTAGAAGATGTTTTATATGCCCTGGTGAGGGAAAAACCGCCGATTTAATTTTTCCTCATTGTAGCACATGCAAATATTTTCATAAAGTATAACTATTGACAGGAGTGAGCTAAAAATATAATGTAAAGGCTTAAAAGAATAGTTATAAGAAATCCAACAATTTGCCAATGTTAGATTTATCATAACTATTATGGAAAAGATGTTATAGAACTTGCTTTTCTGATGAACCAAAATCCAGCCTTCCAACAGCCAGCAGCCTCTCCTGATTGATCAGCCTTTGACGGGCTGAGCCATACTGTTCTGAAGACGTGTGGTATCCTGCATAGAGACAAAGGACATCTGGTGGGAGGAGACCTGCAGCTGCAAAGCAAAAGCCAAGATGGGGATGCAGTAGCCAAACTAGTCTTCAAGGTGTGCATGCACCCGAGCCAGACAGGAGCCCCAATAATTGAATTAGCAGAGGGGCTGGAAGGGGAGTATTAGGGAAACGTAGCCATGCTAGTGGGTTGGCTTAGCCAGACCTTAACTTCCAGGAAAGAGTTTCTACATTTTGGATTTCAAAGGAACAGTGATTTCTGGGACAAAAAGTTGTCACACTTTGGAGGAAGCTGTCATACATCTGGCTGGCACCCTGTACCAATTGGACAGGGGTGCGCTCTGTTTGTCAAACAGGAACACAGGATACCTATGGGAGAACTGCCCAGCAGCTCAGATCCCTGCCTGAAGAAACAAAAAGAAGAAGGACTGCCCTGCTGGAACCTCTGGCCTGCACCAAGAGGACTGTACTCTAAATGACATCACCTGCTGCACACTTTGGGCTTCAGCAAAAGAAGGAATTTTCCTGACTCTACAAGTTTGTGGAGTGGACTCCCTGAAAGCAACATGTAAAAAAATGCTCCACCTGCATCATCTCCACCAAGAAAAACCCAACCGGACAGCGTTCAGTGGACTTTTAAGGATTTGACCAGGTGCATTGTGGGTCTTGTAATCCCAACTTTCCAAGGAGCAACTCAGAGATTCTGGATCCTTGAATTGGTGCTGTGGATACTCAAATACCCAAAAAAACATCTAGAGAAGAAGGACTGCCTTGCTGGAATCTTGGACTGCACAAGAGAGGAATGCACTCATAAGGACTGCTCCTGCAGCACTCACAAGGCTTCACAACAAAATGACTTTGCCTGTCATAAAGGATAGGGCGTGGACTCCCTGATCAGAAACAGGTAGAAAAGTGCTGGAACGGCTACCTGTAACATCAACAAAAGGACAACTCCATCTGACAAGCTTCACCCGGATTTTACTTGGATTGGCCAGGTGCATTGTGGGAGTTGTAGTCCCAGACTGCAAGAGGCAAAACAGAGCTTCTGAACTCTTGTCTGGTGCTGTGGACCACTTTCCTGCACAAAGAAACTAACCCTGGGCGGAGCTGGTGAAGCGGGACTACGCGGAGGTCCACAGAGTTGGCAACAAACTCCGTGGGACTTCGCTCGGATCGGCTCTGCCACCCGCCTCCACCCCCTACTAAAAATTAATTAGAAATTAATTAAAACAAAAAACAATGATCTGGTGATCATTGGGAAAACTGCGCATGCGCAGTTTTCGCAATGATCACCAGAGATGGCGAGGAGGAGGGCGGCGAGGCGAGGAGGAGGGCAGCCCGGGGACGCCGCAGTACAGGTAAGTGTTTTTTGTTTTTGTTTTAATTAATTTCTAATTAATTTTTAATAGGGAGGTGGAGGCGGGGGCTGGCCAACTCCGCTCCGCGGCGGAGTGTGCAGAGATTTGCCTACTCCGCGTTCCGCGGAGAACGCGGAGTAGGGAAATCTCCGCACACTCCACGGGCGGAGCGGAGTTCTCCGCCCGCGCCTAAAAGAAACACCTTTGTAAGTAAGTGTAAAAGTGTTACATCATGGGTGGCCTGAACTCTTGTCTTTGTCTGGGTCCAGTGGACCCTTTTTTAACCCTTTGAGCGCCATTTGTTTTTTAGCGGTAGTTTTACATTTTATTTTAAAAAATTCATATTCTTGGTTCCTTACATTGGATTTTTGTTGTTTTGGTGTCAATTTAATCATACACATATTTACTTTTTTTATACATTGGTGTCAGATTTTTATTTTGTGTTGTGTCTTACTTATTTAATGTATTGGTATTTTTAAATGCTCTACACACCTGTCTCCTAACTTAAGCCTTCAGGCTCTCAGCCAGCTATCAAGGGTTTTTTTTTTTTACAGAGTTTTATATAGCGCGAGCTTGACCTGAATCGGGTATCAGAGCGCTTTACATAGCACCAGTTGCATTACATGAGGACACATTCATTTTTGTTAGGCACGGGGAGATTAAGTGATTTGCCCAGAATCACAGGATGTTCAGCATCATTGCCGAGACTCAAACCCAGTTCCCCAGATTTGAAGTCGACCGTCCTAGCCCTTAGGCCAACTCCTCTCCAGGGGAGCAGGGGAATAATTTATTGAGACCTTGAGTGGACCTTACATTGTGGCCTTATTACTAGAGGTAGGTACCTACTTACCCCTACTAATAAACCATATTCCAACAGTGAACATCAGTTTTGGTGACTACATTGAGGATTCTGTAATTTACACAGAACCTGAATTCTGGGGTGATGTCCAGCGGAGCAAGCATAGGTACAAGTACCAGTGGACTGGACCAGGGACTGCAGGAAGACTCAATTGCCCCAAATCCAACATTTTAAATACCTCTTCCTTTATGCTGGCTCTCACTTCATCATACAGCGTGTAGATTTTATTCTTGACAGGTATGCTGTTCCTCATGTCTATGTCATGAGTGCACCAATCAGTGAGCCGTGGGGTAAGTGAGAAATGTGAGGCAAACTTCCCCAAGTGGCTACACTCCCTCGATTGTTGTGGGGTGAGGATAGGGGAGAGGACAACTCCTTTTTTTACTGACCTATCTTGCTCTTCAGTAGACAGAAGGTCTGGGAGGGGTTTGTTCTCCCCCCACTCACTGTAATTTGTCACCAAGAGCATAGTCACTTCAGACCTATCAAGGAGGGCTTGAGGTGGTTGACATGCAGGACCCTTAAGGGTTTCCTGGATGTCTTGAGGTCCACCAGGTAGGTGACATCCTTTTTCCATTCCTTCACCTCATATGGCCTGATTAACTGGTCTTTCAAGGCACAGGGCTCTACAGGCTCCATCACCAAAACATTTCTGGCCAGGCTGATACTGTACCAGAATCTATTTCTGGTCGTACCAGTGTTTCCTGACTTGCCAGATGGCCTCCTAGTTCTCAGTGGCCTCTTTCCAAAAGTGCTTCATCTGAGACCAAAGGGCGAACATGTAGCTCACTACATCTTGAGGGGGTATCTTTAGAGGTTGCTCCCACCCCTCCATCACAAGACTGAGAGGTCCACATTCAGAGTGGCCAAACAGAAGATCAAAGTGACTGAACCAAACTCCCTTATTAGGCACCTCCATGTAAACAAATAGTAGGCATGGCAAGAGGACGTTCCACTAATGCCTTATGGGTCTGGTGGGCCCATAATCATGTCTTTCAGGGTCTTGTTGAACCTTTCAACAAGCCCATTGGACTACAGTGGTATGGATTTTAGAACTTGTAGGTTAGCCTACACTACTCATGCAGACAGACATGAAATAGGTGGCCTTGTCAGGCACAACCTCCTTGGGGAAGCCCACATGGTTAAATATCCCCATCAGTGCCTTTGCCACCACTGGTGCAGTCACCAATCTCAGGGTTATTACCTCAGGGTACAGTGTGCAATGGTCAACCAAGACCAGGATGAACCTATTGCATAAGTAGTCTTGGGGTCCAGAGGCCCAATAATATCAATGCACACTCTCACAAAGGTGTTCCCATTATAGGGAATGGAATCGGTGGCTTGTGCTTTGCTCCCGACTTCCCACTGGCCTGGCAGGTCATGCAAGATTTGCAGAAGGCATCACAATGCATCCTCATCTGGGGCCAATAGAAGGGGCCGACCAGTTGTCATAGATTTTAACCTGCCCCAGATGTCCTGCCAGTGAGATGTCATGAGCCAACTCCAGTAGGCACCCCCAGTAGCACTGGGGGACCACCAACACATGTGTTGTATTAGACTCAGGGACCTTGTGCTCACTATACAGGAGACCATTCTCACAATAAATGAGGTGATTATCAGTGGTGTTGCCATCTGTCTGGGCCTCAGCCTTCACTGTAGGCCCTCAAGTGCAGGACATTACCACTGTACGCTGCTTGGGATGGCCCGTCTTCAGTTTGCCACCCGCCTAACTCAGATAGGTCCCCCAGGACAAAAATGAATTCCCCTGTAGGTTCTGGGGCATCACCGTCAGGGTCAGGCTCCTCCTGGACCGTGGGAACTGCTAGAGCAGGTTTTCCATGGCCCCTGTCCTTCCTCTTCTTAACAGGCATCGGGCCATTTTTCCAGGCTCCAGGTCCTTTTGACAACCTGTTGGTCTGCCATAGACAATGGGGTCAGGAACTCCCACTCAGGCAAAATCTACATCTCAAAGTGAGACTTGAATCCCACCTCTTTACAGATAGTGTGTTCAAGATAATTTCCCAACTGACAGTCAGCAGGCATGGTTGGACCCTCAGATACATTTAACAAACCTGAGAACCACCAGTGAAAGTAAACTAGAGCCGCTAGATAGTGGCTCACCTACTTTGCTACTGTCGCAGCCCGGTGGACTACTACATCAGGGACTACCTGCCCCAAAGACAGCAGATGACATCTAACAGAAGTCATATTGTCTCCTATGTCTCTCAGGACCTCAACTCTCTGTTCCTTAATGGTGACCCACTGCCAATAGTTTTTGTTATTGTCAAGCATGGGACCCTTTGGCACCATCTCCTTTTCACCCTGAACAACAGAATAACCTCTGCACTTCCCCAAACATTAACTGAGGCAACCTCCTTCCCCAGCACTACACTGGCCATTCCCGAGGTAGAGCCACCAGTGGGGTTTGCTTCATGCAGGGGCAGATGGCATTCCAGTTAAAGTGTCCATATTGGTAACACTCATGGCACTCGGACCGGAAGTAGCCTGGGACTTCAACCCAGTAGAACGACCCTTATTTTGCTCAGGATTGTACTGGGATCCCTTCCCCTGACAACTCTTGTGGGGGCCTTTAGAGAACTCCTTGGGATTTTCCTTATCTTGCCCCTCCTTCTTCTGGTGAACTCCCATTCCCCCTTCTGATGGTCCCCCCCATGTTCCTTCTTTGACACTGTGGTACTAATCCAGAGGTCAACTTATTTCACAAGCTCACTGAGTACAGTGAGCTTTGAATCAATCAAGTGTTGGCACAGCTCTGCAAAGCAATTTCTGAACATGTTCTCTCCCAAAAATAGATTGAACAACCCATCATAGGCACTCACTTTGCTGCCATTCACCCATCCTTCTAGAGCCTTGCTAGACTAATCCATGAAATACACCCAAGCTTGGTGAGACATTTGCTGACTGTCTCTAAACTTTAAGTGGTAATTCTCTGGAGGCAAACCATATTTAACAACAAGGGCTTCCTTCATGGGAGTATTCTTCCTCTTGCCAACCTTCCCCAGGGCCAGTGGGGTATCCCTCCCAGAAGTGGGCATTTGCTTCCAGAGACTCGCCCTTCAATCCTCCTTAGAGACTCTCTCCATTTCTACGACCACCTCATAGACCTCAAACCACTTGTCAATATCATTCCCAACCACAGAGCTAGACACCAGGTCTTTGGCAACGTGGAGCCTTTTACTTTCCCCATGGCACATCTGTGTAGCTGCAACCATCTTCACAGGACTCTGCGATCCTCCTGGCTTTCAGGTCCAATTCTTTCTGGCTCATTTCATTGGCCAGCAGAATTTTCTTCTGTTCTGGAACTAGCTGCTTTTCCTCTAAGACTCTCTCAGCCTCTGCTCTCCTCTCCTCTGCAGCTGCTTTCTTTTCTTCCACAGCCGTTTTCAGCTTGGCTAGCTGCAGTTTCAGCCTGCCTGTCTTCTAACTCTGATTTGGTCAGGCTGGCCGAGGAAACATGGGTCCTAGCCACAGACACTGAAGATGACCTCATCCCTGTGGGCACTTCTTCCATCTATGGGCTTTGGTGTGGGCCTGCAGCCAGGTAATTTTCTTTTCTTCTTCCTCCCTCTCATTCCCTACCTCATCCTCTGGACCTGCCTGCTACTGGGCAGTGTTAGACCTGTCATCCTTAGGGTGGTCTTCCCCCAACTTTTTGCTTGCTGTCCTTCACTTTTTTCTGGATCTTTCTGTTGCCTTAAGACTCTGAGCAATTTACCACTACTAACCAGTGCTAAAGTACATGTGCATCTCCTCTAAACATGGTGACATTGGTGTATACTTGATTCGCATATTTAGGTATCCTGTAGGTCCAAGTGGTATACCATATATCCAGGGCCCGTAATCTAAATGTTACTATTGGGCCTGCATCACTGATTGTGCCACCCACACAAGTAGCCTTTCAAACCTGTCTCAGGCCTGTCATTGCAAGGCCAGTATGTGCAGTTTACGGCCACTTTGACTTGGCAGTTGAAATCACTTGCCAAGTGTTAAATTCCTCTTTTATTACACATAGGTCTCCCCTAAGATTCCTAATTAGAAAGGAGTAGCTGTACCATGTTTCCTATCTTTGGAATGGTAATGCTGAATCCTCTTTAATGATAAATATGGAGTTAACATTACTATTTTAGAAATGGCACTTTTAGAAAGTGGGCATTTCTCTGTTCTTACTGTACTATGTGCTTTGCATCCTGTCTCCAATACACATCTGGGCTAGGCTACAGCTACACTTTGTGCATTCCCTCTAGACAGCCACAAACACTGGAAGGGTGGGTGTGATACAGAACTCATCTACATTCATCTGCTTTCCTGGGCAGAAAGGTGGAGTGGGAGTTGACACAAATCTAAATAGGCAGTGTCCTGTGCCCCACACAAAGGGCTGATTACCCCCACAGATAGCCTGGCAAATAGGACTGGGATGAAAGAAAACCTGTGAACTTCAAGGAGCTGTTTTGAAGTCACCCCCCACTTCAAAGGCACATTTGGGTAAAAGTACTGGGGCTCTGACTCTACCAAGACAGGACACTATTGGACCTGTGAAGAACTCTGCCAGGAGTAAGGACTGATTTGACACAAGGAATGCCACTCTGCTTAACTGACTATTCCAAGGAATTGCTTCATTGATTTGCTGAACTGCCCTGCTCCCTGTTGATCTCTGCCCTGCTGAAGACAAGGACTGGACCCATTTCACTTTAACCCAGAGTGCCTCCAAGGCCTTGCTGGCTTGCCTCCTGTTTTCTGAAGTCTCAGGGCCATAAAAGACTTCTTGCAACTCTGCTAGTGCTGCTGGGCTCTGCCACCTGTGCGTCCTACCTGTGCCTGAGGTGCCCCCTCCATTCCTGGGTCTCCCAAAGTGGGTTTTGCAGCTGTTTTGTTACAAAACCGATGCATCATCATCACTGCGCTGATCGTAACTGACGCAGTGCCCTTCGACGCTGACGCAGTGCCAATCTTAAGACATCCCTGTGTGGCTCAATGACAAAGTAGGGGCGATCTAAGGTCCGAACGGCGAGGTTCAGCTCCGATGCAGCGCCAATCCAAGGTCCGAACGGCGAGGTTCAGCTCCGAGGCAGCGCCAATCCGAGGTCAAGACTGCGAGGCTCGACTTCGACGCATTGAACCTACGGGAATCTGAACCAATGCATTGGACTCTTGATGACGATGCTTTGCTCCATTCAAGATACTTTATCAGCGGTACGTGTTTGAGTCCTGCAGCCAGCCTGTCTTTTATCGCAGTCAGCTTGAACTTTGGACCTACCCGAGTCTAGCGTGACCTCAAATAACCGTTTAGCATTATTGACTTCTAAGCACTATTTTTGGTTTATACTTTAAAAATTCATAACTCCGGTTCTACTTAATGCATTTTTGTCAATTCAATTCAATTCAAATCAACTTTATTCGGTTAGATAATACACAAACCATAAAAGCAATCTAAAATACATCATACATTGCTGCATATATCACAAACTCTAAAAGGAATATCCAAATTCATTAAAAAGAGAGAAAAGGATGAAGAAAAGAAACCCCACACAAAACAAGCCGTAATCCCACCTTGAAAAAACACAAGTTTCAATATTTCAGGAATCTTTTCGAGATAAAGAAAGACCCAATATATCAAATAATTACTTCCACTAAAACCTTTAAACATAATAAACAGTTATTAGATATTTGTAAGGATATCAAAAATAAAAATAATTTAAAAAAGTCCATTTTCTTAATTCATAATGCATTCTATTTCAGGTATAACCAAATTCATTTCAGGCTACAAACTTCGTTCTCATAACTCAAAGCCTCAAGATGAGAGTTATTATTACGTATCATAATTGACGTCTTGATGTAAGTCACCACTGCATTACAGATTCTTATGTTTGCAAGACTACAAATATACTCAAATGCTACCTTATAAGAGAAAAGTTTCTCCTTTAAAAACAGCGGTCGTAAAAAGCATTTCCTAGGATTCTTATAAAAACCACAAAAAAACATAAAGTGCAAAGTTGTCTGTTGTGAAAAACCATTACATGGACACTTAGGAAGATTTCGACTCCATCTTCTCTTTATCGGGAAAGCAATTAAAAAGTGCAGAAGTCCCATCCTCAATCTAGTTAAATAAAATCTGTGCCTTATATTGGTGACCTGTAATAAATATGTAGGTATTCCAAGGCCAAACGTCCGGTCCATGTAAGCTTTAGTTATCGGTTGCTGGTCTGCTTTTAGGTCCCTAAACAATTTCCGTTTTTCCAGTAATTTATTCTTCTGGTCTTTTTTACAATGACTAGCTATTTGATGGGGATTTTTAAAATCAGGATTTTGGTCACATTCATCTAGTAAATTTTTGATATAGAGTAACCACTTTATTTTAGTTCCATATTCATGTGCGATACAATCTTTAATAATATCCTGGGTAAATTTGGTGCCTTCTTTGCTCCAGATACCATGCCAAACATTTACGCTTGTTGTGCCTATAAAATCATGTATATAAGGGGCATCTAATTCTTTATGGACACTAAACACCGGGGTTGAACTCGGGACTGCTAACAATCTTCGCAAAAATTTATTTTCTTGTATGTAAAGAATGTTACAATTTTCTCCTCCCTACAATGTAGACCCATAACAAGTTCCACTAAGGCACTTACTTTCATAAAGGGTCATTATTTCCCTAACGGGCTTATTTCCCATTTTTTTTGAGAACCTGAAGATTAACTCCGTTATTCTCATAAACCTTAACTTACTGTTCTCAATATGGGCTTTCCAGCCCCCCTTATCGAAAAAAGTCAAACCTAAATATACAAAAGAATTTGTTCTACTAATAGGGACATTATCGATATGATGATTCTTTGTTTTGGCTTTCCCTTGTCCACAGACCATTGTGAAAGTCTTTTTTAAATTAATTAATAAATCCTTGTCCTGCATATATTTAGCAAATCTATCGATCAAAGTTTGTAGCCCATTCGCCGTTCTTGATAATAACACAGCGTCGTCTGCATAAAATAAGGTCGGGACGACACGTTTAGCCACTATAGGGGCATCCGCATTTAGCTTCTGTAGTTCTTCATCCACACCGTTAATATATAGTGAAAATAATAGTGGCGCGAGTACGCACCCTTGCCTAATTCCTCGTTTCACTCTAAAACTGGCAGTGCATTCCCCGTCTGGCCCATAGCGGACCCTTGTAGTCAAATGACTATATATCTGTGAAAGATATATAATAATATCTTCCGGGGCGCCCATTTTAGTTAATGTCTGCCATAATTTCTTGTGGTTTACCAAATCAAAAGCACTAGTTAAATCAATAAAACATAAGTGTAGATGCCCCTTTTTTATAAGCGTATATTTACTGATCAATAAATGTAGGTTGATGCATTGTTCTATCGTACCTATTTCCCTTCTGAACCCAAACTGCGATTCTGTAAGGATCTTTTTTCTTCCGCCCAAATTTCCAATCTTTCTAGCAGTATTCTTCCCATTAGTTTTGAAGTGGTATCAAGAAGGGTAATAGGGCGATAGCACTTAGCATCAGATCTATTACCCTTTTTAAAAATTGGTACAATAATACTCTCTGTCCATGATTTGGGTATTGTACCTCGACCAACCGCATTAAAAACATTTTGTAAAACGGGGGCCCAGAGGCTGGAGTCCTGTTTAAAAAAGTTTATTGGGACCCCGTCTACACCCGGTGCCTTCCCATTTGCACAACGCGCTAATGAAAGAGTCACTTCATCTAATGTGATATAAGATAGTTTTGGTGAATTAAAAGTGATAAAAGTTTGATTTTTGGATAATTCCGTAACCCCTTCGATATTCGTTTGTCCTATGAAAGAGGGCGTTTCATTTTCTTCATTAAAAACGTTACTAAAATGGCAAATCCATTCTTCTGGCTGCACAAGACTCTCAACTTTAGTTGCACAATTTTCTTTAAAAAAAGGGTGATTTACAGTTTTCCAAAATAAAGAGGTATCTTTTGTATTTGCAGCCAAAATAAGCTTCTCCCAAGCATCTATCTGAATATCTTGTTTTCTTTTTGCTAGTGATTGTTTGTCCAAAAGTCTCCATCTTTTAATAAGTTCGTTATCTCTAGGCTTACTTTTTAAGGCATTTTTTAAAGATTGATTTGCCTTGGTACATTGTGTATCAAACCACACCATTTTTTTCTTTATCTTCCTCTTACTCTTAATTTTCAAACCTCTTGAAATTTCTGCAGTGATCTTACAAAAAGAGCCCATAATCTGGTTATCAGTGCAATCAACCCTATTACAAATTTCTACCTCTTGTTTACATTTACCAATTAAATCCTCCATAAAAACTTTTGGGTCTACTCCCGACCATTTGATAGACACACCATTTTCCCCCTGAGTAGAGACAAAGGGGGCTAGACAAGGGCCACTATGGTAAATGTCATTCATTCTAACCGTTAGGAGGTGTGGGTGATGATCACTGACACAAACTATTTTCACCTCCATATTCTCTATTTGTTCTAATGCCTGTTTCGAGATTAGAATGTGATCAATAATTGAACATTTACCATGGCCATCAAAGGTCGGCAATTGAGATGATCCATCAGGTAGGTATTGGTCTAATAAATCCAAATTGTGTTTAGACATTACTTCATTTATGGATTCACCGTAAGGATTGTGAGGGAAATGGGGGCTACTATCACCAGACTCATTTCCATAGCCACAATGGTTTCCCTCTAAAACGCTACATTTTTTACTATTGAAATCTCCGGCCCAAATCAGGATATAATCCCTCTTTATTTCTTTTAAAAATATATCCAATTCCCTCTCAAGTGTCAATATCACCTGATTTTTGTATTATTAAAAATATTATTATAAAAATTAATTACAACAAAGCATTGAACAGGAGAAAAAAGCCACACAAATTGGAAAAAGGGAGACTTAGTATAAACTTTCTTTATCGATAACGGGCATGTTACCGATAATAGAAGTACTAGACCACCCTTAGCTCTTCCGCTTTGTGAGGGTATCGCTTGAGTATCCACGATTGAAAACCCATCAATGTAAAAAGATTTCGTATGCCAAGTCTCTTGTAGGCAGATTAAGTCACAGTCATTTAAAAAAGCGGGCCATGACCCATCAAGTAGTTTCTTATCTATGCCTGCAATATTCCAAGATACAAGGGATAATCTCCTATAGTTCTGTTTATGTTTTACGGGTGATTTTTCTAATAACAACTCAGTAATGGGATTAAAATCTTGTACAGAGACTTCAGGTAGTCAATCTACATCACTACAGTATGTGAGAGGCGAGAATCTATTAGACAAAACCAGAGGTCTCAGTTCTTTCCTTGTTGTGAGGTCCTGGCCGTAATGGTTATGATTTATAATATCTGGTTTATAAAAATAACCTAATGGGACTCCAGTAATAACATTTTTTGATTGCCTATATAATGTGTCCCAATTTTCACGTATCACGTCTAACAGAGTCTTAACCATCTCCTGATATCGAAAGGTAACTACAACACAATCCCCATTACATCTCTTTGGTTGTTTCCCCACCCAGGATACTCTTCTTACCATAATAATACTTTTTGATAGAGTGTTTACATCATGTACACAAAGGTTACTAAACCAGGACAATATTTTGTTTTTTAAAGCGTCAAAATCTTCACTTATGCCATCCTTTAATTCCGGCACACTTTTCAGGACAATTGTATACGGTGTAGCTTCTGGGGGAGGTGAAGAGGTTTTTGGTTCCTGTTGAGGGTCGATGTGAGGCTAGATGTAACTACCATTTTATTATCTTGGTTTGCCAGAGACCTAAGACGTGCCCCAATATCTGGTGTTTCCTTATTCATTTGATCACCATTATTTCCCCTCTTGGCAATTGTGTTAGTACATTACAGGACTGTACAGAAGCATTTATGCCAATTTGCGAATTTCTTACAGTGCCACATGTTTCATTATTTACTTGTTCTATAACAGTTTGTACATTTCCCATTTTGTTTTCCTCTTGCTTTGTAGAGTCCGTAATTAATTTAACAATACCAGCAACATCATCCTTAATTTTAGAAATTTCAGTCAATAAATTTCTTTCGATCGTGTCAATTTTTCCGTGTAACTTTTTAAAAGTAAATCCAAGTTTAAAGGGTGGTTACAACATTGGGCTGTTTTTTCCCGCCCACTCTGGTTTTGGGCACATGACTGTTGTTTTTTATGAATGTCATTTGTGGGTGGTTTCACTGTACCCTTCCGCTGTAGTTTTCCCTCAGTCATAATAGCTTGTTCTTGGCCTTCCACTAAAACTGATATCTCCAAAGGTGTCGACGATACGCAAGGTGCTATAACGGTATTCTGGGAAGTAGAATTAATTACTGGGCGTGCCGATATTATATCTGCCATATCTGCCACTGGATCCTCAACTACATTGTTTAGGGCAATCTTTGTCGCTGCTAAACGTTCTTCGACATTAACTATTTCAGTGTTTATTAGGCCCATTGCAGTATTTAAATAGTTGGTGATCGGTGCGCTTAGTCTGGCGTTTTTATTTTTACTGCCAGTTGCGGCGCCAATAAGCTTACGCTTCCCCATGATTATTGGGCCGACATGCAATCACTGTTATATGCTTTCTATCGTATGCAAAGTATAGCCACTCTTACCGTATTGCCAGCTTCTCCAGTTCTCCAAAACACTGGGCGTTAGGGACCTAGCCCAGGCTAGCCCAGCCCAGCCTCTATCCGGCCGCTGACGGGCGCAGACAGGCTGCAGGAGCCCGCTGGAGATTTTGTTGGCGCCTCCGGGCGCGTCCTGATGATGATTTGCGGCCGCTCGGGAGTATGGGACTGGAGGTCCCTGTATCAGCTGGACAAACAGGCAAACGGGCGATGCACTGACGGTAGAACGGGCTTACTCTTAACAGCCACCCTAATGAAGGGCAATGCTCTCACAAGCTCGCTCACCTGCCTCTCCGTGATTGCTGACTGAGCTGATGGCGAGGCTCCAAGCAACTCTCCCAACTTGGCGATTCACCCCACCTCTACTCCTGGTAGTAGTCCGGCGGTCACGGTGGTCACACAGTGGACGGAGAATAGATAATGGTGGCCCACAGCACAACCGCACTGTCGGGAAAACCGCAGGCTGGCGAGAACCCGTGGAGAGCCCTCTCAGCTCAGCTCTGCCGCTCACCACCCGTGGATGCAACACGAGCCAGTGCCAGTGCTCGCTGGGCTGGTAAAAAGCCTCGGTTGAATCCGAGTGAGGCTTTGGGAACGGGTGGGACGGGCGGTGGGCGCGCGCGGATGGGTCAGAAAAACTGCCCGCGGCGCTTTCGGCGTTTTCGGCGTTCTTGTCTCCCGCTCCTGCTCCCTTGCTACTGACTTCCTGACTTGCTGAACTGGAAACCCAGGACTGGAGCAGACTCTATGCACTGATGGAATCAACCGACGCATCATCACCACTGCGCTGATCGTAACTGACGCAGTGCCCTTCGACGCTGACGCAGTGCCAATCTTAAGACATCCCTGTGTGGCTCAACGACAAAGTAGGGCCGATCCAAGGTCCGAACGGCGAGGTTCAGCTCCGATGCAGCGCCAATCCAAGGTCCGAACGGCGAGGTTCAGCTCCGAGGCAGCGCCAATCCGAGGTCAAGACTGCGAGGCTCGACTTCGACGCATTGAACCTACGGGAATCTAAACCAATGCATTGGACTCTTGATGACGATGCTTTGCTCCATTCAAGATACTTTATCAGCGGTACGTGTTTGAGTCCTGCAGCCAGCCTGTCTTTTATCGCAGTCAGCTTGAACTTTGGACCTACCCGAGTCTAGCGTGACCTCAAATAACCGTTTAGCATTATTGACTTCTAAGCACTATTTTTGGTTTATACTTTAAAAATTCATAACTCCGGTTCTACTTATTGCATTTTTGTCATTTTGGTCTTGTGTTACTCAGATAAATATTCTCTATTTTTCTAAACCTTCGTGGAGTCTTTTTGGGTGTTTTCATTGTGTTACTGTGTGTGTGTCTGTGTGTTTGTGTTGCACAATACTTTGCCTCTTTAGATAAGCCTGCCTGCTCTGTGCCAAGCTACCAGCTACCAGAGGGTGAGCACAGGCTACTTTTTAGTGTGCATCTAGCTTACCCTGACTAGAGTGTTGGATCCTGCTTCGACAGGGTGCATACCTCTGACAACCAGAAACCCTAGTTCTAACAAGCATTCCTACCATGTTTGGAGGGCTACCTGAAAGGTTTCGTTGGGTGTACGCAATTGTGGTTGCAAAAAACTCGCAATTTATGGCCCTCTTCAAGAGGGTGGTAATGCAGTCGCAAATGGGAAGGGGTCCTCAGGGGACCCCTTCCCCTTTGCAAATGCAGGGGAAAATATTTCTTAGGGGCAGGCAGTGGTGCCAGGGACCACTACCTGCCCTTAAAAAAAGAAACGAAAACGTTTTATTTTTGTTTTTTTAAATGCATCCCGTTTTCTAATTAATTTTTAATAGGTGGGTGGAGGCGGGGGCTGGCCAACTCCGCTACGTGGCGAAGTGTGCAGAGATTTGCCTACTCCTCGTTCCGCGGAGAACGCGGAATAGGCAAATCTCCGCACACTCCGCGGGCGGAGCGGAGTTCTCCGCCCGCGCCTAAAAGAAACACCTTTGTAAGTAAGTGTAAAAGTGTTACATCATGGGTGGCCTGAACTCTTGTCTTTGTCTGGGTCCAGTGGACCCTTTTTTAACCCTTTGAGCGCCATTTGTTTTTTAGCGGTAGTTTTACTTTTTATTTTTAAAAATTCATATTCTTGGTTCCTTACATTGGATTTTTGTTGTTTTGGTGTCAATTTAATCATACAAATATTTACTTTTTTATACATTGGTGTCAGATTTTTATTTTGTGTTGTGTCTTACTTATTTAATGTATTGGTATTTTTAAATGCTCTACACACCTGTCTCCTAACTTAAGCCTTCAGGCTCTCAGCCAGCTATCAAGGTTTTTTTTTTTTTTTTTTACAGAGTTTTATATAGCGCGAACTTGACCTGAATCGGGTATCAGAGCGCTTTACATTGCACCAGTTGCATTACATGAGGACACATTCATTTTGTTAGGCACGGGGAGATTATGTGATTTGCCCAGAATCACAGGATGTTCAGCATCATTGCAGAGACTCAAACCAAGTTCCCCAGATTTGAAGTCGACCGTCCTAGCCCTTAGGCCAACTCCTCTCCAGGGGAGCAGGGGAATAATTTATTGAGACCTTGAGTGGACCTTACATTGTGGCCTTATTACTAGAGGTAGGTACCTACTTACCCCTACTAATAAACCATATTCCAACAGTGAACATCAGTTTTGGTGACTACATTGAAGATTCTGTAATTCACACAGAACCTGAATTCTGGGGTGATGTCCAGCGGAGCAAGCATAGGTACAAGTACCAGTGGACTGGACCAGGGACTGCAGGAGGACTCAATTGCCCCAAATCCAACATTTTGAATACCTCTTCCTTTATGCTGGCTCTCACTTCATCATACAGCGTGTAGATTTTATTCTTGACAGGTATGCTGTTCCTCATGTCTATGTCATGAGTGCACCAATCAGTGAGCCGTGGGGTAAGTGAGAAATGTGAGGCAAACTTCCCCAAGTGGCTACACTCCCTCGATTGCTGTGGGGTGAGGATAGGGAAGAGGACAACTCCTTTTTTTACTGACCTATCTTGCTCCTCAGTAGACAGAAGGTCTGGGAGGGGTTTGTTCTCCTCCCACTCACTGTAATTTGTCACCAAGAGCATAGTCACTTCAGACCTATCAAGGAGGGCTTGAGGTGGTTGACATGCACGACCCTTAAGGGTTTCCTGGATGTCTTGAGGTCCACCAGGTAGGTGACATCCCTTTTCCATTCCTTCACCTCATATGGCCTGATTAACTGGTCTTTCAAGGCACAGGGCTCTACAGGCTCCATCACCAAAACATTTCTGGCCAGGCTGATACTGTACCAGAATCTATTTCTGGTCGTACCAGTGTTTCCTGACTTGCTAAATGGCCTCCTAGTTCTCAGTGGCCTCTTTCCAAAAGTGCTTCATCTGAGACCAAAGGGCGAACATGTAGCTCACTACATCTTGAGGGGGTATCTTTAGAGGTTGCTCCCACCCCTCCATCACAAGACTGAGAGGTCCACATTCAGAGTGGCCAAACAGAAGTTCAAAGTGACTGAACCAAACTCCCTTATTAGGCACCTCCATGTAAACAAATAGTAGGCATGGCAAGAGGACGTTCCACTAATGCCTTATGGGTCTGGTGGGCCCATAATCATGTCTTTCAGGGTCTTGTTGAACCTTTCAACAAGCCCATTGGACTACAGTGTTATGGATTTTAGAACTTGTAGGTTAGCCTACACTACTCATGCAGACAGACATGAAATAGGTGCCCTTGTCAGGCACAACCTCCTTGGGGAAGCCCACATGGTTAAATATCCCCATCAGTGCCTTTGACACCACTGGTGCAGTCACCAATCTCAGGGTTATTACCTCAGGGTACAGTGTGCAATGGTCAACCAAGACCAGGATGAACCTATTGCATAAGTAGTCTTGGGGTCCAGAGGCCCAATAATATCAATGCACACTCTCACAAAGGTGTTCCCATTATAGGGAATGGAATCGGTGGCTTGTGCTTTGCTCCCGACTTCCCACTGGCCTGGCAGGTCATGCAAGATTTACAGAAGGCATCACAATGCATCCTCATCTGGGGCCAATAGAAGGGGCCGACCAGTCGTCATAGATTTTAACCTGCCCCAGATGTCCTGCCAGTGAGATGTCATGAGCCAACTCCAGTAGGCACCCCCGTAGCACTGGGGGACCACCAACACATGTGTTGTATTAGACTCAGGGACCTTGTGCTCACTATACAGGAGACCATTCTCACAATAAATGAGGTGATTATCAGTGGTGTTGCCATCTGTCTGGGCCTCAGCCTTCACTGTAGGCCCTCAAGTGCAGGACATTACCACTGTACGCTGCTTGGGATGGCCCGTCTTCAGTTTGCCCCCCGCCTAACTCAGTTAGGTCCCCCAGGACAACAATGACTTCCCCTGTAGGTTCTGGGGCATCACCGTCAGGGTCAGGCTCCTCCTGGACCGTGGGAACTGCTAGAGCAGGTTTTCCATGGCCCCTGTCCTTCCTCTTCTTAACAGGCATCATGCTATTTTTCCAGGCTCCAGTTCCTTTTGACAACGTGTTGGTCTGCCATAGACAATGGGGTCAGGAACTCCCACTCAGGCAAAATCTACATCTCAAAGTGAGACTTGAATCCCACCTCTTTACAGATAGTGTGTTCAAGATAATTTCCCAACTGACAGTCAGCAGGCATGGTTGGACCCTCAGCTACATTTAACAAACCTGAGAACCACCAATGAAAGTAAACTAGAGCCACTAGATAGTGGCTCACCTACTTTTCTACTGTCGCAGCCCGGTGGACTACTACATCAGGGACTACCTGCCCCAAAGACAGCAGATGACATCTAACAGAAGTCATATTGTCTCCTATGTCTCTCAGGACCTCAACTCTCTGTTCCTTAATGGTGACCCACTGCCAATAGTTTTTGTTATTGTCAAGCATGGGACCCTTTGGCACCATCTCCTTTTCACCCTGAACAACAGAATAACCTCTGCACTTCCCCAAACATTAACTGAGGCAACCTCCTTCCCCAGCACTACACTGGCCATTCCCGAGGTAGAGCCACCAGTGGGGGTTTGCTTCATGCAGGGGCAGATGGCATTCCAGTTAAAGTGTCCATACTGGTAACACTCATGGCACTCGGACCGGAAGTAGCCTGGGACTTCAACCCAGTAGAACGACCCTTATTTTGCTCAGGATTGAACTGGGATCCCTTCCCCTGACAACTCTTGTGGGGGCCTTTAGAGAACTCCTTGGGATTTTCCTTATCTTGCCCCTCCTTCTTCTGGTGAGCTCCCATTCCCCCTTCTGGTGGTCCCCCCCATGTACCTTCTTTGACACTGTGGTACTAACCCAGAGGTCAACTTATTTCACAAGCTCACTGAGTACAGTGAGCTTTGAATCAATCAAGTGTTGGCACAGCTCTGCAAAGCAATTTCTGAACATGTTCTCTCCCAAAAATAGATTGAACAACCCATCATAGGCACTCACTTTGCTGCCATTCACCCATCCTTCTAGAGCCTTGCTAGACTAATCCATGAAATACACCCAAGCCTGGTGAGACATTTGCTGACTGTCTCTAAAATTCAAGTGGTAATTCTCTGGAGGCAAACCATATTTAACAACAAGGGCTTCCTTCATGGGAGTATACTTCATCTTGCCAACCTTCCCCAGGGCCAGTAGGGTATCCCTCCCAGAAGTGGGCATTTGCTTCCAGAGACTCGCCCTTCAATCCTCCTTAGGGACTCTCTCCATTTCTACGACCACCTCATAGACCTCAAACCACTTGTCAATATCATTCCCAACCACAGAGCTAGACACCAGGGGGCAGATTTACAAGAAAGTGACGCATCTGTAGAGATGCGTCACTTTCCCTGCGCCACACTGAGAAACCCTTGCGCCACCATGGATGCGCCGTATTTACAATACGGCGCACCATGGCGCAAGGATTGACAGATGCGCCAGAAATTCTGACGCATCTGTTGTGGGAAAAGTCACGCATTGCTGGAGTCGTGTCGCAAGCACGATGCAACTCCAGCAATGCTTTTTGTGGCCTATTCCCACTACACTGCGTCACTCCTTACGCCTGCTTGAAGCAGGCGTAAGGTTTTGACGCAGTGGCATCCTAGAAGTGACGCAGTGAAATCTTGTAAATTTCACTGGGTCAGTTTTATGAGGCCTTCCTGCGTGGGAACGCCCACCCTGCATACATTATACCTGACGCAGGTATAATGTGACGCAGGGCTTTACAACGTGACGCATCTCCCTAGAAGCGTCACGTTGTAAATAGGCCGCATTGTTTGCGCTGCTGTTGCGTCAAAAAAGTGACGCAACTGCAGCGCAAAAGTCACGCAAGGGGCCTGTAAATCTGCCCCCCGGTCTTTGGCAACGTGGAGCCTTTTACTTTCCCCATGGCACATCTGTGTAGCTGCAACCATCTTCACAGGACTCTGCGATCCTCCTCGCTTTCAGGTCCAATTCTTTCTGGCTCATTTCATTGGCCAGCAGAATTTTCTTCTGTTCTGGAACTAGCTGCTTTTCCTCTAAGACTCTCTCAGCCTCTGCTCTCCTCTCCTCTGCGGCTGCTTTCTTTTCTTCCACAGCCGGTTTCAGCTTGGCTAGCTGCAGTTTCAGCCTGCCTGTCTTCTAACTCTAATTTGGTCAGGCTGGCCGAGGAAACATGGGTCCTAGCCACAGATACTGAAGGTGACCTCATCCCTGTGGGCACTTCTTCCATCTATGGGCTTTGATGTGGTCCTGCAGCCAGGTAAATTTCTTTTCTTCTTCCTCCCTCTCATTCTCTACCTCATCCTCTGGACCTGCCTGCTATTGGGCAGTGTTAGACCTGTCATCCTTAGGGTGGTCTTCCCCCAACTTTTTGCTTGCTTACCTCCACTTTTTTCTGGATCTTTCTGTTGCCTTAAGACTCTGAGCAATTTACCAGTACTAACCAGTGCTAAAGTACATGTGCATCTCCTCTAAACATGGTGACATTGGTGTATACTTGATTGGCATATTTAGATTTCCTGTAGGTCCAAGTTGTATACCCTAAACCCAGGGCCCGTAATCTAAATGTTACTATTGGGCCTGCATCACTGATTGTGCCACCCACACAAGTAGCCTTTCAAACCTGTCTCAGGCCTGTCATTGCAGGGCCAGTATGTGCAGTTTACGGCCACTTTGACTTGGCAGTTGAAATCACTTGCCAAGTCTTAAATTCCTCTTTTATTACACATAGGTCACCCCTAAGATAGGCCCTAGGTAGCCCCAAGGGCTGGGTGCCGTGTAAGTAAAAGGTAGGACATGTACTTTTAAGCTTTACATGTCCAGGTAGTGAGAAACAGCTAAATTTGTATTTCACTACTGTGAGGCGGACTTCTCTCATAGACTAGCATTGGGAAGTCCTTGAAACACTTTAAAGCTGCAATTCCTAATTAGAAAGGAGTAGCTGCACCATGTTTCCTATCTTTGGAATGGTAATGCTGAATCCTCTTTAATGATAAATATGGAGTTAACATTACTATTTTAGAAATGGCACTTTTAGAAAGTGGACATTTCTCTGTTCTTACTGTACTATGTGCTTTGCATCCTGTCTCCAATACACATCTGGGCTAGGCTACAGCTACACTTTGTGCATTTCCTCTAGACAGCCACAAACACAGGAAGGGTGGGTGTGATACAGGACTCATCTACATTCATCTGCTTTCCTGGGCAGAAAGGTGGAGTGGGAGTTGACACAAATCTAAATAGGCAGTGTCCTGTGCCCCACACAAAGGGCTGATTACCCCCACAGATAGCCTGGCAAATAGGACTGGGATGAAAGGAAACCTGTGAACTTCAAGGAGCTGTTTTGAAGTCACCCCCCACTTCAAAGGCACATTTGGGTAAAAGTACTGGGGCTCTGACCCTATCAAGACAGGACACTATTGGACCTGTGAAGAACTCTGCCAGGAGTAAGGACTGATTTGACACAAGGAATGCCACTCTGCTTAACTAACTATTCCAAGGAATTGCTTCATTGCTTTGCTGAACTGCCCTGCTCCCTGCTGATCTCTGCCCTGCTGAAGACAAGGACTGGACCCATTTCACTTTAACCCAGAGTGCCTCCAAGGCCTTGCTGGCTTGCCTCCTGTTTTCTGAAGTCTCAGGGCCATAAAAGACTTTTTGCCACTCTGCTAGTGCTGCTGGGCTCTGACACCTGTGAGTCCTATCTGTGCCTGAGGTACCCCTCCATTCCTGGGTCTCCCGAAGTGGGTTTTGCAGCTGTTTTGTTACAAAACCGACGCATCATCACCACTGCGCTGATCGTAACTGACGCAGTGCCCTTCGACGCTGACGCAGTGCCAATCTTAATACATCCCTGTGTGGCTCAACGACAAAGTAGGGCCGATCCAAGGTCCGAACAGCGAGGTTCAGCTCCGATGCAGCGCCAATCCGAGGTCCGAACGCCGAGGTTCAGCTCCGAGGCAGCGCCAATCCGAGGTCAAGACTGCGAGGCTCGACTTTGACGCATTGAACCTACGGGAATCTGAACCAATGCATTGGACTCTTGATGACGATGCTTTGCTCCATTCAAGATACTTTATCAGCGGTACGTGTTTGAGTCCTGTAGCCAGCCTGTCTTTTATCGCAGTCAGCCTGAACTTTGGACCTGCCCGAGTCTAGCGTGACCTCAAATAACCGTTTAGCATTATTGACTTCTTAGCACTATTTTTGGTTTATACTTTAAAAATTCATAACTCCGGTTCTACTTATTGCATTTTTGTCATTTTGGTCTTGTTTTACTCAGATAAATATTCTCAATTTTTTTAAACCTTCGTGGAGTCGTTTTGGGTGTTTTCATTGTGTTACTGTGTGTGTGTCTGTGTGTTTGTGTTGCACAATACTTTGCCTCTTTAGATAAGCCTGCCTGCTCTGTGCCAAGCTACCAGCTACCAGAGAGTGAGCACAGGCTACTTTTTAGTGTGCATCTAGCTTACCCTGACTAGAGTGTTGGATCCTGCTTCGACAGGGTGCATACCTCTGACAACCAGAAACCCTAGTTCTAACAAGCATTCCTACCATGTTTGGAGGGCTTCCTGAAAGGTTTCGATGGGTGTACGCAATTGCGGTCGCAAAACACTCACAATTTACGGCCCTCTTGAAGAGGGTGGTAATGCAGTCGCAAATGGGAAGGGGTCCTCAGGGGACCCCTTCCCCTTTGCAAATGCAGGGGAAAATATTTCTTAGGGGCAGGCAGTGGTGCCAGGGACCACTACCTGCCCTTAACAAAAGAAACAAAAACGTTTCATTTTTGTTTTTTTAAATGCATCCCGTTTTCTAATTAATTTTTAATAGGGGGGTGGAGGCGGGGGCTGGCCAACTACGCTCCGCAGCGGAGTGTGCAGAGATTTGCCTACTCCGCGTTCCGGGGAGAACGCGGAGTAGGCAAATCTCTGCACACTCCTAGGGCGGAGCGGAGTTCTCCGCCGGCGGCTAAAAGAAACACCTTTGTAAGTAAGTGTAAAAGTGTTACATCATGGGTGGCCTGAACTCTTGTCTTTGTCTGGGTCCAGTGGACCCTTTTTTAACCCTTTGAACGCCATTTGTTTTTTAGCGGTAGTTTTACTTTTTATTTTTAAAAGTTCATATTCTTGGTTCCTTACATTGGATTTTTGTTGTTTTGGTGTCAATTTAATCATACAAATATTTACTTTTTTTATACATTGGTGTCAGATTTTTATTTTGTGTTTAGTCTTACTTATTTAATGTATTGGTATTTTTAAATGCTCTACACACCTGTCTCCTAACTTAAGCCTTCAGGCTCTCAGCCAGCTATCAAGGGTTTTTGTTTTTTACAGAGTTGTATATAGCGCGAGCTTGACCTGAATCGGGTAACAGAGCGCTTTACATAGCACCAGTTGCATTACATGAGGACACATTCATTTTGTTAGGCACGGGGAGATTAAGTGATTTGCCCAGAATCACAGGATGTTCAGCATCATTGCCGAGACTCAAACCCAGTTCCCCAGATTTGAAGTCGACTGTCCTAGCCCTTAGGTCAACTCCTCTCCAGGGGAGCAGCGGAATAATTTATTGAGACCTTGAGTGGACCTTACATTGTGGCCTTATTACTAGAGGTAGGTACCTACTTACCCCTACTAATAAACCATATTCCAACAGTGAACATCAGTTTTGGTGACTACATTGAGGATTCTGTAATTCACACAGAACCTGAATTCTGGGGTGATGTCCAGCGGAGCAAGCATAGGTACAAGTACCAGTGGACTGGACCAGGGACTGCAGGAGGACTCAATTGCCCCAAATCCAACATTTTGAATACCTCTTCCTTTATGCTGGCTCTCACTTCATCATACAGCGTGTAGATTTTATTCTTGACAGGTATGCTGTTCCTCATGTCTATGTCATGAGTGCACCAATCAGTGAGCCGTGGGGTAAGTGAGAAATGTGAGGCAAACTTCCCCAAGTGGCTACACTCCCTCGATTGTTGTGGGGTGAGGATAGGGGAGAGGACAACTCCTTTTTTTACTGACCTATCTTGCTACTCAGTAGACAGAAGGTCTGGGAGGGGTTTGTTCTCCTCCCACTCACTGTAATTTGTCACCAAGAGCATAGTCACTTCAGACCTATCAAGGAGGGCTTGAGGTGGTTGACATGCACGACCCTTAAGGGTTTCCTGGATGTCTTGAGGTCCACCAGGTAGGTGACATCCCTTTTCCATTCCTTCACCTCATATGGCCTGATTAACTGGTCTTTCAAGGCACAGGGCTCTACAGGCTCCATCACCAAAACATTTCTGGCCAGGCTGATACTGTACCAGAATCTATTTCTGGTCGTACCAGTGTTACCTGACTTGCTAGATGGCCTCCTAGTTCTCAGTGGCCTCTTTCCAAAAGTGCTTCATCTGAGACCAAAGGGCGAACATGTAGCTCACTACATCTTGAGGGGGTATCTTTAGAGGTTGCTCCCACCCCTCCATCACAAGACTGAGAGGTCCACATTCAGAGTGGCCAAACAGAAGTTCAAAGTGACTGAACCAAACTCCCTTATTAGGCACCTCCATGTAAACAAATAGTAGGCATGGCAAGAGGACGTTCCACTAATGCCTTATGGGTCTGGTGGGCCCATAATAATGTCTTTCAGGGTCTTGTTGAACCTTTCAACAAGCCCATTGGACTACAGTGGTATGGATTTTAGAACTTGTAGGTTAGCCTTCACTACTCATGCAGACAGACATGAAATAGGTGCACTTGTCAGGCACAACCTCCTTGGGGAAGCCCACATGGTTAAATATCCCCATCAGTGCCTTTGCCACCACTGGTGCAGGCACCAATCTCAGGGTTATTACCTCAGGGTACAGTGTGCAATGGTCAACCCAGACCAGGATGAACCTATTGCATAAGTAGTCTTGGGGTCCAGAGGCCCAATAATATCAATGCACACTCTCACAAAGGTGTTCCCATTATAGGGAATGGAATCGGTGGCTTGTGCTTTGCTCCCGACTTCCCACTGGCCTGGCAGGTCATGCAAGATTTGCAGAAGGCATCACAATGCATCCGCATCTGGGGCCAATAGAAGGGGCCGACCAGTCGTCATAGATTTTAACCTGCCCCAGATGTCCTGCCAGTGAGATGTCATGAGCCAACTCCAGTAGGCACCCCCCGTAGCACTGGGGGACCACCAACACATGTGTTGTATTAGACTCAGGGACCTTGTGCTCACTATACAGGAGACCATTCTCACAATAAATGAGGTGATTATCAGTGGTGTTGCCATCTGTCTGGGCCTCAGCCTTCACTGTAGGCCCTCAAGTGCAGGACATTACCACTGTACGCTGCTTGGGATGGCCCATCTTCAGTTTGCCACCCGCCTAACTCAGATAGGTCCCCCAGGACAACAATGACTTCCCCTGTAGGTTCTGGGGCATCACCGTCAGGGTCAGGCTCCTCCTGGACAGTGGGAACTGCTAGAGCAGGTTTTCCATGGCCCCTGTCCTTCCTCTTCTTAACAGGCATCAGGCTATTTTTCCAGGCTCCAGGTCCTTTTGACGACCTGTTGGTCTGCCATAGACAATGGGGTCAGGAACTCCCACTCAGGCAAAATCTACATCTCAAAGTGAGACTTGAATCCCACCTCTTTTCAGATAGTGTGTTCAAGATAATTTCCCAACTGACAGTCAGCAGGCATGGTTGGACCCTCAGCTACATTTAACAAACCTGAGAACCACCAGTGAAAGTAAACTAGAGCCACTAGATAGTGGCTCACCTACTTTTCTACTGTCGCAGCCCTGTGGACTAGTACATCAGGGACTACCTGCCCCAAAGACAGCAGATGACATCTAACAGAAGTCATATTGTCTCCTATGTCTCTCAGGACCTCAACTCTCTGTTCCTTAATGGTGACCCACTGCCAATAGTTTTTGTTATTGTCAAGCATGGGAGCCTTTGGCACCATCTCCTTTTCACCCTGAACAACAGAATAACCTCTGCACTTCCCCAAACATTAACTGAGGCAACCTCCTTCCCCAGCACTACACTGGCCATTCCCGAGGTAGAGCCACCAGTGGGGGTTTGCTTCATGCAGGGGCAGATGGCATTCCAGTTAAAGTGTCCATACTGGTAACACTCATGGCACTCGGACCGGAAGTAGCCTGGGACTTCAACCCAGTAGAACGACCCTTATTTTGCTCAGGATTGTACTGGGATCCCTTCCCCTGACAACTCTTGTGGGGGCCTTTAGAGAACTCCTTGGGATTTTCCTTATCTTGCCCCTCCTTCTTCTGGTGAGCTCCCATTCCCCCTTCTGGTGGTCCCCCCCATGTACCTTCTTTGACACTGTGGTACTAATCAAGAGGTCAACTAATTTCACAAGCTCACTGAGTACAGTGAGCTTTGAAGCAATCAAGTGTTGGCACAGCTCTGCAAAGCAATTTCTGAACATGTTCTCTCCCAAAAATAGATTGAACAACCCATCATAGGCACTCACTTTGCTGCCATTCACCCATCCTTCTAGAGCCTTGCTAGACTAATCCATGAAATACACCCAAGCCTGGTGAGACATTTGCTGACTGTCTCTAAACTTCAAGTGGTAATTCTCTGGAGGCACACCATATTTAACAACAAGGGCTTCCTTCATGGGAGTATACATCATCTTGCCAACCTTCCCCAGGGCCAGTAGGGTATCCCTCCCAGAAGTGGGCATTTGCTTCCAGAGACTCGCCCTTCAATCCTCCTTAGGGACTCTCTCCATTTCTACGACCACCTCATAGACCTCAAACCACTTGTCAATATCATTCCCAACCACAGAGCTAGACACCAGGGGGCAGTTTTACAAGAAAGTGACGCATCTGTAGAGATGCATAACTTTCCCTGCGCCACACTGAGAAACCATTGCGCCACCATGGATGCGCCGTATTTACCATACGGCGCACCATGGCGCAAGGATTGACAGATGCGCCAGAAATTCTGACGCATCTGTTGGGGCAAAAGTCACGCATTGCTGGAGTCGTGTCGCAAGCACGACACAACTCCAGCAATACTTTTTGAGGCCTATTCCCACTACACTGCGTCACTCCTTATGCCTGCTTCAAGCAGGCGTAAGGTTTTGACGCAGTGGCGTCCTAGAAGTGACGCAGTGAAATCTTGTAGATTTCACTGAGTAACTTTTATGAGGCCTTCCTGCGTGGTAACGCCCACCCTGCATACATTATACCTGACGCAGGTATAATGTGACGCAGGGCTTTACAACGTGACGCATCTCCCTAGATGCGTCACGTTGTAAATAGGCCGCATTGTTTGCGCCGCTGTTGCGTCAAAAAAGTGACGCAACTGCAGCGCAAAAGTCACGCAAGGGGCTTGTATATCTGCCCCCCGGTCTTTGGCAACGTGGAGCCTTTTACTTTCCCCATGGCACATCTGTGTAGCTGCAACCATCTTCACAGGACTCTGCGATCCTCCTGGCTTTCAGGTCCAATTCTTTCTGGCTCATTTCATTGGCCAGCAGAATTTTCTTCTGTTCTGGAACTAGCTGCTTTTCCTCTAAGACTCTCTCAGACTCTGCTCTCCTCTCCTCTGCGGCTGCTTTCTTTTCTTCCACAGCCGGTTTCAGCTTGGCTAGCTGCAGTTTCAGCCTGCCTGTCTTCTAACTCTGATTTGGTCAGGCTGGCCGAGGAAACATGGGTCCTAGCCACAGACACTGAAGGTGACCTCATCCCTGTGGGCACTTCTTCCATCTATGGGCTTTGATGTGGGCCTGCAGCCAGGTAATTTTCTTTTCTTCTTCCTCTCTCTCATTCTCTACCTCATCCTCTGGACCTGCCTGCCATTGGGCAGTGTTAGACCTGTCATCCTTAGGGTGGTCTTCCCCCAACTTTTTGCTTGCTTACCTCCACTTTTTTCTGAATCTTTCTGTTGCCTTAAGACTCTGAGCAATTTACCAGTACTAACCAGTACTAAAGTACATGTGCATCTCCTCTAAACATGGTGACATTTGGTGTATACTTGATTGGCATATTTAGATTTCCTGTAGGTCCAAGTGGTATACCATAAACCCAGGGCCCGTAATCTAAATGTTACTATTGGGCCTGCATCACTGATAGTGCCACCCACACAAGTAGCCTTTCAAACCTGTCTCAGGCCTGTCATTGCAGGGCCAGTATGTGCAGTTTACGGCCACTTTGACTTGGCAGTTGATTAGTTGAAATCACTTGCCAAGTCTTAAATTCCTCTTCTATTACACATAGGTCACCCCTAAGATAGGCCCTAGGTAGCCCCAAGGGCTGGGTGCTGTGTAAGTAAAAGGTAGGACATGTACTTTTAAGCTTTACATGTCCGGGTAGTGAGAAACAGCTAAATTTGTATTTCACTACTGTGAGGCGGACTTCTCTCATAGACTAGCATTGGGAAGTCCTTGAAACACTTTAAAGCTGCAATTCCTAATTAGAAAGGAGTAGCTGCACCATGTTTCCTATCTTTGGAATGGTAATGCTGAATCCTCATTAATGATAAATATGGAGTTAACATTACTATTTTAGAAATGGCACTTTTAGAAAGTGGACATTTCTCTGTTCATACTGTACTATGTGCTTTGCATCCTGTCTCCAATACACATCTGGGCTAGGCTACAGCTACACTTTGTGCATTCCCGCTAGACAGCCACAAACACAGGAAGGGTGGGTGTGATACAGGACTCATCTACATTCATCTGCTTTCCTGGGCAGAAAGGTGAAGTGGGAGTTGACACAAATCTAAATAGGCAGTGTCCTGTGCCCCACACAAAGGGCTGATTACCCCCACAGATAGCCTGGCAAATAGGACTGGGATGAAAAGAAACCTGTGAACTTCAAGGAGCTGTTTTGAAGTCACCCCCCACTACAAAGGCACATTTGGTTAAAAGTACTGGGGCTCTGACCCTACCAAGACAGGACCTGTGAAGAACTCTGCCAGGAGTAAGGACTGATTTGACACAAGGAATGCCACTCTGCTTAACTGACTATTCCAAGGAATTGATTCATTTCTTTGCTGAACTGCCCTGCTCCCTGCTGATCTCTGCCCTGCTGAAGACAAGGACTGGACCCATTTCACTTTAACCCAGAGTGCCTCCAAGGCCTTGCTGGCTTGCCTCCTGTTTTCTGAAGTATCAGGGCCATAAAAGACTTCTTGCAACTCTGCTAGTGCTGCTGGGCTCTGCCACCTGTGAGTCCTACC
This sequence comes from Calotriton arnoldi, assembly GCA_963921515.1. Classification (NCBI taxonomy): domain Eukaryota; kingdom Metazoa; phylum Chordata; class Amphibia; order Caudata; family Salamandridae; genus Calotriton; species Calotriton arnoldi. Next base: position 966,357 of record CAWUFW010006644.1, read on the forward strand.
TGTGCCTGAGGTGCCCCCTCCATTCCTGGGTCTCCTGAAGTAGGTTTTGCAGCTGTTTTGTTACAAAACCGACGCATCATCACCACTGCGCTGATCGTAACTGACGCAGTGCCCTTCGACGCTGACGCAGTGCCAATCTTAAGACATCCCTGTGTGGCTCAACGACAAACTAGGGCCAATCCAAGGTCCGAACGGCGAGGTTCAGCTCCGATGCAGCGCCAATCCGAGGTCCGAACGCCGAGGTTCAGCTCCGAGGCAGCGCCAATCCGAGGTCAAGACTGCGAGGCTCGACTTCGACGCATTGAACCTACGGGAATCTGAACCAATGCATTGGACTCTTGATGGCGATGCTTTACTCCATTCAAGATACTTTATCAGCGGTACGTGTTTGAGTCCTGTAGCCAGCCTGTCTTTTATTGCAGTCAGCCTGAACTTTGGACCTACCCGAGTCTAGCGTGACCTCAAATAACCTTTTAGCATTATTGACTTCTAAGCACTATTTTTGGTTTATACTTTAAAAATTCATAACTCCGGTTCTACTTATTGCATTTTTGTCATTTTGGTCTTGTTTTACTCAGATAAATACTCTCTATTTTTCTAAACCTTCGTGGAGTCTTTTTGGGTGTTTTCATTGTGTTACTGTGTGTGTGTCTGTGTGTTTGTGTTGCACAATACTTTGCCTCTTTAGATAAGCCTGCCTGCTCTGTCCCAAGCTACCAGCTACCAGAGGGTGAGCACAGGCTACTTTTTAGTGTGCATCTAGCTTACCCTGACTAGAGTGTTGGATCCTGCTTCGACAGGGTGCATACCTCTGACAACCAGAAACCCTAGTTCTAACAAGCATTCCTACCATGTTTGGAGGGCTACCTGAAAGGTTTCGTTGGGTGTACACAATTGCGGTTGCAAAACACTCGCAATTTACGGCCCTCTTCAAGAGGGTGGTAATGCAGTCGCAAATGGGAAGGGGTCCTCAGGGGACCCCTTCCCCTTTGCAAATGCAGGGGAAAATATTTCTTAGGGGCAGGCAGTGGTCCCAGGGACCACTACCTGCCCTTAAAAAAAGAAACGAAAACGTTTCATTTTTGCTTTTTTAAATGCATCCCGTTTTCCTTTAAGGAAAACGGAATGCATTAAAAAAAAAAAACCTGTTTTATTTAAAAGCAGTCCCAGACATGGAGGTCTGCTGAGCCCAGCAGGCCACCATCCCTGGGAAGGCCAGCCATTCCCAATGGGGTCGCAAATTGCAAGTGCCTCATTAATATTCATGAGCCTCGCATTTTGAGACCCCATTGGGAATCGCAATCAGTGTCTCTGACACTGTTGTACATTGTAAATTGCGACTCACAATTTGCGACTCGCAATCGAGTGCAAATTGCGAGTCGCAATTTACACTGGTCGTACATCTGGCCCACTGTCCTTGTCAGGGAGAACCACACAACCTGTGCTTAACCCTCTGGTAGCTTGATGCAAAAGCAGTCAAAATTTACTTGAAGGCAGTGAATAAAGCATTTATGCAGTACTCAAAGAGCAATAAAGGAAAAACATAACACAAGAAAATCTCAAACCAATTTAGAAAAATAGACTGAATTTTAGTAAAAAAAATAAAAATTACACCAAAATGGCAAAAATCCAAACAGTAAAACTGGAGTTATGGATTTTTAAAGTTTAAGCTTCTAAATAGCACCAAAAAGTTTAAGCAACTATTTTGCACTTGACCTGGACCAAGTCAAAAGTTAAGGCCGACCATGATGGAGCTTGGGTCGGATACAGGAACCAGGTTTGTCCTGGTGAAAATCTTCAGTCTTAAGGCCAGATTTAGAGTTTGGCGGACAGGATACTCTGTCACAAACCAAATGCATTATACATGCTATAGGATTTAAGGCACTTGAAATGCGCTGATCGGGATATCCATCATGGTTGTAACTGAGTATTCCATCCGCCAAACTCTAAATGAGGCTCTTAGTCTCAGGAATAGAAGTCAAAAATTCAGAGCGGGGCAAGGCAGTAGGCTGTGGCCAAAGAGAGCTCCATGTCATCAGACAGCAGCTGGATGAGGTCACTGTGAAGCTGTTGACTTTTGGCAGGAAAGCACCGAGCAGGAGAAATTTGAAATTCACAGCCAGAGCAGATCACTCGCTTGCTGGATACTCTTCATGCCTTTGCCTGGTGGAGATTTCTACTTTCAGACATAGTCACTATTTTGAAACCCAGATTCTTCCAGCAGGGCAAGTCTGCAGGCTGTAGCCAAAGAGGGCTCCACGAGGCCAGGCACTTCATCCGTGAAGTCTCACTGGATTATATATTAGCTGCTGCAGAGACGAATATAGTGGAAGCAACCTGAATCTTTGGCCCAGTGGCGATGCACCTATGTGGGATCGGTTTGGCAGGTTGATCCCAGTCCCTTGTCATTTATCAGAGCAAAGAGTTGGCAAAAAGATTCTCAGATTCATGTTTCAGGAAATTTTAGGACAGAACACAACAGCCAAGGTTCCAGGACTTTGGGCATAGCACTCACTCCAGCAGAGGCCAGCAGCAGGGTTCAGGGCAAGTCCAGTTGGGACTGGTCAGTGGGCAGTTTCAGCAAAGGCCTCTGAAAGCTTCATGTGTTCTGTAGCTCAAACAGGTGGTCAGCCAAATGAACCTTGCAGTCACCTCTGGGGTCCTACATTCAAGGTAAGCAGGTCCAGTCTTCCTTCAGGTTCTATTAATAGCAGGGCAGTTATTCTTCTGATTCTTCACAGGTCCAGTAGGGTTCTAAGGAGAGTACTGTGTTTGTCACATGTATGCCCAGGGCCAGCCTGTGGGTGGAGGAAACTCTTGTGCACCCGCTAACTAACAGCGTAAACGTTTCCAGGGTTGACCCTGTCCAAGTTTGTAGCATTTACTATGTGCTTTACTGCAAACTATCCACAAAGCTATAAAAGAGAAACAGTTGTAGTCCCAATACTGAGTGTGAAAGGCTAAGCCTATCTTAAATTATATATCACTGATTTAGTGTAAGTTGTTCAGTAATTCATTTATTCGTACTTCATGTTCCGTTCACAAACTTTTTGAAGCCATCAGCTTAAACACATGTTGTGTTATCACAACTGTAAAATGTCATCTCAAAATCTTCTTGTATAGTTGTACAACACACAATGAATTAGGGACAAACTGACCTTCATCATGGGGATTTGTCAAAAACATGTCTTTAAGTTCTTTAACACAAAATGTAGCTCAACTCAGTCCGAGGAAGCACAATATCGACTCAAAAGTGAGATACCCATCTTTAAATTCATGAGATTACTGCACTGGAAGATATTCTTGCATATGTACCCTGATTCTGGAGCATAGAAACCCATCAATGAGTGCAAAGAATTCAGAATCAAAAGTACACAATTACCTCCGTCATCTCACAAAACTTTAAATAATTTTTGGACACTTATCTATGCTGATTTAAAGAACCTTGCAACAAAGGATAGAGACACCATTCATGCATTAGCAAACAGAAGTGATCAAACCATTAACAATGGATACAGCATACTATGTACAAAAATTTGATGAACATGTAAGTGACCAATCTACATATTTGAAATTTAAATCAAGATCCCACCACAGAGTTTCAAATGAATTTGGAAATCAGTTGGGATTAAGCTGAGGTAATGGAGTGGATCAACGCGAAGAAGAAGACGTTTTTGATATCCTTTTTTCCACAGAGACCACGTTTATATATGTTTCCAAAAATCCACCAGAGTTTACAAGACCCTCTGTTACAGCCGATTGTTTCAGGATGCGGTTCAATTCATGAACCAATTAGCCAATATATTGGTGAGTATTTTGTTTAAATTATATTAGGGACTTTTTCAATAAATTACAAGTGTTAACATTACCACAGAATGCAGACTTGTGCCTTTAAATTATAGATGTGAACTCTCTCTACACATCAATTCCCCACATGATCGGTTAGAAGCAGTGGAATAGCTACTTCTTAACACCAAGGAGATACAAGCAAAAGTTTAATTTTGAAAATACTACACCTTTCCTCCAATCACAGCTTGTATCATAGCTATGTGCAACTAATCAGACTTTTGTACCATTCTCCCCACTGCCTCCATCAGCTGCAACGCTTCACATCTGACCGGTTTGACATCCTCAGAGTGACTTGACAGGGATATTCCTTATCACCCCTTCTTTTCCTCCTCGCATTGGAACTTCTAGCTATCAAAAAAGGGCATATCCTCAAATAACTGGAATCCAAACAATGACTGGAGAAATATAACTACTCTTGTATGCTCATGACATACTAATGCTGCTGACAAACATGGATGCTGCCTTCCCTGCCCTTCTATCTTTGATCAATGTGTTTGCAAGGTTCTGAGGATATAAAATAAACTGGGATAAAAGTGAGGCTCTTTCTCTGAATCAGTTCATGCTTCCTGATTTTCTACCAGGTTCCCAAGGACATTGGTCCAATACTACCATTAAATATCTAGGGATTCTAAATGGTAAAGACCTGGCTGCTGAGGCCAAGAAAAGCATGAAACTGTTAATAGCAAAACGACAATAGATTTTGCAAGATGGTGCCTTAGTTTGATTACTAATTTTGGATAATTCCTATGGGCCTCCCCAACTGAATGATTTTTACTTTGAGCAAAATGTTCTAAAATTATGTTTGGGATGGCCAAAGACCCCGCCTCAAGATGTCTAAGCTACATGTAGATACATCCTCAGGACACCTTTGGTTGCCTGACATGTCTCCTTACTATAAAGCCCACAGACCGTCTCACTTGGCATACTTCAATTCCGCTGGCTTGGAAAGACCACAGTAAGGTCTTATTGAGCAGAAACGTTTGGATGGACCGATCAGCTCTTCGTTATGTTCTTGATCTTCAGAGCCTGTGAAGAGGCTCTTGAATCCATTCCAAATCAAAACAGCACACATATGAACAGGGACACACAAACTGCTGCTGGTACCTGCATATGTACATGGCCAAGCCTCAATCTGGAACATTAGAGCTCTACAAATAGATGGACATATGATCTCCTCGGCGACTTGGTCTGACTGCACTATCTATACGGTGGATCAGTTACTTCATGCTAAGGAGATGAAATTGTTTGAGGCCTCACAGGAAGAATCCACCTGAATTCTAAACAATGATGGAGATACTCCCAATTGAAACAGTGCTTTACCATATCTCTAGGGCAAGTTCCACATCCCCTTCCTCAATCAGGGGTCCATGACTATTTAAGGCGATGGAATTCCTATACTGGTGTAGTGTCTGGACTCTATTCAACGTTATTGAAATAAATTCATTCACATCCTCTTCTGATTTGCTTACCGGATTTATGGTCAAGGAAATTAGGAATAGAATACCCCAAATCAGTCTGGATTGAAATACTCAACACCCTCGATAGGGACCTAAGGGAAGTCAGACTAAAGCTCAGCTTTTTCAAACGTTTGCATGATTGGCAATGGACTAGCCAAAAAACAAAACGGGTCAATTTGATTCATACCACGGCCTGCTGGAGGCATGGCCACCAAGATGGGGATAAAGTCCACCAGGTGTACTCATACACCTCTCTGCGCACATACTGGACGCAGGTGATCTGTACTACGAACAGTACCAACAATCTGCATTTACAGAAATCAGCTGCATTGATTTTCTGTCATATAATGGCCACACAAAGCGCTGGATCGATACAGCGCTAGCGGTAGCCACAGTAGCGATTCTACGACTGTGGAAACAGAGGACCCCTCCCACCCATACTGACCGGCTGCAATACATGCCAATAACAGCCTCATACAAACAAATGATATACTGTCTGTTAGATTAGATGGAGGTGTTTGACCAGATATGGCTGTCGTTCCATAGGTCGACCTCAACCAATTGCAGAACCAGCTAATAATCTGGAGGCAATTTGCAGTATTATAGTTTTCAGGTTCTACACTTACTCTTCCTCCTGGGTGGGGATCTGTTAGTTGTCATTTGACTTGTATTTCATTCATACTGAAGCCTGTCCAGGCTACTTACAGGCTTTTACTCTGTGCTGTAGACACTTGTAGACTTGTACTCCTCTAGTAAATGAACTTGAGCATTCTGACTTTGTACTCATTGTTCAACGGACCCTCTGGTTAGCCATGGAGATGTTATTTTGTTCTTTCTTTCTTTTTTCTTTTTCCTTTTCTGTTTTCCCTTGCATACTTTCTTTATATACAGAGATGCACTATTAATTCATGTGTGTGTGTTTGTGTTCAAACTAGTTGAGTGTCTTACTGTGTAATGAACACCATATTGTGTAATGGAAAATTTACAATATAACAATTACTATTACAATGAGTCCTTGAACAATTTTTCTAGCTATTCCCAAATGCAACTTAAGCATTATAAGTTTTTTTGTGTTATAATTCTTTATTAGCAATTTTAAAATAAAATAACATCATGGGACTATCAGCATCGGCCACACAAATATTGTGTGGTACGTGCCTCTTGAAGATTGAAGAAAATATTCAAAAAGAAGGTGGTAGAACGGGGGGGGAGAAATAAGGAGAGAGGAAAGGGGGGGGAGACATGCCTATTTCAGCGTACCAGTTGTTAAACAGGCCGTGTTGAAGTGTGGGTGAGAGAGGAGGGGGAAGATATTAACGTGTCGGCAGTAACATAATATAGGGGGCTATGCCGTGTCTGATCACGCTGGGGTCATGCCAATACCTAGACACAGGGGGGGGGAGGCTATGCCCGGGACGTATAAACCCGTAAGGAGGTGTGACATGTGGTGTACGAAAAGGAAGCACCTCTGGCCTGTGTCAACTGCGATATGAGGTATGAAGGAGGGTAGGTGCCCTGTTTTAAAGTTGTATTGGCCATGCTGAGGGCGTAATATAGGCACAGGGAGAGGAGGATGTTAAACTTCATCTACTTATGATAAACCTTCTCGTAATGTCTGGAAGTGGCTTAGCTAATATTAGCCTGTTGGCCACAGTGCCAGGAAACAAGGGAGGGAGGGGATGAAGAGGGGGGGTATTTGGTTTAGAGGGAGGAGGAGGAGGGAAGGGAGGGGTAGCAAGGATTATGGAGGGGAAAGTTCTCACTGGGAAGGGCAGGAGTGGGGAAGGTGAGTGGGGGCGGTAGAGGAGAGGAGGAGGATAGAAGGGGGGCTCATGTGTGTGGGGGTTGGAAAGAATAAAGTAGAGTGGAGTAAGACGCTGTGACATCTTGATGGTGTCAAGTTAATTTCCTAAGTGGACTTTGTGTCATGGGGCAACCCTCACTGCCGCACTCTGTGCATAAAAAAGGTGCCCATACCTGGAGGAAGAGGTCAGATTGGTCCTGGAGATTGTATATGACTCGTTCGTGGGAGGCCATGTGGATCATGGCCACCAACCAAGCCCTCCTGAGACAGAGGAGTCGGCGACCTCCACTGACGCAGGATACAAAGCTTAGCTGTGGCAAGTGCTGTATGGTAGAGTCGACGTTGCGGTTTTGACAACTCTGGGGAACGTCGCAGGTCATGTAGAAGGATAGCAGCGGAAGTGAGCGGCAGACGAAAGGGCATAGTGGTGCTCAGGGTCTTGCCCACGTATGACCAAAAGGATTGTACCAAGGGACACTCGCATATGTTGTGGGTCGTATCGCAAGCCGTATTTGCGCATCTCCAGCAGTTTGCGTGCGAGAGAAGGCCTGCTTTATACAATTCCAACGGTGACCAGTGCCACTCGTGTATGATTTTAAATATACAAAATTTCAGTCTTGACTCTCGGGTACCCCTGTCCAGATCATCTAGGAGTTCCGCCCACTCCTCCGTTCCATAAGAGACCGAGAGTCGGGCTTGCCATCTGGTGCGAAGGGTTTGTAATAAGGGTTGTGAGAAGAGATGAGAGGTGAGTACTCCGTAGAGGCCGGACGTAACTCCTTTGTGTGTTCCCCACGTGTGGAGGTACGATAGCACTGGTGAGGTTGGTAGTAACAATGGCCAAGGGCTAGGTCCCAGACATTTCTGCAGGCAGCGGCAGAGCTGCATATGTCTGAAAGACTGCGACGTGGGAAGGCCAAATTCCTCTTGGAGTTGCGCAAATGTCTTAAGGTCCCCTTCATGGAAGAGCTGGTCCAGGGTGAGTATGCCTGCCGTCTCCCAAAGGGGCCATGATAGCGGCTGTCTATTAATGCATATGCCAGCATCCCCAAAGGGGGGCTTTCTCGTGGATTTATCAAAGTCGCGTTGCATCTGGGTTAGTAGGAGGCTCATATTGTCCGCAATCATCCGCTCCGTACCTTTGTTCACCAAGACGCCCAAGTATTTGAGGCGCGAGGGTTTCCAGTGGATGGGGAATCCATGTATGGCTGCCTTTGTGGTTCCGTCCGAGATGGGCAATGCTTCACTTTTGTCCCAGTTTATTTTGTAACCAAAGAAGGATGAAAAGTCGTTAAATATTTGAAGCAGAGATGGTAGGGAACTGGGTAGGTCCATGAGGGTGAGCAGGATATCGTCCGCATACAGATAGAGTTTGGATTCCCCCACCAGGAGGGGTACGCCCATGACTGTGGTCGATTGGCGTATGGTAGCTGCCAGGGGTTCCATAGCCAGGAGGAAAAGGAGTGGAGAGAGGGGGCAGCCCTGGCGCGTCACCCGACGAATTGGGAACTAGTCAGAGATGAGACCCCCACAATTTACCTGGGCGGTGGGATTGCCGTATAGCAGTCGTACTTTGGCGATGAACTGATCTCCCAATCCAAATCGCGCCATTACTTTAAAAAGATAGTCCCACTCGATGCGATCTAACACTTTCTCTGCATCGAGTGACAATGCTAGTGTGTCGGAATGAAGATATTTGGCGTACCATAAAGTATGTGCCAGGGTTCGCATATGATTTCTGGAAGAACGGCCGGGTACGAATTCTACTTGTGTATGGTGGACTATGGAGGGGAGGACTTTGCGGAGGCGGGCAGCAAGAATACTGGCTAGAATCTTGATATCACAGTTCAGCAGTGATAGGGGGCAGTAGCTGCCACACAGTATGGGGTCTTTCCCAGGCTTAGGTAAGACGGCAATCACTGCTTTATTGGAGAGGGGACCTAAAGAGGAAATGTGCTCCGCTTCTTGGAATGCCGCCTGGAGAGTGTCGACTATCCCTTCTCCGGCCCATCTATAGAATTCCGCCGGGAATCCGTCTTCACCGGGGGCCTTGTGGTAGGGGAGGTCGCTATCGCTTGGCTATTTCCTCCTTGCTGATCTCTCCCTCAAGAAGTTCTCTGCCCTTGTCCGATAAGCGGGGGAGAGTCACCTCAGAGAGAAAAGTGGTCATTTTAGCTGTGTCGGCCTGTGCTGTTCTGATAGAACTGAGCAAATGTGTTTACAATATCTTGGGGACGAGTGAGTGTTGCCCCACTGGCTGACTGTATTGCCGGTATGGCGATAGCAACTTCCCTTTGGCATAACTGCGCCGGTAGTAGCTTCCCTGCCTTTTCTCCCTGCTCGTAATGCCTTCCTTTCATCATTTGTAAGGCATATTCAGCCTCTGAAGTAAAGAGGCTGCTTAATGCCATGCAGGCCTGTTCTAAGTATTTACGGTGCTGCAGGGTCAGTTTATCTGTGTATAGGCAGGTATAGGATGCAATGTCCTCTTCTACTTCTCTCTGCTGAGCCATTGTTTGCCTATTGGCCTGTGCCGCGTCCCGCATGAGCTGACCCCAAATTGTAGCTTTTGCTGTGGCCCAGATGATCCTGCCCGAGCTCACAGATCCCTGGTTGGTGGCAAGATACCCCTGGAGGTGCTCATGCAGTCGAGATTTACCTTGTGGAGTGCGGTTGTGCTGTATATTCATGCGCCATGGTTTGCGGTCCCCGCCAATGAGGTACTGCGAGGCATCTATTTCTACTAGGAGGCAGTTCAGTTGAAGAAGGAATTATTTTTTTGCACCAGTCGGGGCATAGACTGATCCAACGCAGTCAGAGGCCTCTCCTATGCGCAGCCGTGCAAATGCGTATCGCCCATCTGGATCTATCCATGTCTTGGACACTGTGGCCGATAGAGATTTGCGTATGAGGATTGGCACCCCTCATATCCTGGTGGGTGCCGCGTCCGGAGAATCTCCCCTGCCTATGCTACTGTGAAATACCCTACCCACCCAGTCCCTGCGTAACTTCTCAGACTCTGGGGCGTCAAGATGTGTTTCCTGCAGTAGCGCTATGTCCACTTTGATTGAAGGTAAGAAAGCACTTTTTTCCTCTTTATGTAATGTGTAATTCCGTGTACATTCCATGTCACCACTCGTAAGGGGTGAGTAGCAGCCATAGTGTGGAGGCAAGAAGGGATTTATGTTGATGTGCATCTCTGAAGGATGTGTTAAGTGTGCTCGGTGGAGTGTATGATGCGTTGGAGGGCAGTGGGGGTAGGTCCTGCTTTTATTATGTGTGTGGGTGACGGGGTACCCAGGGTGATGTGTGGAGAGGGGGGGTAAGTGTTACAGGTAGAGAAGCATGGATACAGGAGTGGTTAGAGGAAGGGAGGAAGATAGGGGGGAGTGGGGCAGTGAGGAAAAAAGGGAGGGCAAGGGAAAGACAAGACAGGGGGGGAAGAGGGTCTTGGCATGTGGAGAGAGCGTTACAATCTGGTGGTGCAGCCGGGGGAGAATGCGGACGACCGAAGCGTAGGTCTTGGTGTAAAGCCCAGGGGGAGTAGTTCAGCTTGTCGAAAAGTAGAGTTCAGGAGAGGGGAGGGGGAAGAGGATGAGGATAGGGCCGGAAGGGGAGGATTAGTGGCTGCTGGGCAACGGCACTGGGGGTACTAATTCTTCGACTGTGGGTCTAAGCTCACTGGGGCACCACCGCGAGACAGGGCTCCTTCGGGAAGACGGGGCTGTAGTTAGGGCTAAATGGAGGAGTGTGTATATATTATTATGATGATAGTGCGGACTGGGGCATATGCCTTTTTGGCGGGAGGGGCGGTATTGGACAGGAGAGGTATCTAGATGTGACACGATAGTGTGCTGGGTGGTCGGACCCGAGGGGTAGCATTAGGGAGGAAGAGGCATATAATGGTAAGCAAGGCTGAAGGTGGTAATGCAATTTATAGTTTTAACAATTAAGAGCAAATAAACCCTTTCTGCAGGCAACGTATACTGCATATACGACTAAGCAAATAAGCGAACAGTTAATACAGTTATTATTCTTAACACAGTGAAAGCAATACTCAGCTGTCCGGAGTCTTCTTGGAATTGTGACCATCATCAAGTCTGTCCCTGGAATGAGAGGCCCAGGCCAGGCCTCCCTTTAATTTCAGTCTGCATGCAGGGTAGGCTTTAAAGGTGAGCAGGACTTCTCTCTATGTTAATCCTGGGTGAAGGCGGTCACAGTTTGTAGGGCCGAAGCTTTGTCATAATGGGTGCGGGTGGCTCTCTCCCGATCTCTGCCGCGGTGCCAGGATCCGCTGGAATTACGCCTTCTGGTGTCCGGTGATGAGAGGGGAATATCAGATTGCGCCTGTTCCGGGGTAACATGGTGAGTGTCCATTTCGTGTGGCTCTATGTTCGGATAGATTTTGCTTCCGCTGCCAGGGAAGAGATATTAGTGTCCATCCCCTCAAGGTGGCGACTGACGGCTGAAATTTCTAGTAGGATGCGGTCCATGGTCTCGTTTTGTGGTGGTGAGGGGGCACGAGGAGGACCGCCTGTAGGAGATGCGCTGCCCTTCACAGACATAGTCTTGGGTTGTTTTAGCGCATCTACGAAGAGAAGCTGCTTGGAGGACTTGATCCCGTGCTTGTTCATAGACATTCAGCTTCAGACCTATGACGGTGTACTATGGGAGGGCAAATAGGCAGCAAAGGTGGGTAGAGGTCAGGATATCGGTGACTCAGTTATGGACCTGCTGCAACTGCTCTCCTCTGACTACTCAGGCGTAGATGTCAGGCTCCCACTTGATCCCAGCAAATTTCGAGGTATTGGAGTGTGTTGAGGTTCGTGCCCGTCTCTTACAAGGCTCTTCCGTCTTACCAGGGTGTTCTCTGTTATGTCTGTAAGCACACCAATGGTACATTGCTGAATCTCCCGTGGGGGATTATGGTGTGAGCCTGCCTGGCGCCTTCTCCGCCCCCGTGGATCACATGTAGTGGACCAGTATTCCTTGGGTGCTCTTCTTGCTGTTAGCGTTGCAGTCACAAACCTACGCTCTCCCTCTCCGCCCCCGCCGTCACATGTCACGGCCTCGTTGATGACAGAGGAACCTGTGTGCTAGGCTGCATGCAAGGGGCCCTCTCTCGTGCTGACCCTCTGCACTGTGGTTACTCCTCCTGCCCCCTGCCCCCCTGGGGGGCCGCTGCTTCTTGACAGCATTTAATGGAGTGCTTTTTGTGTTGTAGCTCTGTTGGCGCCGGGTGGTGGGGGGTGAAGCTGGGTCCTGGGTGCTTAATTCAGGGTACCATGATTCTCTCTCCCTCTTGTCTGCATAGGAAGGGGGTGCCTCACCCGCAACTCTCCCTCTCTCATTCGTGGTGCTAACCGCGGGGCACCCTATGGCGTGCTTGGTGTGGCATGGTCCTTGAATTGGCGAAGGACCTGGTGTGCCTCAATCCCACCTCCAGACTATGTGTATGGGGTGGGGGGAGGGGGCGCCACACTGACTCACGGCGCTCCCCTCCGCGACTGCTGCACTCTGGTGGGGTCCTTAAGCGCACTTGTTGCGTCAACACTCCAGTGTTTTTAATAAAAGATAGGCAGGCGACAAGACGCCAAAGTCGTGAGGCAATCAGGTGCGAGACTTCAAATGCGCGAGGACCGCGCCACTCCCTCAGTTCAGCCCACCACAGACCCAGAGGGGGGGGGCATCGCTGCGGATGTCGTGCCCTGTTGATGCCGGCAAATATGTGAGGACCGAGGCTATAGTATTTTGCTGTTTGAGAGCCAGCCTTGTTGCAGTGAAAAACGACTTTGGGAGTATTTCAGTGCCAGGGCATGTTAAACATTAAGGGGCATATTTTATAACATTTCATGCAATGCAGGAGAGCAAGCAAAGTTCCTGCCCTGCTTTGTGTGAAAGGGAGACAGCAAAAATGACCCTTTCTCCTAGGAATTGGCGCACTGTGTGCTGCCTAGCACCATTGCAGACACTGTTGCAGCAAGGTGCAAGGGTGTCTGCATGAAAGACAGGATTGTTTTTGTGCAGGAAGGAATACCTCCCTGCACAAAACCAATCTTTAGAAGAAATAGAAAGAGGAAATAATAGGGAGAAATCAAGATATTTCTCCTTGTTACACCTGCTTCAGGGAGGTGTAGCTTTTTGGAACAATCCCAGGTTTACTCACTTTAGTAAATCTGAGATTGCATCAAAATCCATTGGTGGATGCATGGGAACACCCATGTTCCCCCATGGAATACATCCTCGACGCAAAATAATGACTTGTGTTACTTTGAATTTACTAAACCACGCAAAGCCTCATAAAGTTGCTTTGCGTGCCTTAGTAAATGCCAAAGAGGAGTTTGCATCGGGCTGCATCATAAAGGTGACACAATCCCAATGCAAAACCTTAGTAAATCTGGTTCTTAATATACATGTCTTACTTTTTAAATACTATGCACCATATGGGCTTTTAGGGCCTACCTAATAGGTAACTTATAAGTATTTGTAATAAACTGTGGGTATGTGCAATCATTGCTTGGTAAGTGCATAGACCTGAGACAGACTCCTGATGTCCACTTGAGTATGGAAGAGGAGGTGGGGGATATGAGTAGTTGTGCAGTAACTAACCATGGATGTTATCATAAATATCACAAAATATAATTTGTCTTTGCAAGAACTCCCACAAATCTCCATACTTGTTAAAGTGAATGGATGGCGAGCTCAATGCTTAAAATTAATCCAAATTACTACCAAAAACTCTTGGCAACTCAGGACCTTGATCAACTCAAAACCTTGTTCACTATCATTTGCAATTGGATTCCCAGTTCCTACCTAAACTCATACAACTCAGCCAACACCAAAATCTTTCTGTTGTGGTTTGAGGGGCAGCAGAACTGGGGACCTGGTGGTTCCAAATGGATCAGAAATATCCAACATTGGGGTAGGTGCATAGACAATGTCCTACTTATTGGATAGGTAACGATAGGAACTCGTAGGCTTCTTTCAATACTTAAATGATAATAATTATAACATGAAATGTATTCTCACTTACAGTAGAGAGTGTAGGAAAGTAGTATCTGCCTCTTATGGTTACCCCCACTTTTTGCTGATGTCTCACTGTTTTTGGACTAGTCTGACTGGGATCCTGCTATCCAGGACCCCAGTCTATCTGCTCTCTCCCTTAAATTGCTATGTATGTACTTTAAGTACACTCCAGATTGGATACTGGGGTACCCTTATCAGTCCCTATTATATGGTACACCAGGTACCCAGGGCATAGGTACCCCAGAGGCCTCCCATGGGCTAAAGCATGTATTATGCCACCCATGAGAGGCCATTCAAAATGGCACTACAGGTCTGCTACAGCAGCCTGTGTAAGCTGGTGCTTGCACCACTTACTTAGATATAGGTGCACTATATCTATCTAAATCACTACACTTAAAAACCCCTATGGCAGGCCTTATCAATCCTGAAGGCAGGGTGCTGGTTTTTACGTGAGAGGGTGCCCCTGCATGAGCAGAGCCCCTATACAGCCTTCGGAGACCATTCTCCAGGGTTGTCGGTGATGCAGCCAGACATATAAGTTAAGTTGCATTATAACCTCGCGGTAAATGCTAACTTTAAAACGGCTGCTTAGAAACATGTCGTGTTTGGTGTCAAACACCTTGGAATCATACCTCCACACCAGTAACTGGTGTGGGAGGTATGATTCCACCCTTCTGAAACCACTACTGTGGGTCACCGGTCTACCCGGTACCAGCTTTCTTGACCCGGGCAGCACAAAATGGACGCTGCAAGCCACCGACACGATTCTGCTCTCCTGCTGCTGAGTCAAGCTCGAGCAGAGGAAAGCATGACAATAGGCGAGGTGTGACCCCCTCCCAGACAGGGTTTAGTGTATTGGGGTGGGTGGGTGCACTCTGAGAGTGCCAGAAAGTCTGCACTGGGGGCACATTTGGTGTCCCTGTGCATAGTCCAGCTCAAACCAGTTCTGGGAGCCATTGGCTCCTGCTCTGGCGTGAAACTGGATAAAGGACATGGGTGTAAGCACCCGTCTGTCCTGCCCCTACCCTAGGAGGGTCCCCAGAATCTGTCCAACCCTTTCCCGTGGGTATAAAGTGGGTTACCTGGCTACAGGACTTTAGATTTTACCTGGACAAGAGTCTGGCTCTTCTTCCACGATTTCCCATCTCTTCCTTACAATCTTCTTGATTTTTGTAGCTTCTCGAGAATGTTTCAAAACAAATACTTCACGTTTGTTTATTGTTTTTGGTTTCTGGATATCAGCTGTAGATTCAGCGGTACAGGTAATTCTCCTTTGCTTTCACTGTAGGATACAAGCCTTTTTCCTTTTTTTACTGGCAGACAATATGGAATGGTTTCTAAACATAAGTCAATAGTTCAGTTCAGTTGCTGTTCCTTGTTTACTTCGGAAGAAACACTTCTTGAGGGGAACACGGCTTTACCATGACTTTCTTTGAATCTTTTTGAGGTAATTCTATCTCTTTGATGTAACGGTTGACTTGTATTGGTAGGATAATCAGAGATTTCAAACAATAATTTTTCGTTAATCGGTTACACTGTCCCAAACTGTTTAAGCTTCACACACACCTTGAAACACATTGACGGTAATTTGTACACGGTCATCACAGCAGTGTAGTGGTGGTTTTCTTCCACACGTTTTCTTTCCAGTCACTTTCCTTTCTCTTTGCCATACTATTGGGGATAAGGCTCTTTACTTCAGCGTGCACGCTTGATAGTGGCGGCAAGAACAGATACCTACTTTTTGTCCTAACTTATATAAGAATTTCTCTTTGTTCCAGCTGGTGGTTACAAACATTTGAAATCATATCGGCAGAAGTCAATAACTCTGAAACATTATGCCCCTGAAGAAGGGTTATACCCGAAATGCATTGGGTTTATGTTAATATTTGTCACAAGTCTAATGTAGAGGTTCAACATATGCTTTGTACATTGACCATGTTCATGTTTTGTTTGTATTTGAATCTTCGTTTCGATTGAAATAACCTCTTTTGAAGAGGGTTGTTAAAATTCATGAAAATAAGCAATGAATAAAATGAGTATGTCATTGATTATGTGAAATATATAGTTTCAGTGTTTATACTGTTATCATATTGGAAGAAGCCCTAGGGACTTTATAACAGTGCGCGGTGTGATAGGCACGGGGAGTGCCATTATGCCATTAAGAGAAAGAGTGAAGGAACACTTAAAAGCAGTAATAACTGGGGATTCAAGATACCATATTTCGGTGCATATGGCAGCATGTAAACAAAGGACACCGTATCAGGCACTTTAATTTCATGGTATTGATGTAATAGACACAGACCAAAGAGGGGTAGATAGAGAATTAACCTTATGTTGATTAGAAGGTAAATGGATTATGAAACTAAAAGCAATAGAGATGGGTTTGAACATAGACCAAGAGTTACAATAATTTTTATGAGACTAAGGTCTGACACTAATTCACAAAGGTAAATGTACACTTTTGTGTAAGTTTACGATTGTTTGCTATTCACAAAGATATTTTACTAGTAGTATCTTTACGACTGCAGAGTCTTCGCATATAACAAGATTGGAGGGTCCTTCCTGGTCATACCTTTGTTAAACTCAAACAATCGTAAACTTACACAAAAGTGTAAGTTTACCTTTGTGAATCAGGCTCCTAATGCTATGTTGGATATTTGACAGAACTTTACATTTTGAAGTTGATCACCAATACTGGATACTTACTTTGTAGTGTGAGTGACGTAACAACCAAAGCAGGGAATTATATGAAGTTATATCAGTAATGTTGTTATGGGACAAATTTCAAATACATTATCTAGTAAATGTGAATGCACATTAGAATTAGTGGATTACTTGCCTTTGAATTTATTCTACCATGTAGAAGGCTCCTTTTGGTTTAATTTAAAGAAGGGAGCCCTGCTAATAGTGGATTGGGATGATGACACAATTTACATATAAAGGCGGGATTATAGTAGTTTATATACATGTTATTCCTGCAATCACGTTTATATGGAGGTGTTGCTGGCACAGATAAGCATGTTTAATATTATTGACACATTGCGGGGAGTGAGTAATAAATACAAAATGCTTCAGTTAATGGACACAGGGCCCCTTACTACCTTATAATTTGGTATTTACTATTGGAAAACCTCTTTTCAGAGTGTGTATGGCCCTTAGAATTATGCAGTAAGTGAGCATATGAATCTTATTGTGAGAGATGCATGCCATATATAAATTGATTAGTTTGTGATGATGTACATCTGAATTTGCATACTATTTAATACAATATATGGAGGATCATAGGCACACACATTTTCTTTATTTTTAATATTCGGTAATGGTGAGGTCAAATATCATACACGCAGACATTTAAAGATGTTGCCTATGTAGGAGAAACTGAAGAGGTTACATGTGATCTCGCAACATTTGACATGGTAAGTGATGAGTACAATAAAATGAATTCAAGATTGTGCTCACTTAGGATGATGACTATCAACAGTGTATGCTGAATATTGCATACAATAGAAATGGCAAAACCTCTGTGAATACAAGGGAGGTAAGATTATATTTTTGGTAGAAGATGTATTTGTGACAATTATTTGGTTTAGTTTGACTATTTGGTTTGGTTTAGGTGTCTATATTATATTTTATAGGTTAGCTTGGGAGTACAGCTAATTTTGAGCTCACTCTGAATTTTTACAGACATGTGGAGCATATTTGTGATGATATTGGTAAGCGCATTACAGGTGACACGGGTTGTATGATTCTCTGTCTCTCACAAAGGAACACTTATAGAGTTATTCATGCCTCTGCAGGTACTTCATTTTGGAGATACAGATTCAGACATTTGCGGGTTTTGATCGTTTTGGAGTTTTGAAAGACTCTATTTTGTATATTGAGAGGTGAGGGTTTTACACACTTGGCAATAACAGAGGAGCAAGTTCTTTCTGGATTATTGTGAGGCATGATTTCACTGGATGTATATCTTGAAGAATATTGAGGTATTTCGTGTGTTATTTGGAATGCTCAGTAAGGATTTAGATTTAATTATTAGACTGGCACATGGGTAGGATTGTATAATCTGACAGATGTTGTGCTACACATTATGTAATATGAGCACCAATTTATTCATTTATTCATTTTGGGTTCAATTACTCTTTTTGTGTGCATGGATTATTAATGGCCATGAGGTGTAAAGGCTCTTTGATTTGCAAATAGGATCAAGAATAATAGTATTGTTTTATATGATTTCTAGCCCTGATGAAGTTGGTTGACGAAACATGCAATGGCTGGAATATAGAATGAAACAACTGCATGGCTAAGAGCAATATTACAAAATAAAGAAGACTTGGAATAACTATTGGACTTTGGGTTCGATTTGAATACCCACTCTCACAGTATAATAGTGTGCTCGAGGGAAACAGTTGTAATTAGAACCTATGAGGGCTTGTGGAGAGTTGGGTAGCCACTCCCCCCCTAGGAGCACCACTTTATTGAATACACATTTTCTAAATATTTTTCCCTTAGTTGTGCTCCTTTCTAGTTTTCCTGGCTACCTGTGCATGTTGTTTTATCTGTTTATCAAAGTAACAATTAGTCAAAAATTCAGTCCTGCCTCTTCAAAATAAATTTTCACAGGTCCATCCACAGTTGAAACAGAATGCAAAACATTGGGATCTATTCACATAAAGAAATGTACATGCAGAAAATCTGCAGATGTTGATTTACTCTGATGCTTTGGCAGAAGTCTCCGTCATAATGGTATACACCATATGGTGTATATGACGTATGGTATATGGTATACCATACGTCATGGTAGGGCTGCGCATGCTCAATCCTACCATGACATACGTCTGACGTAGGGGATTCTGCAGGCAAGGAGGAGGAGGGCAGCACGGGACGCCGCGATAAAGTTAGGTGCGCTTTTATTTACTGTAATTGTATTTGAAAAATATGTATTGCGGGGAGTGGGAGGCGCGGAGCGGAGCTCCACTGAGTTTTTGCCCAACTCCGTAGAGCTCCGCGTAGAGCAACTCCGCCTGCTCTGTCCGGGGTTGCATACAGCTAGAGTCAAACAGCAAAACAATAGTCATCTACTATCAAAAGTAAGTGAACATTTTACATAAATCGGATTTAATATAAAGGTTAACAAAAACTCCCCCAAAAACATTTCAATATTATTTTTTTAATACATTCACAGACACACGGCTATCAATTTTGAAATAAATCTCTGAAGAAATCCATCTGTACATTTACTCTATAGTATTTTTTTAACCCAAAAAAATAAAAACTTTTGAATTTGCAAATAAATAATATGTCTTGTATAATATACTAATAAGTAGTATAAGGCAAAATGACAATTCTAACTGCACAGGGTGTTTGCTTCAGGGAAGGTGTTGGTCAGTGTTGGGGGTAAAATTACTATTTTTAATTCTGCCGGGTGTGTCCCTCAGAAAATGAGTTGATCGGTGGTGGATGCAAAACTACTATTCAAAGTCCGGCATGTATTTACGTCAGGAAAGGTGCTGGTCAGTGGTGGTGGGGCAAAAATCGTATTGTAACTCGGCTTGCCTCAGGGAAGGTACTGTTTAGTGTGGGTAGCAAAATCACTATTATAATTCCACAAAGTGCTTCCCTAAGAAAAAGTCCTGGTCAGTTTTGGGGTAAAAATCACTATTCTAACTCCACTATGTGCTTTCCTCAGGAAAGATACTGGTCAGTGGTGGGGGGCATAATTAATATTCTAACTCCACAGATAGCTTGCCTCAGGGAAGGTGCTGGTCAATGGTAGGGAGCAAACATACTATTCAAACTCCACAGGGTTCTTACCTCAGTGAAGGTACTGGTCAGTGGTGTGGGGCAACATTACTATTCTGACTCCGCCGAGTGTTTGCCTCAGGGAAGGTGCTGGTCAGTGGTGAGGGGCAAACTTACTATTCTAACGCCGCAGGGTGGTTGCCTCAGGGAAGGTGATGGTCAGTGGTGAGAAGCAAAATCACTATTTTAACTCCTCAAGGTGCTTGCTTCAGGAAAGGCGTTGGTCAGTGTCAGGGGTAAAATCACTATTCTAACTCCACTTTCTGCTTGCCTCACGAAAGATACTGGTCAGTAGTGGGGAGCAAACTTACTATTCAAACTCCACAGGGTTCTTACCTCGGGGAAGATGCTGGTCAGTGGTGAAGGGCAAAATGACAATTCTTACTCCGCCAGCAGTTTGCCTCCGGGAAAGTGCTGGTCAGTGCTGAAGGCCAAATTAAGGGCCTGATTATGATGATGGTGGGAGTGTCACCGACAGCCCATCGATGGCGGTCCCACCGTCATCGGACCCATGGTATCCGCCCGCCATATTACAATGGCGGGCAGATGGGTGGCGGTCAGCAAGACCATCCGCCATGCATCTGACGGGCTCCTTGAGCCCCCCGGTGCGGCGGAGGGGGTTGAAGTCCCTACCATGGTGGTGGTGCCTGCCAGGCACCGCCGTAGGGATTACAATGTCTCTCTCCGTCCGCCGTTTCATGGCGGTTAACCCTCCATGAAAAGGCTGGTGGAAAGGGACTTTAGGGGACCTTAGTGGGCCCTCCTCCCCCCTTGGCCCTCCGATGTGGGCACTGAGGGGCACCTATGGTGCCCCACTAAAGTCCCTGCACCATGTGGCAGGCACCGCATGGTGCCTGCCATGTAGTGCAGGGATATGTGCAGCTTCCCTATTTTGCATTGCGACGGGTGCCCAGCCAGCAGCACCCACGGCAATACAAAGTATAGGCCTTGTGACTGCCGTGGTGACGGTTGCATTGTAACGCCTATGTCGGGACCACCGACAGCCTGTCCACCCGTCCCGATTCCCAATAAGGTGGCAGGCGGGCATAAGTCGCCCGCCATCCTAATCAACCCCATCCTATTCTAACTTTGCAGGGTGCTTGCCTCAGGAAAGGTGCTGGTCAATGTTGGGGGCATAATCACTATTCTAACTCCACTTTGTGCTTGCCTCTGGAAAAGTGCTGGTCAGTGGTGGGGGGTATAATTCAAATTCTTACTCCACAGGGTACTTGACTCAGGAAAGGTGATGGTCAGTGGTGGTTAACAAACCTGCTATTCAAACTCGGCAGGGTGCTTACCTCAGGGAAGGTGCTGGTTAGTGGTGGGGGAAAAACTAACTATTCTAACTCCGCAAGGTGCTTGCCTCAGGGAAACTTATGGTCAGTGGTGGGGGCATAATTAATATTCTAACTCCACAGGCTCCTTTCCTCATAAAATGTGCTGGTCACTTCTTTCTTTATTAAATATAAACAATAAATAACTGAATACATACAATGATCATCCTTTTTTTACACAGCTTCAATAAACTCCACCTAAAATCAATACAATCAAATTCAGCAACTGGACTACAAAACATCTTCTCAAGCACTTGTTCAACAAGCAGAAGACCTTTAACAGGTAAAATATTTGAAAAACCTAATGTTGCAACCAAAACTAACCAAAACATTTTTTTTACACAAAACCAAAAGCCAAGCAAACATAAATCATTAAAAATCCACTTTTCCTTTTAGACCTACCCAACATCACCCAGAAGGGAGAAAACGTAATCAGCAAAAACAGCTGAAGATACCGAACTGCACCAGCAAAGGCCAAACAAGCAAACAAAGCAACCTTGCTAAGGTGAGGCATACTCCCTTAACTTTATCAAATGCCTCTGTATCTTTTAAAAGGAATCAACAACAAACCATATTAGAAAATCAATGCCGGCAAAATCTAAACCCAACAATGTAAAAAAGAAGATGTTCTTCAAAAACTCAATAAACAGCTATTAGCCTTTTTTTTTGCAGGTTGTAATCAATAAACAATTTCAAGTTACAAAAGCACATAATAACAGAAAAACATTGTAAAACATGTATTCTTAAATATAGTCAAACATGTAAAACTAACAACATTTTCTTGGCAGGTTAAATGTTCATTTAATGAAATATAACACAAAAACTCTTTTTCTTCTTTCTTTTACAAACTTATACATAATGGCATCAGGAAGACAAGTCACCTATGTGAAATCTCAAAGAGGAAATTGACTCCTAAAACACAGTGGCTCCCTTTATTGTAAGGAGGGATTAACTAAGCCCAGGAGTCATTGGAGGTGTGTGCATTATTACTCATCCCATTGTACAGGCAGAGCGGTTGCTCTTGGTGACACTTTTGAAAGGACCACAGAGCACAACCACTCTGCCTCTGCAATGGAGATAGAGGTTAGAGAAAGCATTAACCAAATGAAATAACTTGCATCCACCTCTAATGAACACTGTGGTGCAGTTTTAAAGGAGATATCCCAACACATTCCTATACAAGTACGAGTTCTATGCCCACAATCCACGCAGAATTATACAGAGAACAAAACAGGCAAGTAACCCCCAATGTGTAACACACCAAACATACTCTGATATTTACATTCCTCCTGAACTAACTGTTACTGTTACTAATGAAACCTTTCTTTTGCATGACAACAAAAACCCTCAGAAAAGAATACCAATCTTTAGCACACCCCATACACTAGTAAAATTGGAGACTAGTGATATTTGGATGATGGATGGGACGTTTAAATCCACATCCCATCCAGTCACCCAAATATTCACTATTCACACCTACATTAATAGCACTGTAGTTTCCTTAGTGTTCAGTTTACTCCTTGATAAGCAAACCTCAATTTACACTGAATTTTTAACAGTGCTAAAATCTAAAACACAAAACAAAGTCCTAGAAAAGTGATAATTGATTTTGAATTATCAATGATTAACACCATAGCCAAAATGTATCCCGAACCCAAATTCAAGGATTTTGTTTTTTCACTTTTCACAGGCGTATTGGCGACAAATCAAAAAAACATCCTTAGTTGAGGATTACATATCAGACAGTAACTGCAATTTGAGTTAAAAAAGACTAATTGCCTTGTGCTTTGTTCCTCCTGACTGTGTAGATGAATACTACACATCAATTACTCAATCTGGTTATTTTGCTACAAATGAAGACAAATTGGGGGCCCTACTAAATTACTTTGAGGACACATGGATTGGCCTTCTAAGCAGGTCAGGTTGCAGGAAGAGTCCAAGGTTTCCTGCGAAGTGGTGGAACTGTTACACGGCCTGTTTAGAGGAAGGAGTAAAGACCAATAATGTCATAGAGGGATGGCACAACGCCTTCATTAAATCAATCGGAAAACCTCACCCCTACTTTTATAATTTCTTGAAAATTTTGAAGAAGGAGCAAAATTTCCAAGAAATGGGAATAGCGCAATCATTGACTGGTAGTCTCAACCCATGAATTCCCAAAAGAACAAAAGAAATGTCCGAGAGACTATTGGGACAAATTCAACAGTTTTCGTTGATGGTGGCTTCAGACTACCTAGACAATATTGCACACATACAACATTTCTAGCTATCACTAACACCTATTGTATCTTACTTGCTTGTTTTGCAATTTCTTTTTAAATTAATTTTGCATTTTTCAAAACATTTTTCCAAATCCATAAAAAAGTCAGGCTTCCTACCTTCAGTTGCCTTCCTTCTTTGACTTTTCTTCTTTTGTAAAATTCTAAAGTTCACCAAGAGTCTGCAGCTCACCAAATATCCAAAGTGGTAAATCCATACTCCACTATCCAGTCCAAAGCTTGTGCAAAAGTATCAAAAGAGACACAGATTGGCATAGCCATATTTTACAGCAAACACACTGCTGCAAAATATACTGCGCAAACTAAAAAAATGCATCCCAAAAAGAAAATCCAGAAAAAAGAAAAAAGTTTGGCAAAAAACGCAACAAGAAATCCATTGTTGCAATCCTCTCTCCATCGATTTTCCGTCCAAAGTGTTACGAAAGTCAAAAATCCAAACTTTAACACCCATAAAAATCCTGCATTAAGTTAAAATCCATTAGCAAAAATTCCAAATTGTTCAAAACATCAGTTCGGCCATCCATGCCATCTGTGTTCTCCATAATTCAGAGTGCTCGAACATCTATGAATACTCTATTCTTTTTGTAAAAACGTGACGCACCAAAAAGTTAAAAAATATTGCTTCCTTTACACATTGGTTTAAAAGAAATTTTAAGAATTCTATCCACATACTTTCTTTTTTTAAACTAAAAGTGTAAAAAAAGAAATCCACCCGACGTGGGCCTACAACCGCTACCTGTATAGGAATGAAAATGTGGTTAAAAAATTCAAAACATACTTCCAAATACTAACATCTATCTAACTACCTCTCTCCTTACAATAAACTATGCCACCCACAATCTCTATTAAATAAAGAAAAATTGTCTTACCTGACTGCAGCTCTTCCCTGCTTCTGATCTTGACCGTGACACTCTACCAACTGTAGAAACAAACGCACAACAGAGTACGTCATCTGTAAAAGTAAAAAGAAGAAAAGGACAATTTCACCCGTTCACTTCAATGGAAAAATGTGGGAAATCTAAAAAATATGTTTAAAAAAATGTTCATGTACTCCTTTGGAAAAGTTATTATTTAAAAAAATAATATATAATTTAACATGTTTATATTTATGTTAAAAGAATATCTAATTCACTGTTATATATTTTTTTAAATACTTCTATGTGTCCTATTTATTTATTTTATTTAATAATTATAAATAAATGTCTTTTTATTGTTACCTTGTTTACTGTTTTTTTAAACTATTTGGAGTGTACACATAACCATTTTTATCTTTGTTTAAATATGTTATTAATTTATTATATAACAGCTATTCTTTCATAAATAATGTTTTTAAAATACTACTGACCCCTACCCCAAAAATCTATATTTGTATCATGACATGCCAGATTGTAAATGTTAAATCCTCATAATTTTTTATTTTAATTATTACAAATATTTCAAAATTATTAATATTATAAAATTAAGGGGCACATTACGATGGCGGGCGGAAGCACCACCGCCGTGCTGGCGGATGCAAAAACCACCAGTTACCGCCGGCATGCAGCAGTCCACACGCCCGTCCAATTACGATGCGAAAAGTAGGCCAAACACCGCCGGCAAGCCAGCAACACCGTCCGCCATCAAAGTGCGCCCGTACATGTAGCGGCGCAGCTCAACTGACACACACCGTCCGGACGAAACACGTCCCGCCCGGCGCATAAATTACGATGCCGCAAACAAACGGCTCCCACGGCCAAGAGACACCGTACGCCAAACCGAAGCGGTAACACGAACGCCGAGCACGGACAACGAAGAAGCGGCTCCCCGAGCATGAATCCAGCACTGCAGGCCCTCCCCATGCTTCTGCTGATGCACCACCAAGGACGCAACGTACCGCGGAGACGCAGGTAGGCACACACACAACAAGTGCACGCAAACAGCGCACACAGTGCAAGGGCGGAAAAAGCGGACAACCCCCACCAGCGCGTGTACACAACACATCCACCATTGCATCCACATATGACACACAGGCCAAATCGTAACATCGCGGAACACATGTGTACACACCACCTGGGACTAGTAACCAACCACCCCGTCACGGCCCCAAAGCGCCGATGACGCCGCCACACATGCGCACAACGCAGAGGCCAACCGCAGCGCCATGCATGCGTCGCACACAGACACAGGGACACAACCAAGCAGCACACACATCAGCCCCACCCCGAACGCACATGACACGTGACAGGCCGGCCACAGACATGTCCTCAACGCCCAATTCACGGACAACACCCAACGCCACACAACCGACGCACACATGTCAGTGAAGACACGCAACAGCAGGACACACCCCAGTGTAACAAACATGGCGTAGCACACAGCGGCGGCAACACCAACTAGGAGAAGCAGGGCCCCTTCAGGAAGAGGAACGCCAGTACCACACAGAAACACCCATACCACCCTGCACATATGAACAAGACATATAAAACGGAACACCAAAGAGCCCAGGGACCGACAACAGGTGGCCCAAGAATAACATTCACACACAAGGCCCAACGCAGAGTGGAAAGGCAGCCTGCCGCCCACACAAGGGAGAGCAGACAGCCCTGAATGACCTTCCATTCCAACTCCGAAACCACAGCCCTACGACAGAAGCCGGTGAATACAGCCATTGTCCAAGAATAGACCAACACAGGCATGCCGAGGAGACCGACCACAGGGCAGATAGCGCATATCACAGAAGCACACAACGGACGGGGAAGAAAGAAGAAAACACTCCCCCATGTCGGCCACATGCAAGTTAATTGGAAGGAGTCACACAGCACTGACCTTGAACTGTCTGAGAAGCATGTGGGAAGAGGGCCCGTGTCCTCCAAACAAGCCAACAGAACACAAGTCCTGTCTCCCTACGACTACACAGAGCTCACAGCAACCCCGGAGCGTGCACATTGCAGACTTCACACACAGCCGGAGCACACCACCTCAACGAACCGCTGCGAAATGGCAACCGCAACACACCTACCCAACTACGCCGAACAGCTCAAGCTGTACAAAACCAACCTGTGCCATACATTGGGATGCGATCTCCTGTCCCTGCTGAACGTAAGTTACCAACTGACTTACCGCATCACATTGTTCAGCTGCGTCATGCCCGTCTTCTACTGTCGGAGGTGTCCCTACCAGCATCCCGTCGAGATATGCCTCTCCAACCCGGCATGTCTGAAGGCGGACCTGCTACCACTACTCCTCCCTCTGGACGCACACGACAGGGCCTGCTCTGCCTATGGGGGCATGGCGTATGTGGCCAACATCGCACCCGCACTGAAATGGGACCACTGTGCCTCCACACGACGGATCATCGATAACAGCTACATCGAATGTCACCCAGCATGCCCCATCATGGTCCTCCAAGGGACAACTTACGAACAACACCTTGACAGCCACCATCCGCTTCATTGGCTGGCAAACATGTACACCACCAATGACATGGAAGCCCTGCTGGACGGCATCGCATACCTGACAACCTGTAAATACGTCGGACCACAACGCAGGTTCCCCGAGTGACCTATGATGTCCAACCCCGCACCCATGCTTAGCTTCCGCACGGATCTGGCCAGTCACCACCACAACAGCCATACCAAACGACCGGCAACTGTAACCACACCATCAACGACATCGCCATGACATCGGATATGACCGGGACATGCACACTGTTCCCCATCACATCCAGGAACACCGCATGCATCGTGGGAGGCAGTGGCATGGGCTCTGTGTATCGCACCCACATGGACGGAACTGCACGAACAACCAGGACACGACATGGATCCAGCGCCCATGGACACACACACCGCTCAGTGGACATGAATAGGTCGCCTGGAGTCTGTGGGTGCTGCACCCCTCCCACCCCCGCCCCGGGAATCCCATACCAGGACCTTTGCATGGACGACAAGTGCATACAACAACAACACGACCCCAGTGACTGTGACATGTCCAGTAACCACCACAGTGCAACAACAAGTGGCACGCCGCTGCATGCACGCAAGCACATGCCCTGATGTCATCTCACATGCACGCGTGCATGAGGAACAACCGCAGCACACCTGTCACATGGAACTGAGATGGACTGTGCCCATGATGCCAAGCGGTCTGGTAGGCTACATGTATACCGTCTGTGTCAAAGTCCGCAGCTCCGCAGCTATACGTAAATGTACATTAGCACAGCCTTGGCCAAGCAGATGTCACTCTGAAGCCCACATCCCACATGCAACAGCCAATCACATGTAACCCCACACCCTATCCCATTTGCAATCATGCTCAGTATATCCTCAACATGTATTCCGCTGCCAGTAGTGTCCACTATACTGCATCACAGAGGACAGAAGACTCAATATAATGTTTGAAACCAAAACTGTCTCCGCTGACTCATTTCACAAGTACGAATGAGAGAGGATGAGAGTATGTGAAGTACACGGCAGTCGTGACATGACCATGTAGTCCACTGGTATTGGATGTCAACGCAAATGAGTAGCACTACTGTGGAAGACACACATGTGTCGTGTGAAGTCGTATGGACGCAGTGCTCAGGTGGGTGGGTGCGACGGGTAGATGCGCACATGCCAAGTTGGAGCACGCCGTGTTGGGAGGGGTCATGAACAGTACACCACCGCTTCCCTGGGCATTGTGAGAGGACACCTGTCGGGGGGGAGTGAACACGTGTGTGCACAGCAGCCGGGCACACGTACAAAGCGGTACCAGGCGCACCTCAGCCCACCCTCTGTGGACAAGCTGGATCCTGTTGTGCGCCCGCCATGCCCCTGACAAGGCACACACAGCCCCAATCGACCAGGTGTAACCCCAACATAGTCAATCCGCACAGGCGATACAGGGCACGGGATGGCAGTGGAGCATGGTGTGTGAGAGGTCTCCTCGCGCTCCTCCTGGTCATATCACGCAGGCAATAGAACCTCAACGTCTAGCATGGCACAAGTCAGATGGAAGTGTAGGGGGACGCACCACAGCACGAGCAGCACTGACGTCACGGGAGGTGGCTCGCACCATCCCATCCATTGCCCATCATACCAACCACGCCACATGCCATTGCAACTAAGTGCAAGCGCGTGCGCCACCACCCCCGAGCCCTCCCCAGAGAGGCCAAAGAGTGAATGTGTGGGCCATCAGCCACAGACGGACGCGGCCTGGCCGCAAGGGCAGCCACAGCCACTGGGTGTCGCAGGTGGCGGATCCGGAAGGCGAAGACTGTGATGCATAGTCCATGCAGGCCGGGTCTCCATTTGGGGCACCACGCAGGTGGACGGCGTCCCGCAACACATCATACCCTGAGACAGCCCACTCGTGCGACTGGACCCACACATACACTCCTTGCCCTCTCTGGTGCGAGCTTGGGGCTGCCTGTGCAAGCGCTAGCCTCGCAGGTGAGCATGCATATTGGGGGAGCGAGGGGAGGACATGAGGGCTGGGGCGAAGATGTCTGTATCACTGTCAGTTAGTACAAGGGATGACCCAGATGTGGAAAGGAAGAGACGTGTCCCGTGTGTACTGCAACTAGTCGCCAATGCAACTACACCCCCATGTCCGGAATGTAAGCCCGCACCTAGGCCCGCCCATCCGCCACATCGAACATACCACCAGCACGACAACCTTCCCATTCGAAACACTGACTGGGGGTGGCGACCAGTGTACAATCATGTGTAGCCTACCCACGCGTACATGTGGGCCCTCCATGATCCATGTCACCTGCGGCAAAGTCATGACATGCGCAATGAGGGAAGTGAGGAGAGCTGCCCGCCCCACGCGCAGAAGGTGCATCAGCTCCACAGACCCAGCAGCGAGTCCAGCAGGGGTCACATGTGCAGGGGCAGCTGTGCCTGGTGTGAAGGCACATGCATATAGACAGCACATCGACCAATGTGTAGTCTGCCCACATCTACAGTCCATCATCATGCGGACATAGGAATTGAACACAGGGCAACACATCTTAGTGGGTGCACCCACCGTGACCAACAATGCGCAATCATCGACGTACCCGCCCTGTGCATGGCCCCCCACCCAACGGAGGCACATCCAGTGCCACCATCCCACACACACAAGCCTTCCACGGAACATGCTGTGTCCAATGGTCAGTACAGAGTCAGCGCCCATCTGGTGGATCCTGAACATGAGACACATGCACACACATGCCAGCTCCCACTATGTACGTCTGCCACCTGGCACGTGCAATGTAACCTCTCACCTGTGACGTGTGACTGCAAGCACACAGCCGTCTTGGCATGGGGCTGTCAATGTGGACACCTGTCAATGTTTCGGGAGGTGTGATCCGTACAGTGCTGTACATAGGGTGCAGTGCTGACACCTACTACTGTCTCATATCCCCTCGTGCCACAGGTCCCACTTGTTTTGGCCGCTCAGCCTGTGCCCACATCGTCGTCGTCGTGTGCCATACTCATCCAGCCTCGGAAGCAGTTCCATGCTCAGCAGACATTCATGTTGCCGTGGCGTTGCCGCT
The DNA here is from genome assembly GCA_963921515.1 of Calotriton arnoldi. Classification (NCBI taxonomy): domain Eukaryota; kingdom Metazoa; phylum Chordata; class Amphibia; order Caudata; family Salamandridae; genus Calotriton; species Calotriton arnoldi. The sequence goes on from CAWUFW010006644.1 coordinate 996,404, forward strand.
TGACGAATATGCAGTCAGTCCCCATCAGCACGCCCGCAAGTCATTGGGGCCTAGATCCCCATGTGCATGCACATGGCAGTGGTTTGTATCACTAGCCATTGCCATTGTTGGGAGACCTGTGTAAGTGTATTGTGGCCGTGCTGTCCCAGCTTGACAGCTGGGCTGTGGCTCATGTGCTTGCTCAGTCATGTCAGTGATGTGTATGCGAAATTGCTATGTGTTGTGTTGCTTTGACATGTGTCCTCTGCCATTTTCCCTAGGCGGAGACCGAACATTGACCGCCCATACCAATTGCTGACGGACATGGACGATACAGAGGTTATCAGGAAGTTTCGGCTGGACAGGCCAAGCCTGCATCGACTGTGTGCCATGTTAGAACCCCATCTCCGTCCCCGCAGGGTGTATCCGACTGCTGTCACCCCCACGGCTAAGGTGATGGCCGCCATGCATTTCTTCGCCACTGGGTCATTCCAGCACACAGTGGGCAGTGGAGGAGGGATGTCCCAGCCCATGTTCAGCAAGGTGCTGAGGGATGTACTGGCAGCCATGATGCTGTACCGAAACAGGTACATCCGCTTCCCCAGGGCTCGTGAATTGGCGGCAGTGAAGGGTGCATTCTATGCCCTTGGCAGAATCCCACACGTCGTTGGAGCCATTGACTGCACACATGTTGGCCTTGTTCCACCACAGGCCACTGAGCACCTGTACCGCAACAGGAAGCACACGCACTCCCTGAATGTGCAAGTGGTGTGCCTTGCGGACATGGTGATCACCCACGTGTGTGCAAAGTTCCCAGGCTCGGCCCATGACGCATACATAATGCGCAACAGCATCTTGCCACGACTGATGTCCAATCTGCAACAGGATCGTGGCTGTATTGTCGGTGAGTATGTGGAGTGGTGTAGCGTGCTGGTTGTGCGATGCTGTCCCCTGTCCAGTTGGAATAGCAACGGTTCTCTGTGTCCCTCACACCCAGGTGACTCTGCGTACCCGAATGGGGCATGGCTGCTCAGTCCATTGAGGAATCCTCGCACCCCAGCAGACGATCGCTACAATGAGGCACATGGGAGGACCAGACGTGTGGTCGAGCGTACCTTTGGCCTCCTCAAGTCCAGGTTCAGGTGCCTGGACCGCACCGAGGGTGCGCTGGCGTACTCCCCACAGAAGGTGTGCCAGATAGTGGTGGCGTGCTGCATGCTGCACAATCTGGCCATTCGGAAGCAGATCCCCCTCATTGTGGATGACGGAGATCAACCAGGGCCCCAGCCCGCAGACCAGGACAGCTCGAGTGAGGAGGACAGCGGAGAGGAGGAAGCTGGGAATGTGCGCCAGCAGCTCATCGCCCGCTACTTCACTTAACGGTGAGTGTCCATGTACGACGGCTGATGTGTCTGTATTTGTGCAGGTGTGTGTGTGCTGTGTCAGGGTGGCCTTTTGTTCACTGCGTGCTGTGTGTCAACGCTCCATGCCCAGGTTAGTATGCCACTGATGGTGGCTGTGGCATTGTGCCCTATTGCTCTGTGCGATGTGTGTACATTGCTTGTAGTTGTTGACATGTACTGTGTGATGGGTGTGTGACACACTCATTGAATGTGCTCCTGTTCTGTCTCCCACCCCTAGGTCCCTACAGGCCCTCCGGTTCCATTGCCATGCCACGCATCAGGTGCCTTTCCGCCCAAGGTGGCCGTTGTATTCCGTACAAATAAAACACAGGGCACAAACAGCAGTTTGTGTAAGAGGTGCATTTATTTCAAACTGTGACATGTGATTGTGTGTAAGGTGATGACAAAAGTGGTGCGTGCAGTGACAATGAGCTGTCGGTCATGGCTGCGTGATGCTCAGGGTGTACCCACTGGTTCTATGTCCATAGTCCAACACACACATGCCATCCAGATGGCTGTGTGGAGTGGGATCGTAGTCCAAGTCAATGCAGTGGCTGGTCAAGGAAGGCTGGCGGAAGGCTGGCTGGCTGCCTCACTTGCGTTTGGAGCGTGCGAAGTCCTCCCGGGAGATCTGTTTCCACTTCGGACGGCCCCTTCCATGTTTGCGAGGGGGGGTGCCTGCTTGCGACATGCTGGTGGTTGAGGTGTGATCACTGGCTGTGGACGCAGGGGAACTGGACACTGCTGCTCCACCCTGCGCCCCGGCAGGTGGTGGCGGAGGGGAGCTGCTGTCCCTGGCTGTGACCTCACCGCCACCACCAGCTGTCCCATGAGGTCCACGATTTGGCCCATACGGGCGTCCATGGACCTCAGCACCCCCAGCACCTCACGCGTGTCTGAAGCAGACCGGACCCATTGTCCTTGGGCCTCTTCATAGGCCCCAAGGACTCTGGCCATGTGAGGCAGGGCATGGCTCCCAGGGGAGGCTGGCGTTTCCCTGACCCTGCTCCTCCTACCAGTCCTGCTGCCACCGGCCTGCCCACTAGCCACATTGCTCACCACGGTCCTCGCTGTGGCTCCCAGGGTGGATCCAGTCGTCCGGGCCACCACCTGCGCTGGGGCTGGTGCCAGCAAAGACGTGGCGGTGGTGGCGGCGGTGGTGGTCGGTGCAGCGATGGTGGCGGTTGCGGCAGTGGTAGTGGCCACAATGACCGTGGGTGTGGCCGCAACGACAGTGGCAGCAGGGGGCTGGGAATGTTCAGCAGCCCTGGATGATGGGTTGGTGGGTAGGAGGGGTCCTGGGGAGCGGCTGGGCCCTGCCACACCAGGTGGGCCTGCTTGGTTGTCCGTGTCCGAAGAGGAGGACAGATCCTCCAGATCTGTCCTCGTTGGGGGCTTGTAGGCTGGCTGTGCTGGCTGCTGTCTCCATCCCCAGCATCCGGCAGTTCGTCACCTGTGGAGGGAATGAGATTTGTTATTGTGTTGCACCTGGCGAAGTATGTATTTGTCGTCTGACATTGACAGTTCGTGCAATCTCGTACATGGGTTTCCCGGAGGCGTGTGTGTGGCTGTAGCATCTGTAGTTGTGTGTGCTTGGCAATGGGACTGTGTGCTGTGCACATGTGGCATGGGACGGATTGGCCATGCCGATGGGTGTGTTGCTGTGCCCCTACTTATTGTGACACTGGTGTATGCGGGCTCCTGGCCCATCCTGGGTCTGGTTTGTACTTTGCTTTTGGGGTTCAAATGGAACGCTTAGGAACGCATATGGCAACATGGGGGCCATGCCCCGGATTCGCATTTGGGAGGGAATATGCTTTTGGGGTACATGCTGTGAGCCATGGGTGCCGAACGTGACATGTGTTGTGGCAGCATGACAGTGCATGGTTTGAGGTGTGTGCATGCTTGACATGGCCTGCATATTTGCTGTCTGTTGTGATTACTGGACATGGCATTGGACGCATCGTTATGAGTGAGTGATGGTTGTGTGCCAGCCAACGTATTGCAGTTGTCCCATCTCCTTGGTGTGCGTGCTGCCCTGTGCCATGTGCATCACTGCAGTGCTCGGGGGGGTGTGGCCCATGTTGTGTGTTGTTGCTCACAGTGTGTCGTGCACTTCATTGACTTCTGGCACATGGTTGGTCATGGGCATGTATCTTAGCGTGACTGCTGTATGTGTGGCAGCTGTGCGGATGACATGCCTTTCATGAGACTGGGGCTGACGGATGGGATGGATGGTATGTTGTTTGTGCATGGTGTGTCTGTGTGTTTGATGGGTTCAGTGGTGTTCGTGTGCATTTATGTTGTTCCGCTCTGTTGCGTCTAGTGTTGTTTGTCTTACATAGGCGTAGTTGTGGGTGTGTGGTTGACAGGCAGTAGGGGCTACATGGACAGGACTTCAATGGTGTTTCGGTTGTGTGTGATGAGTTGCACAGTGGCTGCCGTGTGGTACTATATTCAGTGTGGCTTGTGCATGCAGACGTGGCTCCTTGGGTGTTGCTATGTCTGTGATGGGTCATGTGGGGTGTGAGTCTGTTGTTCATGTCCGTGTGCACATTGTTCACTTGTTCGTGACGGTGGGCGGTGCTGCGTGTTCGTCTGCTACGTGACATGTCCCATGTGTTGGTCGTGTTATGGTCCTCATGCCTCCAGTAATCCAGCCCTGTCCAGTTTCCCACCTGCAAGTTGTTCGTGCGTGCACTGTACTGGATGCCACATGGCTCTTAGCGGGGGTGCTCCATGTTGCAGGTCTGTGGGGGTGGGGGTGTTGTGGGTCGTGGGGGTGGCTGGACACCCACTGACACCGATTGCTGTGGACCGTGATGTCTGCCTTTCGGCTGTCGTTGTGCACTGCGGTGGCTGACACGTGGCTGTGGGGGATGCTCCTCCTTGCTGTGCTGTGGGACTGGGGCCTGGTGTGTGTTGTACTTGGGCTGTCCACCCTCCCACCCACTGCACTTTGTGTTCCTGCCACTTACCTGTTACTTGTCGGTTAGTGCAGCTGTGGCGGACACATGGGTGTGGTGGGTGCTCGTTGTGGCGCTTCTGGCATATTTGTGGACCTGTTGGTGGTTACGTGGCTGGCTTAGTGTACACATGTCCCCACGCATCTTACAGTTGTTCGGTTTGGGCTGTGTGTGGTAGTGTCTGTTGCATGTGTGTGTGATGTGTTGTGTATTGTGTGCTGGACATGGGGGTGTTTGTCCCTGGGAGCTGTGGCATGGTGGTAATGCATGTGAGTACATAGCGGTGTGCTGGTATACATTAGTTTGTACTTACCAGCCTCCACTCCCTGCTAATCCGGCGAGGATCTCCGGATGTATTACGACTCGCACCTTCTCCTCCCACGCTTTGAAGGTCTTAAAGAGCGCGGGATTCCCTCCGCCAGTGACGGCAGCCAGCTCTCTGTTTTTGCCCTCCTTCTTCTTGACCAGGCTCTTTACGTCATTCCAACGTTTGTTAATCTCGACTCTGTTCCTGGGCAGGGTCCCGACTGCATTGACCTGGTCTACGATCCGGTTCCACATTCTGTTTCTGGTGGCTAGTGGTGTGTGCTGGACCATGTTCCCATAGATTTGTGGGTACACCTTGATGATCTCGTCGACCATGACCGTCAGCTCCATGGGCGTGAACTTGGGCATTCTTTGTGGTGCCATGATGTTTGTGGTGCTGGATGCGGTGTGTGTTGTGTAATATGCAGGGGGTTTGTGGTGCCGGTGTTTGGTGGTGGTGGTGGTGGTGGTGGTGGTGGTGGTGTTTGGTGGTGGTGGTGGTGGTGGTGGTAGTGATGTGTGCGTTTCTGTGGTGTGCTGCTGTCCTTGCTGTGTCACTGTGTCCTCTCCTCTCCTCTCTGGTTTGCAATGTAGCAAGGGGTTGTGGTCTGTGGGAGTGCTGCTTTTGTACTCACCTATGTGGGTGTGTCCTCATGGTCTGTTGTTTTCAGGTGTGTTGTGTCTGGGGTTCTGGCCTTTGTATCTTTTGTTTGTCCGGGGGGGTGTTTTCGGGATGTGTACTGTGCTTGTGTATTTGTGCGTGCCTTGCTGTGTGGACTTGTTGGCCATGTTGTGTGCTATTGGTTTTGTGTGCGGATGGTTTCTGTGCAGGTACGTTGGCGCCATGGCTTCTGCCGTGTCGATTCTCATCGGCGTTGTTTGCGCTGGCGGGCGGTATATTTGTGGTTTTTCCGCGCTCATGTCGGTGCGATCGTAATTTCACGTGCGGTGTGTCGGCCGTGAGGGCGGGCGGTTTTGTGTTGTCGTGCGTGTTTCCGTCCGTGGCGGGCGGTTTGACTCCGACTCGGACGTTGGCGGGCGGTATTTTGTGTGCTTTTTCCGCCGATGGCGGTATTCGGTTTGTGTAATCGTAATGGCGTGGTCGGTGTTCAGGCGGTGTGTGCGGGTGGATTTTTGCCGCTTCCATGCCTGGCGGAATTATTTACGCCGGGTATCGTAATGGGCCCCTAAATTACTAAATATGTATTGGAATTTATACCCAAGTATTAATACACTCCCCTAAGCAAAACCCCTATTTCCCTTACATCCCATTCCAACGAAAAGGTGTCACACCTTGATATGTATTATTTGTAATTATTATTAAATTATTTGAGAATAATATTAAATGTAATATGTATTAATACCCAGGTATTAAAATGTATACCCAAGCATTAATACACTCTCCCACCCAACCCCTTATTTCCCTTGCATCCCGTGCCAGAGAAAGGATGTCACACCCCAATAAGTATTATTATTTTTAATTATCATTAAATTATTTACAAATAATATTAAATGTAATATGTATTAATGCTCAAGTATTAAAATTAATACCTGAGTATTAATACACTCCCCCACCCAAAACCCCTATTTCCCCTGCACCCCCTGTCAAAGAATAATAATAAGACCAATATTACTATTAAATACAATACTACTATAAATTATTTGATAGTGCACTTACCTTAATTCTCGTTGTAATAGCATGCATTGTAATAGCATATGCGTTGTAATGGCATGCGTTGTAATAGCATGCGTTACAATGGCACTTTCACTGTAATGGCTGACTTGTAAAGGCATTACGATGTAATGCCTGCGTTGTAATAGATGTTTCCCTCATTGTGGTGATTTCTAATGGTTATTTTATATTGCGATTTTAATGCAGGGTCATAAGACTTCCTCCAGTTCCTTCCAAGTTTCTTGAAAGGTTGCTATTAAACCAGGGTGCTCTTTCAGTGTTCAGTTGAGGCCTTGGTCTGGATTTCGGAATACATTAGTCTGATAACTGTTCAATCCAGTTTTCCCATTGTTGGTAGGCCTCCTCTGGAGGTGAGGTAGCTCGCAGAGTTTCACTTTGCAGAATTCTGTGGAGTTCCTGAAATACTCCGCAAAATTCAGCGGAATTCCACGTGCGGGGAGAGGATTGCTCTGCATCTCTACACACACAAGCCTTACATGTGAACGTCCAGCCACCAGCACTTATTGCACTGACCGAATGAAAGGCAGCTAGGAAGTGCTCATGCTGTATTGTTGCTTTGTGCTACTTTTAAGGGTTGTGTAACTAATTGTGCTGGTTTGATTAAACTGTGCATGGGACTACTGCTATTCAACATGATTAACCCCACTGATGCAGTCTTCCCATGCACAGACTTGAAGACACAAACTGCTTCCCTCACTTAAAGCTCCATCCGAAGCAGCACAGTGCAATGCTTGCACAGTTCACTCTGCCTGGCCAGCATCCCACGAACAGACACGAGTCACTTACCACTATGTGCGCCCCAGCCAGCTTCAGGGGCTTGATAAGCAGGGACTGGCCATGACACCATTGTATAGCAGCAGCACAAAGGCCATGGTGAAGGCGGTGACCAGCAGCAGCATGGCGGGAGCGGGCACCTCCAGGTCCCGCTTGTTTACCTCCACCCCTCGGCATAAAGGGAGCTTGGTGTGTACATCAAGCTGGCATGAGCAGACCACAGTTGGCTACTCCCTCTGACAGGGAGAAGGCGGCGTTCAATTCTTGGCTCCTCCCGCCAGTGAAGAGCATTGCAGAAAGTGAAACCGCAGACACCGGAAGTGAGGCGGTTGCTGAAGCATCATGAGAATTGGGCTGTACTTCAACCAGCGCTTGTGTTGCAGGTCGGTTTTTCTTCACCTAAAGCTCCGCAACACAAGCCCTCCTTGGCCCCAGAACCGTGAAAAGAAGGGTGGGCGCCATTAAAACTCCTTCATGTGGTGGAGCTGGAGTTTTTTGCTGAATTCCGCACTCCAAGCAGAGCGTGTAGTGGCAAAAACTCTGTAAACTACGCCCACGGAGCGGAGTTATGCACCCACCCTTATTATCCATTCGGTGTGGGGTGGGAGCCTCCAAGGCCTTGGCCCAAATGCCGGGTGTAAGGTTGGACCAGCTCCTAACCAGTCTTACGGTGATATTAGATGGCACTCGCGTTGATGTCTTTATGAGAGTGAAAGGGATAAAATAGTGGTCTGACCATGGTACAGGGATGGGTGTGTTAACCTGAATCTTTGGGTCATTAGAAAAAATGGGATCAAGGATGTGTCCTTTGTCATGAGTGGTGGTGCCTACTTGTTGGGTAAGTTGCATGGCTTCTAGGTCTTGTAGTAGTCTCTTAGTTGAGGAGTTGTTGATCTCATCTAGGTATATATTGAAGTGCCCTAGCTTGGTAATGTGGCCTTTTCCCACAATCAGGCTAGCTAGAGAATCTGGAAGGGCCTTAATGAATGTGCTGCCTGAGCCTGGAGACCTATAGATGAGGACTCCCGTGAAGGTGCATGTAGGGGAAAGAGTAATCACAAATTGCAAGATATCATTCCGTCATAGTGAAGGGTGTAGTGATACATCTAAGCTCTTCTTTAAGTATAATGGCGATGATGTCTCCTGTTTTGCCTACCCAATCCTGTTTACAAATTTGGTATCATGTGAGTAAGGTCTTTACAATATTGGGGGCGGAGCTCTCCTTGAGCCAGGTCTCTGTAATGAACAGTACATCCAATTGTTCCTCCTCTAACAGCAGCCTAATCTCTATTTTATGTCCTGGAAGAGACCTACTGTTAATTAACCCCATCCTCCAAAGTTCCTTATTCCCTTGGGTGAATTGTATTGTTTTATTGTGCTTTACGTGATCCTTTAAATCAAAGTTGCAATGGTCACATACCTCTTTACTTCCTTCCGGCATGTCTGGCCTGAGTGTAGATGTACACTGTGACCCCGGAGGCAGCCTAAGCAGCAATAGCTCTTCTGCATTGTATTTGATATGGCTATGGGTGTGGGGGGGGGGGTATTGGCAGGGTTCTTGGCCCCTGGGCATGTTCAGGCACGGACGGGCGCAGACGGGTGCAGATGGGCTTGCCTGCACACCCTCACCCCAACTGCCATAAAAGGACGTAGCTGGCTGACAACTAGAGCACGAACCTTCCAGCAACTCTATGATATCGAGGGTACAGAGGTCCTCCATGGTTGAGTGCTAATGCCCCTCACCGTCCTGATATAAATGAACAGGGAACGTTCCCCCACCCCTTTGCAGCAGTTTTTCAGAAATGTCATAAAATTCAATTTTACAACGTTTTTTAAAAGGCCCCACATTTAATTTAATTGATTTTTTGCAGCCTCACACTGTGTCCCATAGGGGTCTGATGGATCTTGGAGGTACACCAGGTGTTATTATGTAGCTTTTCTTAAATTTAAGTAGTGCCCTGTCAAGTAAAACATTTAGTTTATCTTTGGGTATATTATTTTTATGATGATGTTTTTGATGATAAAGAGGGTGATGATGATGATGATGATGACTTGTATTGCATTGACTAGACTAGCCAAGTAGGGCTGTCTTCCTTCTTATGTTCATTGCTTGCAGGTGCACAAGACAAGATAGAGACTGAGAGGGAATTAAGTCTGTGAATTAGCTGACACCAGAATGCAGAGACCTCTCTGGTAAGTGCTACTGCTTGTGCTACTAACCAGCAAGATGTAAAGAAGATGTATCCAAAGAAAGAAGCTCCTGTCAAGAAAGGGGCCAGTAAGGACAAGTCTGTTGCCACCACTGGCATCAAACCCTCATCCTTTTTCCGCCAATGTGCTCAGTGCTGAGTACCTGTTGCACCCTCTTCTAGGCAGGAAGATGTTGGGACGAAGGAAGGAGGAAGGAAGGAAGGAAGGAAGATGTTGGTTTAACAATGGTAGTATCACCAACAGTGGTTTCAATCTTTTAAAAAAAACAAAATCCTGCACCATCCATCATCCCTTCCACAGTCAAAGCACACTCTAGGGAAAGTTAATTTCAACCATCTACTAGAATAACTTACTTTGATTTTTGTTCTAAACGAAAGCTCTCCTACCCAGTTTGGGACTTCTTTACACTTATGCTGCATCGGGCCACATTGCAGACTGCACCATTTACTGCAAGAAAGCGCATCATGGGAAGCCAGGTGGGCATTATGGAACCAGGGGCTAATTGCCCCACATGAAAAACCAACAGGCAATCACGTGGAAATAGCACCTTAAAAGAATAGCTGCTGTGGAGTAGAACCTGAAGTTGAATGGATAGAAGGAGATGGTGATGAAGAAGACATCATCCTCATGCAAAGCCATTACCTGCAGGAACCTCAGCATGGCACAAGGAAAAGAGGGGCCACCCCAAAGCATCCAAGCAGCCTGCTCATTGTAAATCACTTGAGGTGGGATCATCACAAAGAAAACAAATACGAAAATTCACTTTGAAGTGTTTGTTCATCAAGGATTTGCCATACCATCGAACCCATGAGTTGGTCCATTTATACAATGGAAAACTGTCTAAAATGTTAACGCTTGACCTCCTCCCTTTTTCTTTGGTGGAAGGAGCAATGTTTCAAGAATGTGGATTGTGAAGACCTTTTCCCAAAAATGGGAGATTCTAAGCTGTACCTATTTTTCAACATCTGCTGTGACACAGCTGCACCATCAAGTGTTGGAAGTGGTTGGTGAAGCAATGAATGAGAAGGCTGTGCAGTCCATCCATCTTGTAACAGATATGTGGACCATTTGTTAAACTACAGATTTCTCATGCATCACTGCACCTTAGGTCTCCTTCAAGGGGGTTTAAGCAAAGCCTAGCCATTTGTTTTATCATTGTTGATGCTTTTCAAGGCATTCATCGGAATACAACAGTAGTGGACAAAACACATACAGTATTCATCACTGAACAATTCAGTACAAAAGTCTATGAATGGTTTAAACCCAGATGACTCAGCGTTTGATTTGTTGCCACTGACAATGGCAGCAATATTGTAAAAGCCATTGACTGACAGATGGTACTTCAGAGTGCTATCTTTAGCTCATTGCATCAACCTAATTGTGCAGAGCTTCCTAAACAAAGAAGTAGTCAACAACATAATGATTACCCACTGCACAACTTGCAAATATTTCAGCCATTTCTTTAAAGTTCGGAAGAAGTTGAGCATCATGCAGCATGCTAATAGAGTCCCCTAAAAGCCTTCATACAAAAGATCCTAATCTGTTGGAATTCCACCTTCTACAAGCTGCATGCTTGTTTGAGCAGTACATGTGTATCAATAATTATGTCATACAAAGGAGAGGTGGTGCAACTGCCAAAGCCATGACAATGGAGATTGAAAAATGGGGGCCAGTAGAGTGCCTAATCCTAATCATAGTGCCTTTTGGCATTGTAACATGCAAAGTCAGTAGGGATGTAAGAAATTCACATAATTTATTTTTGCATAATTCTGCCAAATTTTGGCATAATTATGTGAACTTATGCATAACTATTAAATGTAAATCTATAATTTTGTGCACTATTAAATTCATCCTCATATCAATTTTTGGCTTGAGGCACATATAACAAAAGCACCATGAACTACAGCCACTCGCGTTCCATTGTTTCTGTGCATTCACTGTAAATTTTTACATCTAAGGGTGCCAAATTATGCAAAGCAGGCAATAACGTGGTTTGGGGAATTTTGCATAAGAAGCTTAATGTGAAATTCCCAATATTACACAAATTATGGCAGTAATTTAAATTTCACCCAGTACTAGAAGTCAGTAAGGAGGATTCTGCCATGAGCTATAATATGCCATTGTTGCACATGCTTCAGGGCCATTTGCATGAGGTAGAAGAATCATGTAACAATGTTAATGAAGAAATAGCTCCTTTAGTCAAAAGCTTAATCCTTCATCTGAATGCAAAAAATGATTGCGCCTTCCGAACAGTACACCTGTGCCACTACATTAGGTCCACCGTACAAAAAAGGGCTTTCCACTTTCATTCCTTTTTTAGCACTGGATGTCTCTATTTACAAGATTTTGGTCCTCAGGAAATCGAGTGAATTGGAAAATTAACTATTCCAATTCGAAGGCATAGAAGAACTGAAACGCAGGCTTCAACCTCTGGGAAGCATGGTAGTGAGTCTGAGTCCAGAAGCATGTCACAACTTAGAAGTAGAACACGCCAGTGGGAATGCAATTGCCATTGAAAAACACATACTACTAAATCTACAGTACCAACTGCATCACTTCCAACCTTTTATTAATATTTCAGGATGAAATCAAATGTACAGGTTCGGGAAACTCAGAAACAGCAAATGGCAGTAACCTATGAGAATAGAGAAAATGGTACAAAACGACTTGGGTGACCAAAGAGAAGTCTACTTGGATGATGGTCATTGACCTATTTGCATGAGAAAATTGACAGGGGCCCGCACTCAGCAGACTGGCAATAAAGTATTTAGCATGTCCTGTGGCCAGGGTATCCTTGGTGTGGGTTTTCAGTGCTACTGGTGCAATTGTCACATAGAAAGACCAGTCTCTCTCCTTGAAATGTGGTTAGACCGATGATGGTCAGATTGAATGAACATTTCAATTCCAAAAATTATAAGGCTCTAGAAGACACGACAGTGGATGAGGGTAATTTCTCAGACATCAGAAGTGTGAAAAGTGATGAACCTCCAGAAGACCTCACTGAAATTGAATATGTACTGTATATATTTTGTAATATCTGCAGCAAGGCATATCATCGGGATACCATATGAGTTGATAAACCCTGTATGGACTGATGAAACTAACAATTTAAGTAACTGTTTAATCATCATCAAGGCATCTTACTGAGATTAAATTAAAAATAAATGTGAATGATGGACATAATTAACAATCATTTTTTCTTGTGATTAATACCTTATTAAAATGCTTAATTTCTTAATTGCGTTTTTGTTGCTTTAAAGAATTTGGCTACCATAACATAATGAGTGTGAACATATTTGGGAAATAAATACTCTCTCATATAGAAGAAATTGGTTAAACAGAAGGAATAATTGACCCAATATTTACCTGGGTGTAATTTCCCCACCATAGTTCACAGCATAAACAAGAACAGGGATTTGGGAATAGAACAGTGTTTGTCGGGCTTAACAAAGAGCACTGCACGTAATGGGACATCTTTGTGCAGGAAACAAAATATCACAATATTCAGTGGTAAGCCAAGGATGGGAAGTGTGTACTTTCTTTCACAATCAGCAAATGCCATAGAGAATTAACCTACTGACTTAACCACTTTAAGACTTGAATGCTCATCTTTATCATCCATTACGCTTTCTTAATTCAATTACTATGTACACTGTGTTGATTTATGCTAGTGTCTGTCTTGGATTTTTCACTCTTTATGTATTTTTTAGTTTCATGTTGCAGAATACTTTTGCTGGATCACCTACTCCATTCAGAATAAAATGAAACTCCCCTGGTAAGAGAGCTCAGGCAGAGTGAGAGTACATAAAGGGCAATGGATGGAAAATTGGGCAACCTCTTTGTTCTTTGTAATGGGCTCGACCTCCTGGTTTAGTGGGGATACTACAATAAACAGTAAAGAAATTTCTAATAATAATCTATTAAGAGATTGTGATGTTCCATAAAATAAATATTAATAAAAATAACAGCCACCCACTCCACCTGCAACAGACTCACCCCTCCCAAAACCCTAAACAACCTAAAACTCCTTCTGTAGTTCTACTGTTTCCCAACTCTCCCCACCCACTCTATCATTAAGAGATCCACCCGTTCCCTAACTCTAAAAAAACTATTTCCAATATTCCTACCCATTCCCAAATTCACTTCACCCACTTCTCCAGCAATAGACCCATGCCATTCCTTTTGAAAATATCCCTCTAAAGTGTCCATTTGTTTCCTAATGTCTTCCTGTCTCTTCCTATGAGTCTTTAGGACTCTCGGAGCTTGTGAGGATGGACCTCCATGGATTTGGTGTTGCTTAGGTTGCTGGTGGAACTGAATGCAGGGGGCTGCAAGGGTGTGTGTCTCGACTGCCCATGGTGGGTGTGATGTTAAACAGATGACTGGGATATGTGCATTGCAACCATTGCTGCCTCCACTTCTTCCTCCAGGTCCTCCAGCTATTGAAAGCTCACTGTGTTTGCCTTTTAGCTGCAGCTGAGTGGCTAACTCATGAAAGGCTTTTTTCTTTGGGCCATATTCCTGGGTCTGGCCTTAGCAGGAGCAGGATGGCCTAAAAAAAGAAGACAATGACATGACAATTGTACCCACAGCAAACACTTGGTAGTATATTCTCATTTAGGGGCATATTTATCATTCAGTTGCATCTCCCTTGCGCCATGCAAGGGTGACGCAACAGCGACACAATTGCTAAGTTAGATTTCTCATGCGACGCAAGATCTCCTTGTGTGGCTGTGAGTGACTTGATATAACCAGAGTAATGCAATGCAGGGCAAATCACAGCATTTCGTTACTCTGCCCCAGGGAGATGTTCCATGGGTGGAGCATAGGTGTTCCCACACATCCACCCATGAATTTTTACGCATTCCCATATTTACCATTACTAGTAGACCTGGGAATGCGTCAAAATGCTAGGCCTTCCCAGATGAGGCGTAACAAGGAGAAGTATCTTTATTTCTGCTTGTTATTTCCTTTTTCTATGTGTGCTGCACTTTGCAGCACACATAGAAATAGGAAAATGACTCAGAGGATTGTTTTTGTGCAGGAAGGTGTCCCTTCTGGGGGACATCGTTTACAATGCACACGTTACAACATGTGCCATTACAACGCAATTTTTACAACACAAAATCATTACAACGCATTCCCCAAAGTAACGCCCCGGCGGAGTTAGAATAGTAATTTGCGTTGTGTAATGGATTATTTGTTGTAATGGTTTGCATTGTAAAAAATGCGTTGTAATTGCACTCGTTGAAATTGCGTGCATTGTAATGTGTCCTATTCATCCCTTCTGCATACAGAGCATTCCTGCCCTTTCACGCAGCGCAGCAAGGGGATTAGCTGCGCTGAGCTTCGCTGTGGGCTATCTTGTTAAATGTGACCCTTAGTTCCATGTTTAGGCAGCTACTGAGTGTTACTGTGTTAGGTAAGGTTGATTTTCTTCTAAAGCTTCGAGTACGGTTAGGTTTGGCTGTTGATGTGGTAATTTATTAATTCAAGATAAAAAACGGATTGGTGAAATGAATGGCATGAAAAGAAACTTAGGAAGAAGGCATAGGAGAAATGTTGCACATATTTGGACAGGACAGAACTCTGGAAGTGGTGAGAGATTAGGCACTGACAGCACACCTCTTCTACCCATTACATTAGATAGCTCAGAGACAGAAACATATTAGGTGCTTAATTTAAAAGGTTGGGGAAATGAAGTAAGAAACTTAACTTGCAACTCTTCACAGCAGTCACTTACTCCTGTCCATCAATGACCCTGAACATCCTCCTGATGCTCCCCCATGTTCTCCCGGGCAGGCTCTAATAAAAGGCACATGTTCAGTAAAATTACTGACAACTGAAGTATATTTGCAAAAGTGAAAAAGAAATTCCCTAACAATTTGAAATTATTGTTAGTCAAAGAATTACTATGCAATATTTGCTCCTACATTTTAAATCAAATAGTCAAAAGTTTCATGCAAAACGTTTTCAAAATGGGAGAAATGGCTAGGAAAGATTCAAGGAAACAATGGAGAAGGAAAGGGAAAAATAAAAAGGGGTTATGGAGCAGATGCTTGCCAGATGTCTGTGCTGCTGAGGGGTGAGGTAAGGGAAATAGTAATACCAAAGCAGACAGGAGAAGATAGACTGAGGGAAAAGAAGGGAATATTGTTAATTTTAACCCCTTCGGTGCTTATGACGAGCTCAGCTCGTCATGCTGCGCGGTAGCGCTGTGCGCATGACGAGCTGAGCTCGTCACGACCCCACCCGCGATCGGAATGTCCAGCACACGAGCGGAATTCAGATCGCGGTCAAGGGGTTAAAGTAAGGTGTGCACAGTGAACTTAACTGACACAAAAATCAATAAAAAGGGAAGTTTTGGAAGTTAGAAAAACATTTTTAAGATACAAAATAAGGAAAAATATGCAAGGCCATGCTGTTTAAGAAAGAAATTAGATTAATTATTGTTAAATGAAAGAACAGTAACTATTGAACAAAACTTACAAGAACTGGAGGTGGACTCACCTTCAGGCGAATAAAGCCATTACCTGAGACACTCTCCCTTTACTCACCAAGGCATTCTTTGGTTGTCCTGAAAGAAAAGACTTAGGGCTCGAGTTGTTTCTGACCAACACCGTTGCGGTCTCGGGACCGGCTGACCTCCGGTTTGACCATATGCGGTCACATACTCCCATTTCTCAATGGGAGCTTGTGCTGCTTCAGTAAACCGCCCGTAGTGCAAGCTCCCATTGAGAAATGGGAGAGTCTGTTAATCCCTACACTGTGGGGCAGGCATCTCAAGGTGCCTGCCATACGGTGCAGGGATCAACAGGGGAGCACCATAGGTGTCCCCTCGGCACCCAACCGGAGGCCGCAAGGAGAAGGGGGCCCTGCTAGGGGCCCCCAAACTTGCTTTCCAACAGACTTTCCATGTCGGAAAGCCCGACATGGAAAGCCTGTCAAAAACCGAGCATCGTAATCCCAGCAGAAGAAACACCGTCCATTGGGATTACCTGCCGGTCTCCGACTGACCGACGGGCTCCTTGAGCCCATTGGAAGTTAGCCGGAATGACCGGTCGATTTCATTTCAATCGCACGCATTGTAATGCGGCTGTCAGAACTGAAACCGCAATGAGGCCCTCATTGGTAGTAGTATATATATTAGAAATAATTGACGTGCAAACAAATCTACTGCTTGGGTAACCCATCATATTTCCTCTTTAATATCTGTCCTAAAAAGCGATCCTGACAAATATGTAATGGTGTTTGGGCAAAATAATGTGTACAAAATATCATGTGGACAAAATATTGTGCCAAAAATATTGTGAAGGTAAGTGGCTATGGGTAAGCAAAGTTTTACCATACTTAACTCAGCATATATGTACCATGACAACATATATATCTTGAAGGTACCTAGATGTGGAGTTAAGGATACTAAGGGGTCGATTCCGATCTCGGTCGGTAGGGCTCCGAATCGGATTCGGCTTTACCAGAACCGAGTCGGAGGCTGTGTTTCCGACCGATTCCTACAGTCGTCCGACCGAGCGAGTACGACGCGAATGCACGCGTGTGTTCCGACCGAACCGTTTCCGGATCCAAACCACTCCGACCGACTCGTACGGAAACGAATCGCACCACGCAATGGAGACGTTATCCGACCGAGCGAGTACGATGGACGCGTCGGACAGCTGGATCGCGTCGGAGCATCCGGCTCGAAAAAGCTCCCGGAGCCGTACTTGGGGGGTTCGTGCCGGACCCCCCTGCACCCGTAGCCGTACGAGTCGAACACAGGGGGGACCCAAGGGTCCCCCCTAAACATGCACGTACGGTGCGAGTTGCACCGACGCGTACACGCTGTAGGGGGCGCACTTGTTTGCGACGTACCCATTCAGTCAATGGGAGCCCGTGTACGCGTCGTACAACCGGCTCCCATTGACTTCAATGGGAGTCCGACCGAATCGAGTCCGGCAGCATGCGGCCGCATCGTACTCGCTCGGTCGGACTGCAGGAGTCCGGTTCGGTCGGAAATCTCTCCGGATCCGGCTCGGTCGGAGAGTTTTCCGAGCCAGATCAGAATCGGCCCCTTAATCTTCATTTACCCATTTGAACTTACCTTCTCTATATTTTGGTCCTCAATATTTTTGACAAGATATTCTGTCCCCAAAATAAGATAACCTCTGTTATATGTACAAATGGTATTGCTCCTCACTACTGTCATACATTCTTCTATTGATGCACTACAGCTATCTACAATGTCAAAAGCTTGCACTGCACCTGACAGAGATGGAGTCTGTGCGGTGACAGACGAATAATGGAAGAGCCCCACCCTACCAACCTTGTGATCTTTCTTTTTGTGTCATTTATACCTTGAAATACAATGTCACACCCATGCTGTACTAGATGTGCTAAAAATGGTATTTCATGTTATACTACATAATTTCTCATAATTTCTGGGGAGTAAATATCAAATATTTATTTATTTATCAAGATGTCTTATAAAACAAATCATTACAATGTATACATGCAACAGCATTGAAATCAAATACTTGCACTGTGCAAAGCTCAGCTTCTAAAATAACATCATATAACATTGAGAGAAAGGGACGATTTAGGCACCACACATCCTTCTGAGACACATCATAAATCAAAGCAAGTGTGGTGCTTCTATTGGCAGAACGGGTAATTTCTATTCCTAACTCCTTGTCCCCAGGCTATTGAACCCCTTTTGCGTCATAAAAAAGATTTTGGTTGAGGTGGTCACACCCACATAATATGGCATGCTTCATCATTGGCCTCCTCATCCCACCCTGGTAAAATGGTGCTACCAGGGTGGACTAGACCCCCAATTAATGGGGGAGTTCTAAAGATATGTTCTTTTCCTGGATAAAGCAGGGATCCAGTTTATATTGAAGAAAACGTCAAGGTGTACGACAGGTAAATCCCTTATTATGTGGTACCTCAGGTATGATTAAAATGTGAATAAACAACTTACTAGATGTTTAGGGGTACTATGGCCCATCATCCTTTGAAAGTACTGACATGTTCCTGCCCACTCTAAGAGACAGATAACTGGTCAGAGACATTCCTTAGGGCAAAAAAGGATCACTCACCCAAATTCTGTGAGTGCATGTCAGTATATATGTTTATATATTGGAAAGATAGAATTTCCTACCTCTCCTTATTTATATTTCAAGACCCTATTTACTTCATGGTCTGGCAGGGTTGGGCCGCTCCTGTAATCACACATTCGTCAAGCAGAATGTGCCCACGTAAATATCTGTTACCTTCCCTCATGCCTGCCGACCTCTCTCCTTTCCCTCCTGAAGAAAGTGAAACCCTTACTCTTAGAAACTAGTTCTGAACAGTTCTGAACAGTTCAAGCCTTAGACCTCCTGCACTTAGCTGCAGGTGATGCACTACTCTGTGATCTTTCTTACACCACATTGTCTCCTCTGGAAAACAGTCTACACTTGGCAGTACACCCTATCAAAGGCCTAAAGAAGTTTGTGTGTTTCACTTCCACCCTAATAGAACTATACTGGCCTCCTCATAAGGCCAGCTTCATCTTCAAGATAAGCTGCATCACAGACACGGCAATGAGAACTAGCACCCTCTCTATCTATACCTGGAAATCGTCCAACTAGAAAACAGTAGTGCAAAAGAGAGATGCAGGATCTGGTACTACAACCCCAGTGGAATCAGAAACACCACAATATTTCCAGAATTTACAAAGGAGCTGACCTTGAATCACCTCTGTAGAGAACACTTCATCTTTACACAATAGAATTTGATAGACATCAATGTCTACAAACATTCTGCTTTATTGTAAATAAATCTGAATCATAAGTGAGGGATCTCACCCATGATTAGTGCTTAGTTACTCTCTTGCCGCGGTTGAGCTCTATAAAAACCTATATATTTATACAAATGTATAAACACACTATTGTGCACCAAGTTATAGCTAGAAAACCCTTTAATCTGCATATTTTAGACATCCTATACTTTGTAATTGGAAAACATCTTTAATCTTTATTTACTCTGACATTTCTTATATTTGACCTGTGACAGAAAGACTGTAAAGCCATCCTTGGAGGGTGATTTTGAGTTTTCTGGATGGTGGGCTATCTCAATTCCGAAATTGTTTTTTTTTTAACTTTTATTTAATTTGATTTTTTACAGCTCTACAAAAGATAATGCAGCAGAGTGATAGCACCATAAGACATAATACTCATCACTTTGATTAAAAAACATCAATACCACTAATTTGGAAAGAAACAAAAAGAAAAAGGAGGAAAGAGGTAAACCCAAATTCAAATCCTCCATCATCTGCCACAACCAATAGTACAAGATCCCCCATCCCCTTACAAACCTGCAACCCCATCCACATCTACCAGAGCCCACATTTGCCATAAATATTTTCTTGCTGGGTTCCTCATTGCAAGAGACATCCCTCACACATCAATCTCTATATTCTGCTCAAACCAATTAACAACCAAGGGTGGATCACGTTCGAGCCAGTCACACGCAACCAGAATTCTAGCAGTACCAATCCTAAAAAACGTGATGCCATTCAGTTCCAAGGGAACTATGTCAGAGGTACCCAGAAAATTCAACTGCGCGTAGAGGTAAATAGGACTTCGAATGACCCCGGAAATAACCTGAAAAACTCCTTTCCAATATTTAGATGTCGCCCTGCAGGAAGAAAAAATATGCACTTTATCAGCCCCTGACTCACCACACCAAAAACATTCAGAAGTTGTCCGACAACCACACTTGAATAGTTGTTTTGGTGTATTATAAATATGTTGTAGAACCTTAAAATGATGAGCCTTCAACCGGGATATATTTATAAACTGATTATTCAACTAGATCGATTCAATAAGCATATCTAGATTGATTTGTGTTGACAATTTACAAGACCATTTAGTAACTAAAACCTCTAGATTGTCTGGTTGAGCTGTACTAAGTAAGTTATATAATTTGACAATCCTCCCTCTACATCAAGTGCCATACAAAGGTTCAACACAGGTTACTCTTTTCAGCATCCCCAGATCCTTAATTTGGGTATTAAGAAAGTTCTTGATCTGCAGATAGTTTTTAAAGGTACCTGTAATTGGAACTGCATATTGGATGACTAAATCCAAAAATATTAAGAACTGTGAACTCCCAAACAACTGAACTACAAATTGCAAGTGCGACTTGGACCAACCGTCCATATGGCAATCATAAGGAAAGAAGGGAAAGTCAGTATTGGACCATAAAGATGTATAACGCATATGAGAAGCAATTGCCAGCTTATCCTTAAGATATTTCCAAACCTGTGCATTTGCTTAAAATAAGATGGATCATGAAACCGTACCCACGGGCCAGATTCAAAATATAGAGACCGTAAGTACCATGATTCGTTAAAAATCATCACTTGGGACAATCGCTCAGAAAATGCTGCCCAGAAGTAAAACTTCAGTTTCAAGAGTGACAACCCCCTTTATCATCCGAAAGTTGAAAGTAAAACTTCAGATACAAGAGTGACAATTCCCTTTATCATTTGAAAGTCAAAAAATTTGAATTGCCAGCCATGGGTGTTTATTTTGCCAAATAAACTGACTTCACGATCTCAACACCCGAGAAAAAAAGCTGCAGTTATGTATAAAGTTATAGCTCTAAATAAATATAAAAACTTAGGGAGAATCAGCATTTTGATCAAGTTACAACGGCCAGTAAGACGAAGAGGTCGCCTATGCCATTGCTCAAAAATATGCTTGGATTTCTCAACCAGTGACTCAAAATTCAAAGATACAATATCCTTAACTGCTGATGAGAGCCAAACTCTCAAGTACAGAGCAGACTCTACATACCGTTTGTCGCCTTCTGGCCAAACTTGATTATGGAGAATTTGTGTCTTAATCATGTTAAGCTTGTGACAATGCCTCAAATGATGCAGCTTCGCCTTCAATTGCCACGAGAGGCGTAGGTGGATCAGATGTAAAAACTGCTACATCGTCCACGTATGCTGCTATGCTATAAGTTGACTCATTGATCCTAAGCAATGCCAACTGGACCGAGTTCCTTAAATGGCGCAGATATGGTTGGAGGTACAGTGAAAATAATAATGTGGACAGCGGACACACTGGTGCGTTCCTCTTTTAATAGCCACTTTCTCCGAGGGGGCCACAACAAACCACCCAAGTCGAATAAGAATAAAGAGCTTGAATTCTGGCCCACATTTGGCCACCAACCCTCATAGCAGTGAATGTCGCCCTCAAAAATGACCAAGATATCCAATGTAATGTAATGGGTTATTTATAGAGCGCACTGTGACCAAAGATGGTATCCTGGCGCTGAAACCACTACGTAAGGAAGCAGCAGATCGAAAAGCTGAGAAGCGGGTCGCTAGTGAGGAAATAACCAGGTCTTCAGTGCCTTCCTGAATTTTTGTAAATCAGAGTGAGATCGTAAAGAAGCTGGAAGTTTATTCCATGTCCGGGCTGCATTGACAGTAAAGGTGCGTCCTCCTTGTCTGGCTTTTTGGTATCTGAGTTCTTGGACATAGTTGCCAGTAGTAGATCGGAGGTTTCTATCGGGGGTATATTTTTTTAGTTTGTTTTGGAGGGGTTTTGGTCTTTTGTTTTGTAGTGCCTTATGGAAAATACAGAGAGATTTAAAAATTATTCTCTGTTTGATAGGCAGCCAGTGGAGCTCCTTCAAGGCCTCTGTAGCAGATGAATATCGAGGTCTGTTCAATGTAAGCTTAGCAGTGATGGTCTGGATACGTTCTAGCTTTTTTAACAAGTAGTTTGGGGCTCCTAGCAACAGTGCGATGCAATAGTCCAGCCTACTTAGTATTGGCCCCCTGAAAATCAGTGATCTGGCTGGTAGATCAAGCAGAGGAAATAGCTTCCTGAGGGCCTGGATCAAAGCGAAACAGGTCCTGGTAAGTCCGTTCACTTGGTTTTCCAGGGATAGCCATTGGTCAATGATCACACCTAAGTTTCGTACCGCCACATGGTTGCCCAGTGGTTTTTCCATGGGAAGCGGCCAGAAGTTCGGTGATAAGGAGACCGGAATTTTGTTGGAGGGGCAGCAGAGGAGTTCAGTTTTATTTCCATCCATTTTTAGTGAATTTGCATTCATCCAGTCAAAGATGTCAAGAATGCATGCTTGGAAATTACCAGTGGTATCCTCCTGGTTATTGTTCAGTGACAGAATTAAATGAGTGTCATCTGCATAGTTGATTAACTTAATATTGTAAGTTTTTATAAGTGAGATCAGGGGTTTAATGTTAATGTTAAATAGGATAGGGCTAAGGGAAGAGCCCTGGGGGACACCATGTGTTGTCTTTCTGAATTTGGATAGAAACGGGGGAAGAGATACGGCCTGATAGCGATTGGACAAGTAGGATTTTAGCCAGTTTAACATCGGTCCCTCCACACCCACTGTCCTGAATCTGGGCATGAGAGTGTGGTGGTCCACCGTGTCAAATGCAGCCGATAAATCTAAGAGGACAAGAACAGCTGATTGTCCATTGTCAATAGACCTCCGTAGTTCATCGGTAGCGCAGATAAGGGCGGTCTCGGTTCCGTGACCAGGACGGAATCCAAATTGCTCTTCCGCGAGCCATGCAGAATCCTCTAGATGGTGCGACAATAGTGAGCTTATATGGCGTTCTAAGATTTTTATTGGAAAAGGGAGAAGGGAAATAGGTCTAAAATTGGCTAGATCGGCAGGATCAGAGAGAGCTTTCTTTAGCAATGGCTTGACTATGGCTTTCTTCCAGCAGTCAGGCACCTTCTCAGTTTTGAGAGAGTGATTGCAGAGTTGTCGAAGAGGGCCTGCAAGCTCTTCTTCCCATATTAGCCACTGCTTTGGGGGCATAGGGTCCAACGGCGACCGTGATTTTATAGCCCTGTACATGGTTTTAAAGGCCTCGTCAGGGATAGGATCCAGCCTAGTAAGTGTCACGGGAGACGAATCTGCGGGGGAGAGATCTGAGGGGGAGGGGGCGGGAAACAGTCCCGATTGAACGGGGCTGTGAGGGTGAGCACCGGAGTGTTTAGCTGTGGTAGATTTATTGATCCCTTCCAGAATTGTTTTGATTTTACTGTCAAAATATTCCGACAGGTTATCACATAATGTCTGTGATGGTTTGATCTCTCGCTTAAAGCGAGATGGGTCAGTAAATTCTTTAAGGATTTCAAAGGTTTTCCTCACTTTGGGGGTCATTAGGATGGCGGGCGGACTTTAGTCCGCCCGCCATCCCAGTGGTAGCGGGACCGGCCGCCTGCCATGCAGCAGTCCCGCACCCCTGATTAGGATGCGACCGCCACCCTGGCGGTCGCATTCCGCAGTTTAACATTGAAGCGGGTGCTGCTTACAGCAGCACCCGCTGCAATGTCAAATTGACATGTTGTGCATTTCCATGCACAACATGGCAGGCACCGCGCGGTGCCTGCCACCTTGTGCATGGAAATGGAGGGGGGTACCCAACCCCGGGGTCCCGCAACGGGCCCCCAAAGCAATTCCCCGCCAGCCTTTCCATGGCGGCATCGCCGCCATGGAAAGGCCTTTAACCGCCCGCATACTAATATGGATGGCGGTTCCTGCTAGGCACCGCCACCATATTAGGGGCCAAGTCCGCCCGGCCGGCAATCGGAACGATTGCCGACCGGCGGAAAAGCGGCGGACGCACTTTGCGTCCGCCGCGATACCCCCGCCATTATAATATGGCAGGGGTATTACTCGTTACGATGGCATAACGGTCGCCACCGCCGGCTCGGCGGTGGTGAACGTTACGACATCGTAATGAGCCCCTTTGTTAGGAGCTGCAATAATCTGCTCGTAATAATAGTTTGCTCTTACTTTCCTTAACTTGTTTTTGTATTCACTCAATGCGTTTTTTAAAAAGAGCTTATCTCCCTCAAGGTAGTGGCGCCTCCATTTCCTTTCCAATTGCCTACATTTAAGTTTGGCATTTCTCAGCGTGAGGTCGTACCAGGGAGGTGAGACCTTTTTTTGATTCTTTAGAGTGGCCAGGGGTATAGTTTCGTCTAAGGTTTTTAAGATTTCCCTTTCGAATCTGTTATAATTCACCTCCACCGAATCTGCTGGTGAGAAATATATGTTATTGATGAAAGGTTTGGTTTTAACTTTGGAAAGCTTATTCCATGCTCTACCTTCTACTGAATGTGCTACTGACTCGGCAAGGGAACAACTTTTAGCCAGCTGCAAGTAAAAGGTAATCAATGAGTGGTCGGTCCAGCAAAGAGGGGTAATTTCCTCTACTGAGGTCAGGTTTTCTGGGGAGAAAATAAGGTTCAAGGTGTGGCCCGCTAAATGTGTGGGGCCAAGGACCTGCTGCTTAAGGCCAATTGTTTCACAGGTACTGCGCAGTTCCTTATATGCTGGCAACAGGCCTTCTTCTGCCCAGAAATTAAAATCTCCCAACAGAAAAAAGTCATTGTGCGTGATCCACAGGTTGGGGATATTGTCGAGGAAAGAGGGAGGGGAAGTACTTACAGCGGTGGGTGGCCTGTAACAGAGAACCCCTGTGGCCATGTTTTCTTTTTGAGCCTTTAGCTGAAATCCTAGCATTTCTATTCCCTCTACTTCATCTATGGGAAAGATATTGAAATCCCAGCTGTCTCTGTGGAGAATGCCTAGGGCCCCCCCTTTTTGCCAACTCGAGGCTTGTGGAACCCTATTGATCGAACCGATCGAATGCCTTTTTGAGGTCAAGCATAATAATTCCTGCTGTAATACCAAGCACACTGGCCATGGGAAGTATTGCCACTGCCAGGTTTGTATATGCTACTGTATCTCGATGTGGGACAAACCCATGCTACATGCTATCTACTCACCCATCAATTTTAGGAGCAATACGAATTGCAAAACATTTAGCATAGATTTTAGCATCGCAGTTGATTAAAGAAATCGGTCGATAAGAGGAGCAATTCTGCAGATTCTTTCAGTTTTTCAGAAATATGGTTATAAAAGTCTCAAACCAAGGCTCAGTACCTACTCCTGTTTCTTCAACATACTTAATAAGCTTAAGGAAATGATTTAGAAGACTATTTGAGAAGACTTTATAAAATTCTGAGGGTAACTAATTCAGTCCCGCCACATTTTCCTTGCCAGGAGTTGCTTTATAGCTTCAAGTATTTCAACCCTCGAGATAGGAGAATCCATAATCATTCGATCATCCTAAGATACTGACTCTGATATGACACAAGTTATATATTGATTGATATCTCTTTGGGCAGCCACATATGTTTTCACATATCGCTTCCCATAATATGTCACACAAAATCCTGTTTGAAACCCTTTGCTGCATATTATTCCTATCTCTTATGGCAGCAATACCATTCTTATTAACTCTCTCCCAAACCTGTAATGCTAGTATACACCCCTGCTGCACCGGATTTGTCTAGCCACATCTCGCCACTCTCTGCTGCTGGGGAGATTCTACAGCTTGTATCTGCATGTCACCAGTGGGCGATGCATCCTTTGTCAATCTGCACTTCTGCCTTGGCTGAGGGGAGAGCCGTTGCGGATCTCGACCGCAGGGCACTACCTCTCTCAGAATCCCTAGTCCTGGCCCCTTGATATACCGCCGTAAAAAAATTGTTGTCCAGAGATTTTAATTTTTGATTTGCTTTTTTGTATCATTAGAGAAGTACTTTAGCTTGGGTAGACATTGCTAATCCGGTCCAAATTTTTCTGGACGAAATATTATTTCAGGAACCATGACACCTATATACTTCATTTTGGTGTCAAAACATAGGTTTTGAGGGTGAAGTAGTCTTATAGAGACATAAAATAGCTCCTCTGAGCAACCCTTCTGTCGTTTTCCAAAGGCAGCTCTATAATGATGTGATTTAGCCATCATATTGGTAATTTATTTTAATACACTTTTTGTTTCAGGTTTTCCGTTGATTGAAATTCGCAAACATAAGCGAAGCAAGTGGTAGCAGAGGATCTTTACCACCTGACAAAGTGTCGCCAACTACAAAATCTGAGGACTCTTTCAACAAAGAAAAATGTGTCATATGCCAAACTAATCTAAAAGAAAAGCTAACATCAACTGCGGCTGGTCAGAAGAGAGTTCTAGTTTCTGCAGAAATACGGAAAGACGAAGTTCACAAAAGATTGAAACTGATGAGTGAAGAGGATCAAATATTTTATCATTGTAAGAACAAATGCTACAAGTCGTATACAATAAAAAAAAGCCTGGATTTGAAAAAAAAAAAATAGCAGAAACCAGTGAATCACAAGAAGAATCTGAGTCTTCTGAGAAAGCGACGACAACCAAAACCAATGCCCATCCTCTTGGAAGATCGATGGCTGCCCCTCATCCACCTCCAACAACTGATCAGAAAGCAGAGGATCTTCAATATGGTATCTGCGGTTTAGCCAGAACAAGGGCCAAAGGGATTGACAAAAGAACTAAGTACAGAGTATCTGAGTTTCAAAGGGCAAACATGTTTATATCTGCAGCTAGTTTCTTCCAAGATGACGTTTTCAACTGAGTAGCTAATCTAAACTAAGACGTGAATGTATTTGCAGTGGAGTTGTATGCCCACCCGAAATGCATGCATGCATGCATTAAAAATTTTGAATGTACAATGAGCTCCTGTCAGCAAGGTAACCAACAGCCTTCAGTTAAATTTGCACTCTTTGAAAAAGGAAATTAAGTTTTAAAGACACTCTTGAGTGCTGGCTACGGGTTCACACTCCATGAGATCAGAGAAATAATGGTCAACATTGATAAAACTGTGTTGATCCATAAAAATGGAATTAAGATTTTTCTGGTGAGAATGTACAATGACAGAATTCATTTTTGTCATTCTAACAAAATGAATGAGACACTTATGGTGTTCTAAGCTGATTTGACTCTTGAAGTTCTTGCTGCCACAATAAGGTAACAGGATGTAGTATAATCAGCAGGTACCATTTTAAGAAATATCCTGAAAGAATTTGATTTTGGACTTAATGACAAATTTTGTGATGTCCTAGAGCTCTGCAAATCACTGGAGTCAACAAGAATGCCCGATGTTGTCTTAACATTTTTTACATCATTGTGTAATATAAGCAAAGCAAAACTGTTACAAACGAAAGTTTTTGAGTTTAGAACAGAAGCCAACAACATTGATGGTGGCTTTGAAGATATAAGTGAAGAAGTGGAAGACAATACCATTAACCAACAGGCTTATGCTGTGCAAATGTACTGTCTTTTCCAAATCATGTTTCATGAATTACATCATGGCAAAAAGAAAACTGCCCTACACCTGATGACTGCCCAAACAATCTATCACAAGTGCAAAAGTAGAGAGCTAATCACATCAATGAATAGGATCTGTCTATCAACAAGTTATAATGACAAAGTACGGAGCAGGAACTTGTTAGCAGCTCATGTTGTAAAATCTTGTGAATCCGACAGCATACCACTTCCAAGTCACTTTACCAGGAAAGGATTTACAATTGCTGCTCTTTAAAATTTTGATTTTGAAGACATCTCTTCTATGTCTGGAACCTCCAGCACATATGATACTGCCATGGTGCTTTTTCAAGACTGTACCAATGAAGTAGATGCTGGAAAACAAGCTGTGTCAACTGTAGGCATAAACAAACAAAGCTGCAAACCTGTAACCTAACTGCCTTGCCAACGTGTGCAAAATCACTAAAAGCCATCAACACGTCCCAGTCTACCGGAAAGTTTCATAGTGGCTGAGGACATGGATCTTCTCCTACCTGATGCTACGGTCCGCAAAGCTAATTCAACTGAATTTATCATATTACTTATTTGGTGCAAACTGAAGGAGGAAGAAAAGCCAGTTCCTCCGTCTGCTGGAATTCATGCTCTTATCTTTCAGAATAATGTCCCACTGAAGAAGGTTGGATTTTTACAAGTAACACCATCTCCAGTGACAAACAACGCAACAGAATACACAGCTCTAAAACATTTCCAGGGGCATGGCCAAGATGGTGCTCTCTGTCCCCACTCCAGACCCGGGCCGCCTACTCACCCTGTTTACCCACCGGAGACTATCCGGGGTGGCCCCATCGCAGCATAATCCTCCGGGGCTTAGTTGCAGATGAGGGCGGGCCGCTCAGCTGGTGGGAGCGATACTGAGGAACGGCAGCCAGAGCGGACCGAGAGCAGCAAGATGGCGGCTGCCGTTGCAAGCCGGAGGTGAGCTGCCCAGCCCGGATTGCCTTGCTGCCCCTTGTTGCGCCTCTGCCCGTGGCCGCCCATCTGTAAGAGTGCGAGGTGGGGTGGGCCACGAATGGGGTTAAATATTGCAGTGAACACCACCGGAGTTTGGCTGCACTGACAAAGCAGCCCCCCTGTTGTTCCTGGAGGGCAGGTGAATGCTGGCGGGCAGAAGGCCTATGTCGGATGGAGCTGCTTACCCCACGAGAGAAAAGCCAGGGCACCTGGAAGAAAAGCAAACTACCTTCGAGCCCCTGCTCCTCAGGCAACATGGGGAGAATGGCAGTGAGTCTGGGGACTCATACCCCTTCAGCTGAGGCTGCATTAGTGGTTAGCTGGACGGCACCGGGTGGGCGCTTTTTATGGGGCAGACATGTGACTGCCGAGAACAGTCTAATCCAGGGGGCCTCCTTGCCAGGCCCTCTCTCTCACTGAGCTGATTCTCCAGAGCCTGGCCAACTGGATACATCTGTGGTGGCTTGGAGGGGGGCGACAAGGTGCTGCAGATCTCTGTGAGGCTGCCCTGAAGGTTAGATGTGCGCATCTAATCCACAAGCTTTAATAACATCTGCAGTCATCCTCACTGCTTTCTCTGGTGCCAAACTCATGCTCCATGTAGCTGCCTAGCCCCCTGTGTGGGACCCCACCGGGTGCATCCTGAAATGCACCATACCAGAGCTCCCTTACAGAACTGACAAACTGAACTCTGGTGATTGTGGTGGCCCCACAGCGCATACACCTCAGTGAGCTCACTTCGCTCAGACATTCAAGGAACTTGAGATATATCAGGCTCCCCTTAATACCGCCGGGGGGCGTGGGTCTGTCAGGGGGATCCGGGGAGCTGCCAAGAAGGGTCCCTGGATGCATGTCCCCTAGGCACCAGCTACGGACATCGCTGCTCTCCATAGCTCACATAAGGGGGGAAGACCAAGCACCTAGAGAGCAATTATATCAATAGAAGGTTTCCCTCCAGTATCCTAGGGTCCCTCTACCGCCGCCACAGTGACAGACCTCTGACCCCATCCTCTCGACACCCACGGATGGACATTGCATCAGCCTGAGCAAAGAAAGACCGCAACTTAAAAGACATGATTCACATAGCCCAAGGAGCCCCAACCGGGGACCGCCCACTGATGCCAGACCCAGCCCATTCACATGAGGGTGATGACCCAGGCAGTCTAGTGACCCGTCCCTTTCTTGAGGCTTTATTCACATCCCTGTGGGAAGACCTACAAGCAATCAAAAAAGATCTCTCAAAAGAACTTAGAGAGGTACGATACGGGCTGGATGTCATCGAAGCTCACAAAACTAATCATGATGAAGAAATAGAACAGCTACAACAAGAGGTCATCAACCTCAGGGAACAGCAGATAGACCTGCAAGCCCGCACCAAGAATTTGGAAAATAGGTTGAGGTGAATCAACATCCGTATCAAGGGAATACCAACGAATGCGGAGGGACTGGACTTAAGCCTATATGTCCGGGAGTTTTGCCATCATATCCTAGAAGCCTCACCGGACAAAGAGATTCAGTTTGATCGAGTGCATAGGGTGGGTTGCCAAGACCAGAGTCCACTCCTCCAGCAGATATCTTAGTTTGCATTCATGACTTCTAACTGAAGGAGACCATCCTCCGCAAAGCTCGAGATAAGCAACCGGTTCACTGCAAGGGGCAAACACCCAGGTTATACCAAGACCTGGCAGCCATAACCCTGTAGAAGCACCATGGCTTCCACTCAGTGACCTCTCCTCTGCGAACCATGGGCATCTCCTACTCTTGGAGCGAGCCACTGCGGCTTATCTTTTACCTGGACAACAAGTTGCATCAATTGCGATCTCTGTCAGAGGCGTGCCAAATACTTGGCATAGACGACTCAGTGGTGGGGGACCAGCAACCCAGTTCTAGTGATCGTGCTACACACAGGCACTCACGATGGCAGTGACTGAATATATCAGCCGATGGGCTAAAACCTGATCCTGAGACAATAGCTATGGAGAGAAGAGCTGTTTTGGAATCGCTGTCTGGAGAGTCAGACAAAACAGAAGTTACTTTATGTCGCTGGGCTATCAATGCTACTCTACTGACTGGGCGGCGGGGCTGGGGCTGGGAGTGGAGAACATTGAGCCACAGTTTGACCCCTTCTTTTTTCTTCTTGGAGAGACTGTAGATTCTCCCTTGCAGCATCAGTCTTAATGATAATGTTTCTTCATTGTTATCTTTTTACCTTAATGGCTATGGGAAATGTACTCGCTCAAAGAGATATCACGTATGTACCTTGTCATGTTTCTACAGGGGCCAGATGCTCCTTCGAGGGGACGTCGAGGGGACTAGATTGGAATACAGGAGTAAATGCAGCTATTACCAATATTGACTTCATATGTCCCATACCACCTTAAAGATTCTTACCCTAAACATGGGGGGCCTTAACAGCCCTGTCAAACACGGGGACATTCTATCTTACCTCAAACAATCTGGGGCAGATATATACCTCATACAAGAGACACACCTGTTGACAAGAGATTGGCACCGACTTCGGTCTTGAGCCTTCCCTCATCAGTTCTTATGGATCACTGATGCATCATCGACTACTATAACATCGAAGTACAAAAATATCGAGTCAACAATATAGGGGCCGATTCCGATCTCGGCCGGTAGGGCACCGAATCGGATTTGGCTTTACCGGATCCGATTCGGACCCCCTGTTTCCGACTGATTCGAACACCCGTCCGCGCGAGCAAGTACGATGCGAGCGTACGTGAAATCCCCGACCGACTCGTTCCCGGCTCCGAACCGCTCCGACCGACTCGTACGGACTCGACTCGCACCACGCAATGGAGATGTTCCCCAACCGGGCAAGTACGATGCGCGCCTCGATCAGTCCGACCGACTTGCGCCGTCCGGCTCAAAAGAGCAGTCGAAGCTGCACTTTGGGGGTCTGTGTCGGACCCCCCTGTACGCGTAGCCGCACGAGTTGCACACAGGTCCCCCCTTCACAAGCATGTACGGCGCTAGTCGCACCGACGCGTACCCGCTGTAGGGGGTGCCCTTGTTCGCGACGCACCCATTGAGTCAATGGGAGCCCGTGTACGCGTCGTACCACCGGCTCCCATTGACTTCAATGGGAGTCCGACCGAATCGAGTCCGATAGCAGGCGTCCGCATCGTACTCGTTCGGTCGGACTGCCAGAGTCCGGTTCGGTCAGAAATCTCTCTGAATCCGACTCGGTCGGTGAGATTTCCGGCCCGAATCGGAATCGGCCCCATAGTATACAAAAATATCGACACTGCTGTAAGCAGCCCCCGCCGCAATGTTAAAATGCGGAATGTGACCGCCAGGGTGGCGGTCGCATCCTAATCCGCGATGCGGGACCGCCGCATGTCTGGCAGCCGGTCCCAACACCGCGGGGATGGCGGGCGGACTCAGGTCTGCCCGCCATCCTAATAAGCCCCAAAATTCTGTAACTAAATAAATAAAATTAGCTTACATTTTTTTTAACTAAAACTTTTACATGTTTTCCTTTATATGTCACAAATTAAACTTCACTAAAAACCCACCTAGAAAATTCAACACAAAGATTTACGTCCACAAAACCAATAAAATAAACATATACAAAAAATATATAACAAATATATGAATTAACCAACAAATAAAGTAAAGAATTTAAAACTAATAAATTTAATAAAAAAGCAAAACATATTTAACAAATACTTTTTTTTAACAGTTTCTACAGAACTCAACAAAACGACAACATCAAAGAAAGAAACTTGATCATCTAAAAAAAGTACGTATATTTTTTTTATAACAAAGTAAAAATAGAGTCTAAATAATAGAAATAATAAAATTAACTAAAACTATAACGGTTTCTTTTATATTTCACAGACTACACTTCACTAAAACTCCACATAAAAAACTCAGAACAAGGATTAACTTTGAAAACAAGGACAAAATCAACATTAAACAAAAATATAAAACTAAGGGGCTCATTATGATGGTGGAGAGACTGCCATCGCCGGGCCGGCGGTGGCGGTCCCTCCGCCATCTGACTCTCATTTCCCCCCGCCACATTAGGATGGCGGGGGGAATCGCTTTGTGACCGCGGCAGTCGCAAAGACCGCCCTCCATGCTTCCGCCACAGGCAATTGTCACGATTGCCTGGCGGAGCGGTCAGCATGGGTTAAATGGTGGCGGTGCCTAGCAGGCACCGCCCGCCAGACTACAATGCTGGCGTCAGCCAGACTTTCCATGGCGGTGGAACTGCCATGTAACGGCTGGCGCAGGCTGGGTTCAGGGGCCTGTTGCGGGCCCCCTCTGTGTGGGGGGAGGGTGTATGTGCACTGGGGGGTACCCATGGTACCCCCCTACATTTCCATGCACAAGGTGGCAGGCACCGCGTGGTACCTGCCACGTTGTGCATGGAAATGCACTATGTGGCATTTTGGCATTGCGAACGGTGCTGCAGCCAGCAGCACCATCCGCAATGATCAGTGCCCTGGATGCGCCCACCATAGTGGCGGGGACATCCTAATTCACTCAGCGGGACCGCCGCCTTACCGCACCGGACTCATGTCCGTCCGCCATCGTAATGAGCCCCTAAGTAGGTATATTAATTAACCAAAAAATAGAGCAAAATATAACTAACAAATACTTTTTTCTTCACAGATTCTACAAACTTCAACATACAACAACATCAACGAAATAAACTTCATCAACTAAAAATTGTAAGTATTTTTTTTCTCTCAACTAAATAAAAATAGAAAATAAATGAGAGAAATAATAAAATTGAATGTAACACTTTAATAAAAATAACAATTTGCTTTTAAACCAACAGAAAAAAGAAACCAGTGAATCAACCACGACAATCAATAAAATATCCAACAAGAAAATTAAACAAAGACAAATGTAAGTTTATTTTCAAATAAAAAAATTATTAAACATTTTTACTATTAAAGACCTTATAATTAATAAATATATATATATATATATATATATATATATATATACATATATTCACAGAGAGACAAAAAAATGGCAGAAGGAGCAAAATTCATCACATCAGAAAAGGGAGAACTACTTCTGTGCTACATGGGCTAAAACTTATACGCAAGAAAAAATAACTGGAAACAAAACCCATTGGAAATGTAGTAAATACTACTCCAATTCTTGCTATGGCAGAGCCACAACAGTAGAAACAAATGTAGTTAATGTCAGGGAACACACCCATCCCCCCAACTTGACAGAAATAGAGGTCAGAGATGCTCTAGAAACAATAAGAGTACCCAAATACTAAAAAACATTTTAACTAGGGTCCCTGAACATGTCACAGGACAACTACCATCCATCCCCACACTAAAAACATTAATAGCCAGAACTAAAAGAGCTACTGCTCAATACCACCCACCCCACAAACTTTTGCTGAAATAGAAATCATACCAGAATACACGGTCACCCACAAAGATGAGAAATTCATTCTTCATGACAATAACAGTCATGAAAAACGAATTTTCATCTTTGCCACCAACAACAACATACAAAAACTAAAAAAACATTTGAAACGTGGATGATGGACGGCAAATTCGAAGTTTGCTCCAAACTTTTTACCAACTATATACAATCCACAGCGAATATGAAGGCACTAACATCCCCTTCATGTACGCACTACTCCCTAATAAGCAAAATACCACCTAGATAGAGCTCCTTACAATAATAAAACAACTCACAGACAACTACTTTCCACAAAAAATAATCATTGACTTTGAACAAGCAATGATTCCGTCAATTTTAAAAATATACCCACACACTGCAATACAAGGGGGCCGATTCCGATCTCGGCCGGTAGTGCTCCGAATCGGATTCAGATTCACCGGATCCGATTCGGAGCCCTGTTTCCCGACCGAATCGTACGCGGGTCCGGCCGAGCGAGTACGATGCAAGCACCCGCGAAATCGCCGACCGACTCGAACGCGGCTTCAACACGCTCCGACCGACTCGCATGGACACGACTCGCACCGCGCTATGGAGACGTTTCCCGGCCGGGTAAGTACGATGCACGCCGCAAGCAGTCCGACCGACTCGCGCCCTCCGGCTCGAAAAAGCTGTTGGAGCCGGACTTTGGGGGTCCGCGTCGGACCCCCCTGTATGCGTAGGCGCGCGAGTCGCACACAGGGGGGACCCATGGGTCCCCCCTACCTGTGCATGTATGCCGCGATGCGCATGGACGCGTACCCGCTGTAGGGGGCGCCCTTGTTCGCCTCGCACCCATTGAGGCAATGGGAGCCCGCGTACGCGTTGTACGACAGGCTCCCATTGACTTCAATTTGAGTCCGACCGACACGAGTCCGATAGCATGCGTGCGCATCGTACTCGTTCGGTCGGACTGCTAGGGTCCGATTCGGTCGGAATTCTCTCCGGGTCCGGCTCGGTCGGAGAGATTTCCAGCCCGAATCGGAATCGGCCCCAAGGTTGCTATTATCACTTCAACCAAAGTATCTGGAGACATCTCCAAAAATCTACTTTAAGGGCCCGATTCCGATCTCGCTACGAAAGCCCTCCATACGACTCGGATCCGGAGCGCTTTCCAAGGGAGACGTGCTCCGGGAGTCTGAACGAGCAAGTACGATGCTACCGTATGTTTACGGGCTCGGTTCGCTTGGACTCCCATTGAACTCTATGAGAGCCTGTGTACAGACGCGTACACAGGCTCCCATAGCAGAAAAAGGGTGGGTGGGGAAAAGCGTACAACCTGTGGTGGGCACCCCATGGTGCCCGCACACTGTGCATGCCTGGATCGGGGGGACCCATGGGCACACCCCCATGACAGATTCGGAGGGCCCCGGGTGAAGGGGGGCCTGCTACGGGCCCCCAAAGTACATTTCCGACAGCCGTTTCATCTCACTGAGACCGAGGCAAAGCGGCTGTCCGAATCGTGCATCGTACTCGCTCGGTCAGAATACGGCTCCATAGCACGGCACGAGTTGGCTACGAACGAGTCGTATGGACAGGTTTGGGTCCCGGAAATGATTCGGTTGGCGCGTACGCGATCTTTGCTTCATACTTGGTCGTTCGGACCTGTGTACGATTCGGTCGTAAACAAGGGCTACGAATCGGAACTGGGAAAGCCAATTCCAATTCGGAGGCCTTCCGAACAACATCGGAATCAGGCCCTAAGTATAGATTATGCCACCAATAGCAACTTTGCCTATCAAATAAAACAATTAATAGCCCTGACCTATGTACCAACAAATGAAGTAGCCAACCATTATAGCATACTACTTGAAAGCCCTTTCTACCAAGCAAACGAACAAAACTAATTCCCTTCCTAGACTACTTTGAAGACACTTTGGTGGGAAGGCTACATAGGTCAGGGCACCATAGACAACCAAAGTTTCAAATTCCCTGGTGGAACGTCTACGATAGCACTCTAGCTCAAAAAGCTAAAACTAACAACTCAGTGGAAGGATGGCACAATGCCCTCCAATCCACAATAGGAAGAGGACAACCAACCTTGCACAAACTAGTAGAATCCATAAAAAAAGAACAAAGCTATCAAGAGCTAAGGCTAGAGCAATCCCTAACTAAAATATGGGGTCATTACGATGGGGGTGAAACCGCCACCGGCAGGCTGGCAGTGGCGGTATCATTGCCATCGTAAAGCACTTCCCTGCCTACCAAATTACAATGGCGGGCGGTGTGCTGGCGGAGGCAAAGTCTGTCCACCACGGGTCCACCACAGGCAATCGTTACGATTGCCTGGCGGACCGACCCCGCATCTACAATATGGTGGCAGTGCCTAGCAGGCACCGTCCGCCATATTAGGATGCTGCCTCCCCACCAGCCGGTGTATGGCGGTGAAACTGCCATTCACAGGCTGGCGGGGATTGCATTTGGGGGCCCGTAGCGGGCCCCCCTTGTGTTGGGGAAGGTGGGTGTGCACTGGGGGGTAACATTTCCCTGCACCAGGTGGCAGGCACCGCTGGTGCCTGCCACATAGTGCAGGGAAATGCAAACCCTGTATTTTTGACATTGCGGCGGGTGCTGCAGCCAGCAGCACCTGCTGCAATGTCAGAGATACACGATGCGACCACCAAGGTGGCGGTCGCATCGTAATATGTGCGGGACCGCCGCATTACAGGCGGGCGGTCCCATTATCCACATTGATGGCAGACGGACTCAAGTCCGTCCGCCATCGTAATGATGCCCATAGGCCCTAAACTAAGTAAACAAACTTAAACAATGTATGAATACCTACAACATAAAACTCGACTATTTCCACACACCAAAGGGCTAGAATACCTAGACATGATTGCTAAACCGATACTTTAAACAAAAAACAACCCTAAACATCATATGCATTTTTAAATGACAAAACATTTAAACTACACAATTCTACTCTTTTAAATTAATAATTATAATTATGTCATTTAAAAATTTAAAACGTACATATAAATATATGACATAATATAATTATTAAAAGAAAAAAGAAACAAAAAACCCAAATATAACCAAAAACATTTCCCACCCACAATAATAAAAAATAACTTACAGTTATGTTGCAGTAGATGGTCCTTGAAAACGAATAAATCCATTGTAGATAAATCGAAAGACTAATCCATTGGAAAACAAAGCCCAAAAGAAAATGTAAAAATGCAACTGTCAAAAAAAGGCTTCAATGACGCAATCCTCTCAATAAGTATACACTCAAAAACCCGAAAATTAGCTTTAAAAAAAAACGCAAGAAGGGAACTGTAGAAAAAAGCCTCCAACGACCAAATCCTCTCCATGAGAAAACCCTCAAAAACCCTAAAAATAGTTTACAAAAAAAACTGCTCCAACAAACCCGAAAAATAAAAGGAAATGTAAAAAATAACTTGTTTCAAAGAAACAAAATATATTTTCCTTTCTTAAAAAAATAAACGCGTTGTCAGCAACATCTGTACACGGAACGGAAAACCTGTAAAGAAAAAAAGAACACCCTCCCACAATAACATGTAAAAACCTACAAACATTATTATTAACATTAAATACAACATAACATAATTAAACAACACATAACTAACACTACATAACACTCTACTTCTATCCAACACTACGTCAAACACATAAAATACTAAGGGGCCCATTACGATGGCGGGCGGAAGCACAACCGCCGTGCTGGCGGATGCAGAAACCACCAGTTACCGCCGGCACGCAGCAGTCCACACGCCCGCCCAATTACGATGCGAAAAGCAGGCCAAACACCGCCGGCAAGCCAGCAACACCGTCCGCCATCAAAGTGCGCCCGCACACGTAGCGGTGCAGCACAACTGACACACACCGTCCGACGAAACACGTCCCGCCCGGCGCATAAATTACGATGCCGCAAACAAACGGCTCCCACGGCAAAGAGACACCGCACGTGAAAGAGAGGCGGAAACACGGACGCAGAGCACGGACAACGAAGAAGCGGCACCCCGGGCATGAATCCAGCACTGCAGGCCCTTCCCATGCTTCTGCTGATGCACCACCAAGGACGCAACGTACCGCGGAGACGCAGGTAGGCACACACACAACAAGTGCACGCAAACAGCGCACACAGTGCAAGGGCGGAAAAAGCGGACAACCCCCCACCAGCGCGTGTACACTACACATCCACCATCGCATCCACATATGACACACAGGCCAAATCGTAACATCGCAGAACACATGTGTACACACCACCTGGGACTAGGAACCAACCACCCCGTCACGGCCCCAAAGCGCCGATGACGCCGCCACACATGCGCACAACGCAGAGGCCAACCGCAGCGCCATGCATGCGTCGCACACAGACACAGGGACACAACCAAGCAGCACACACATCAGCCCCACCCCGAACGCACAT
This sequence comes from Calotriton arnoldi, assembly GCA_963921515.1. Taxonomy (NCBI): domain Eukaryota; kingdom Metazoa; phylum Chordata; class Amphibia; order Caudata; family Salamandridae; genus Calotriton; species Calotriton arnoldi. The sequence goes on from CAWUFW010006644.1 coordinate 1,034,784, forward strand.
GACACGTGACAGGCCGGCCACAGACATGTCCCCAACGCCCAATTCACGGACAACACCCAACGCCACACAAACGACGCACACATGTCAGTGAAGACACGCAACTGCAGGACACACCCCAGTGTAACAAACATGGCGTAGCACACAGCGGCGGCAACACCAACTAGGAGAAGCAGGGCCCCTTCGGGAAGAGGAACGCCAGTACCACACTGAAAAACCCATACCACCCTGCACATATGAACAAGACACATGAAACGGAACACCAAAGAGCCCGGGGACCGACAACAGGTGGCCCAAGAATTACATCCACACACAAGGCCCAACGCAGAGCGGAAAGGCAGCCTGCCGCCCACACAAGGGAGAGCAGACAGCACTGAATGACCTTCCATTCCAACACCGAAACCACAGCCCTACGACAGAAGCCGGTGAATACAGCCATTGTCCAAGAATAGACCAACACAGGCATGCCGAGGAGACCGACCACAGGGCAGATAGCGCATATCACAGAAGCACACAACGGACGGGGAAGAAAGAAGAAAACACTCCCCCATGTCGGCCACATGCAAGTTAATTGGAAGGAGTCACACAGCACTGACCTTGAACTGTCTGAGAAGCATGTGGGAAGAGGGCCCGTGTCCTCCAAACAAGCCAACAGAACACAAGTCCTGTCTCCCCACGACTACACAGAGCTCACAGCAACCCCGGAGCGTGCACATTGCAGACTGCACACACAGCCGGAGCACGCCACCTCTACGAACCGCTGCGAAATGGCAACCGCAACACACCTACCCAACTACGCCGAACAGCTCAAGCTGTACCAAACCAACACGATACATACATTGGGATGCGATCTCCTGTCCCTGCTGAACGTAAGTTACCGACTGACTTACCGCATCACATTGTTCAGCTGCGTCATGCCCGTCTTCTACTGTCGGAGGTGTCCCTACCAGCATCCCGTCGAGATATGCCTCTCCAACCCGGCATGTCTGAAGGCGGACCTGCTACCACTACTCCTCCCTCTGGACGCACACGACAGGGCCTGCTCTGCCTATGGTGGCATGGCGTATGTGGCCAACATCGCACGCGCACTGAAATGGAACCACTGTGCCTCCACACGACGGATCATCGAGAACAGCTACATCGAATGTCACCCAGCATGCCCCATCATGGTCCTCCAAGGGACAACCTACGAACAACACCTTGACAGCCACCATCTGCTTCATTGGCTGGCAAACATGTACACCACCAATGACATGGAAGCCCTGCTGGACGGCATCGCATACCTGACAACCTGTAAATACGTCGGACCACAACGCAGGTTCCCCGAGTGACCTATGAAGTCCAACCCCGCACCCATGCTCAGCTTCCGCACGGACTGGCCAGTCACCACCACAACAGCCATACCAAACGACCGGCAACTGTAACCACACCATCAACGACATCGCCATGACATCGGATATGACCGGGACATGCACACTGTTCCCCATCACATCCAGGAACACCGCATGCATCGTGGGAGGCAGTGGCATGGGCTCTGTGCATCGCACCCACATGGACGGAACTGCACGAACAACCAGGACACGACATGGATCCAGTGCACATGGACACACACACCGCTCAGTGGACATGAATAGGTCGCCTGGAGTCTGTGGGTGCTGCACCCCTCCCACCCCCGCCCCGGGAATCCCATACCAGGACCTTTGCATGGACGACAAGTGCATACAACAACAACACGACCCCAGTGACTGTGACATGTCCAGTAACCACCACAGTGCAACAACAAGTGGCACGCCGCTGCATGCACGCAAGCACATGCCCTGATGTCATCTCACATGCACGCGTGCATGAGGAACAACCGCAGCAAACCTGTCACATGGAACTGAGATGGACTGTGCCCATGATGCCGAGCGGTCTGGTAGGCTACATGTATACCGTCTGTGTCAAAGTCCGCAGCTCCGCAGCTATACGTAAATGTACATTAGCACAGCCTTGGCCAAGCAGATGTAACCCCACACCCTATCCCATTTGTTATCATGCTCAGTATATCCTCAACATGTATTCCGCTGCCAGTAGTGTCCACTATACTGCATCACAGAGGACAGAAGACTCAATATAATGTTTGAAACCAGAACTGTCTCCGCTGACTCATTTCACAAGTACGAATGAGAGAGGATGAGAGTATGTGAAGTACACGGCAGTCGTGACATGACCATGTAGTCCACTGGTATTGGATGTCAACGCAAATGAGTAGCACTACTGTGGAAGACACACATGTGTCGTGTGAAGTCGTATGGACGCAGTGCTCAGGTGGGTGGGTGCGACGGGTAGATGCGCACATGCCAAGTTGGAGCACGCCGTGTTGGGAGGGGTCATGAACAGTACACCACCGCTTCCCTGGGCATTGTGAGAGGACACCTGTCGGGGGGAGTGAACACGTGTGTGCACAGCAGCCGGGCACACGTACAAAGCGGTACCAGGCGCACCTCAGCCCACCCTCTGTGGACAAGCTGGATCCTGTTGTGCGCCCGCCATGCCCCTTGACAAGGCACACACAGCCCCAGTCGACCAGGTGTAACCCCAACATAGTCAATCCGCACAGGCGATACAGGGCACGGGATGGCAGTGGAGCATGGTGTGTGAGAGGTCTCCTCGCGCTCCTCCTGGTCATATCACGCAGGCAATAGAACCTCAACGTCTAGCATGGCACAAGTCAAATGGAAGTGTAGGGGGACGCACCACAGCACGAGCAGCACTGACGTCACGGGAGGTGGCTCGCACCATCCCATCCATTGCCCATCATACCAACCACGCCACATGCTATTGCGACTAAGTGCAAGCGCGTGCGCCACCACCCCCGAGCCCTCCCCAGAGAGGCCAAAGAGTGAATGTGTGGGCCATCAGCCACAGACGGACGCGGCCTGGCCGCAAGGGCAGCCACAGCCACTGGGTGTCGCAGGTGGCGGATCCGGAAGGCGAAGACTGTGATGCATAGTCCATGCAGGCCGGGTCTCCATTTGGGGCACCACGCAGGTGGACGGCGTCCCGCCACACATCATACCCTGGACCCACACATACACTCCTTGCCCTCTCTGGTGCGAGCTTGGGGCTGCCTGTGCAAGCGCTAGCCTCGCAGGTGAGCATGCATATTGGGGGGCGAGGGGAGGACATGAGGGCTGGGGCGAAGATGACTGTATCACTGTCAGTTAGTACAAGGGATGACCCAGATGTGGAAAGGAAGAGACGTGTCCCGTGTGTACTGCAACTAGTCGCCAATCCAACTACCCCCCATGTCCGGAATGTAAGCCCGCACCTAGGCCCGCCCATCCGCCACATCGAACATACCACCAGCACGACAACCTTCCCATTCGAAACACTGACTGGGGGTGGCGACCAGTGAACAATCATGTGTAGCCTACCCACGCGTACATGTGGGCCCTCCATGATCCATGTCACCTGCGGCAAAGACATGACATGCGCAATGAGGGAAGTGAGGAGAGCTGTCCGCCCCACGCGCAGAAGGTGCATCAGCTCCACAGACCCAGCAGCGAGTCCAGCAGGGGTCACATGTGCAGGGGCAGCTGTGCCTGGTGTGAAGGCACATGCATATAGACAGCACATCGACCAATGTGTAGTCTGCCCACATCCACAGTCCATCATCATGCGGACATAGGAATTGAACACAGGGCAACACATCTTAGTTGGTGCACCCACCGTGACCAACAATGCGCAATCATCGACGTACCCGCCCTGTGCATGGCCCCCCACCCAACGGAGGCACATCCAGTGCCACCATCCCACACACACAAGCCTTCCACGGAACATGCTGTGTCCAATGGTCAGTACAGAGTCAGCGCCCATCTGGTGGATCCTGAACAGGAGACACATGCACACACATGCCAGCTCCCACTATGTACGTCTGCCACCTGGCACGTGCAATGTAACCTCTCACCTGTGACGTGTGACTGCAAGCACACAGCCGTCTTGGCATGGGGCTGTCAATGTGGACACCAGTCAATGTTTCGGGAGCTGTGATCCGTACAGTGCTGTACATAGGGTGCAGTGCTGACACCTACTACTGTCTCATATCCCCTCGTGCCACAGGTCCCACTTGTATTGGCCGCTCAGCCCGTGCCCACATCGTCGTCGTCGTGTGCCATACTCATCCAGCCTCGGAAGCAGTTCCATGCTCAGCAGACACTCATGTTGCCGTGGCGTTGCCGCTTGACGAATATGCAGTCAGTCCCCATCAGCACGCCCCGCAAGTCATTGGGGCCTAGATCCCCATGTGCATGCACATGGCAGTGGTATGTCTCACTTGCCATTGCCATTGTTGGGAGACCTGTGTAAGTGTATTGTGGCCGTGCCGTCCCAGCTTGACAGCTGGGCTGTGGCTCATGTGCTTGCTCAGTCATGTCAGTGATGTGTATGCGAAATTGCTATGTGCCGTGTTGCTTTGACATGTGTCCTCTGCCATTTAACCCAGGCGGAGACCGAACATTGACCGCCCATACCAATTGCTGGCGGACATGGACGATACAGAGGTAATCAGGAAGTTTCGGCTGGACAGGCCAACTCTGCATCGACTGTGTGCCATGTTAGAGCCCCATCTCCGTCCCCGCAGGGTGTATCCGACTGCTGTCACCCCCACGGCTAAGGTGATGGCCGCCATGCATTTCTTCGCCACTGGGTCATTCCAGCACACAGTGGGCAGTGGAGGAGGGATGTCCCAGCCCATGTTCAGCAAGGTGCTGAGGGATGTACTGGCAGCCATGATGCTGTACCGGAACAGGTACATCAGATTCCCCAGGGCACGTGAATTGGCGGCAGTGAAGGGTGCATTCTATGCCCTTGGCAGAATCCCACACGTCGTGGGAGCCATTGACTGCACTCATGTTGGCCTTGTTCCACCACAGGCCACTGAGCACCTGTACCGCAACAGGAAGCACACGCACTCCCTGAATGTGCAAGTGGTGTGCCTTGCGGACATGGTGATCACCCACGTGTGTGCCAAGTTTCCAGGCTCGGCCCATGACGCACACATAATGCGCAACAGCATCTTGCCACGACTGATGGCCAATCTGCAACAGGATCGTGCCTGTATTGTCGGTGAGTATGTGGAGTGGTGTAGCGTGCTGGTTGTGCGATGCTGTCCCCTGTCCAGTTGGAATTGCAACGGTTCTCTGTGTCCCTCACACCCAGGTGACTGCGTATCCGAATGGGGCATGGCTGCTCAGTCCATTGAGGAATCCTCGCACCCCAGCAGACGATCGATACAATGAGGCACATGGGAGGACCAGACGTGTGGTCGAGCGTACCTTTGGCCTCCTCAAGTCCAGGTTCAGGTGCCTGGACCGCACCGAGGGTGCACTGGCGTACTCCCCACAGAAGGTGTGCCAGATAGTGGTGGCGTGCTGCATGCTGCACAATCTGGCCATTCGGAAGCAGATCCCCCTCATTGTGGATGACGGAGATCAACCAGGGCCCCAGCCCGCAGACCAGGACAGCTCGAGTGAGGTGGACAGCGGAGAGGAGGAAGCTGGGAATGTGCGCCAGCAGCTCATCGCCCGCTACTTCACTTGACGGTGAGTGTCCATGTACGACGGATGATGTGTCTGTATCTGTGCAGGTGTGTGTGTGCTGTGTCAGGGTGGCCGTATGTTCACTGCGTGCAGTGTGTCAACGCTCCATGGCCAGGGTAGTATGCCACTGTTGGTGACTGTGGCATTGTGCCCTATTGCTCTGTGCGATGTGTGTACATTGCTTGTAGTTGTTGACATGTACTGTGTGATGGGTGTGTGACACACTCATTGAATGTGCTCCTGTTCTGTCTCCCACCCCTAGGTCCCTACAGGCCCTCCGGATTCCATTGCCATGCCACGCATCAGGTGCCTTTCCGCCCAAGGTGGCCGTTGTATTCCGTACAAATAAAACACAGGGCACAAACAGCAGTTAGTGAATAAGGTGCATTTATTACAAACTGTGACATGTGATTGTGTGTAAGGTGATAACAAAAGTGGTGCATGCAGTGACAATGAGCTGTCGGTCATGGCTGCGTGATGATCAGGGTGTACCCACTGGTTCTATGTCCATAGTCCAACACACACATGCCATCCAGCTGGCTGTGTGGAGTGGGATCGTAGAGCAAGTCAATGCAGTGGCTGGTCAAGGAAGGCTGGCGGAAGGCTGGCTGGCTGCCTCACTTGCGACTGGAGCGTGCGAAGTCCTCCCGGGAGATCTGTTTCCTCTTCGGACGGCCCCTTCCACGTTTGGGAGGGGGGTGTGTGGTGGCGACCTGCTGGTGGTGGGTGAGGTGTGCTCACTGGCTGTGGACGCAGGGGAAGTGGACACTGCTGCCCGAGCCTGCGCCCTAGCAGGTGGTGGCGGAGGTGGTGTTGCTGGCCTTGCCTGTGACCCCACCGCCACCACCAGCTGGCCCATGAGGTCCACGAGTTGGTCCATACGGGACACGAATTGGCCCATATGGGCGTCCATGGACCTCAGCACCCCCAGCACCTCCCGCGTGTCAGTAGCAGACCTGGCCCATTGTCCTTGGGCCTCTTCATAGGCCCCAAGGACTCTGGCCATTTGAGGCAGGGCATGGCTCCCAGGGGAGGCTGGCGTTTCCCTGACCATGCTCCTCCTACCAGTCCTGCTGCCACCGGCCTGCCCACTAGCCACATTGCACACCACGGTCCTCGCTGTGGCTCCCAGGGTGGATCCAGTCGGCCGGGCCACCACCTGCGCTGGGGCTGGTGCCAGCGAAGACGTGGTGGTGGTGGAGGCGGTGGTGGTCGGTGCGGCGATGGTGGCGGTTGCGGCAGTGGTAGTGGCCGCAATGACCGTGGGTGTGGCCGCAACGACAGTGGCAGCAGGGGACTGGGACTGTTCAGCATCCCTGGATGATGGGTTGGTGGGTAGGAGGGGTCCTGGGGAGCGGCTGGGCCCTGCCACGCCAGATGGGCCAGCTTGGTGGTCCGTGTCCGAAGAGGAGGACAGATCCTCCAGATCCGTGTGTCCTCGTTGGGGGCTTGTAGGCTGGCTGTGCTGGCTGCTGTCTCCATCCCCAGCATCCAGCAGTTCGTCACCTGTGGAGAGAATGAGATTTGTTATTGTGTTGCACCTGGCGAAGTATGTATTAGTCGTCTGACATTGGCAGTTCGTGCAATCTCGTACATGGGTTTCCCGGAGGCGAGTGTGTGGCTGTGGCATCTGTAGTTGTGTGTGCTAGGCAATGGGACTGTGTGCTGTGCACATGTGGCATGGGACGGATTGGCCATGCCGATGGGTGTGTTGCTGTGCCCCTACTCATTGTGACTCTGGTGTATGCGGGCTCCTGGCCCATCCTGGGTCTGGTTTGTACTTTGCTTTTGGAGTTCATATGGAACGCTTAGGAACGCATATGGCAACATGGGGGCCATGCCCCAGATTCGCATTTGGGAGGGGATATGCTTTTGGGGTTCAAATGGAACGCTTAGGAACGCATATGGCAACATGGGGGCCATGCCCCAGATTCGCATTTGGGAGGGGATATGCTTTTGGGGTACATGCTGTGAGCCATGGGTGCCGAACGTGACATGTGTTGTGGCAGCATGACAGTGCATGGTCTGAGGTGTGTGCATGCCTGACATGCCCTGCATATTTGCTGTCTGTTGTGGTTACTGGACATGGCATTGGACGCATCGTTATGAGTGAGTGATAGTTGTGTGCCAGCCAACGTATTGCAGTTGTCCCATCTCCTTGGTGTGCGTGCTGCCCTGTGCCATGTGCATCACTGCAGTGCTCGGGGGGGTGTGGCCCATGTTGTGTGTTGTTGCTCACAGTGTGTCGTGCGCTTAATTGACTTCTGGCACATGGTTGGTCATGGGCATGTATCTTAGCGTGACTGCTGTATGTGTGGCAGCTGTGCGGATGACATGCCTTTCATGAGACTGGGGCTGACGGATGGGATGGATGGTATGTTGTATGTGCATGGTGTGTCTGTGTGTTTGATGGGTTCAGTGGTGTTCGTGTGCATTTATGTTGTTCCGCTCTGTTGCGTCTAGTGTTGTTTGTCTTACATAGGCGTAGTTGTGGGGTGTGGGGTTGACAGGCAGTGGGGGCTACATGGACAGGACTTCAATGGTGTTTCGGTTGTGTGTGATGAGTTGCACAGTGGCTGCCGTGTGGGACTATATTCAGTGTGGCTTGTGCATGCAGACGTGGCTCCTTGGGTGTTGCTATGTCTGTGATGGGTCATGTGGGGTGTGAGACTGTTGTTCATGTCCGTGTGCACATTGTTCACTTGTTCGTGACGGTGGGCGGTGCTGCGTGTTCGTCTGCTACGTGACATGTCCCATGTGTTGGTGGTGTTATGGTCCTCATGCCTCCAGTAATCCAGCCCTGTCCAGTTTCCCACCTGCAAGTTGTTCGTGCGTGCACTGTACTGGATGCCACATGGCTCTAAGCGGGGGGTGCTCCATGTTGCAGGTCTGTGGGGGTGGGGGGGTGTAGTGGGTCGTGGGGGTGGCTGTACACCCACTGACACCGATTGCTGTGGACCGTGATGTCTGCCTTTCGGCTGTCGTTGTGCACTGCGGTGGCTGACACGTGGCTGTGGGGTGTGGGGGATGCTCCTCCTTGCTGTGCTGTGGGACTGGGGCCTGGTGTGTGTTGTACTTGGGCTGTCCACCGTCCCACCCACTGCACTTTGTGTTCCTGCCACTTACCTGTTACTTGTCGGTTAGTGCAGCTGTGGCGGACACATGGGTGTGGTGGGTGCTCGTTGTGGCGCTTCTGGCATATTTGGGGACCTGTTGGTGGTTACGTGGCTGGCTTAGTGTACACATGTCCCCACGCATCTTACAGTTGTTCGGTTTGGGCTGTGTGTGGTAGTGTCTGTTGCATGTGTGTGTGATGTGTTGTGTATTGTGTGCTGGACATGGGGGTGTTTGTCCCTGGGAGCTGTGGCATGGTAGTTGCGCATGTGAGTACATAGCGGTGTGCTGGTATACATTAGTTTGTACTTACCAGCCTCCACTCCCCTGCTAATCCGGCGAGGATCTCCGGATGTATTACGACTCGCACCTTCTCCTCCCACGCTTTGAAGGTCTTAAAGAGCGCGGGATTCCCTCCGCCAGTGACGGCAGCCAGCTCTCTGTTTTTGCCCTCCTTCTTCTTGACCAGGCTCTTTACGTCATTCCAACGTTTGTTTATCTCGACTCTGTTCCTGGGCAGGGTCCCGACTGCATTGACCTGGTCTACGATCCGTTTCCACATTCTGTTTCTGGTGGCTAGTGGTGTGTGCTGGACCATGTTCCCATAGATTTGTGGGTACACCTTGATGATCTCGTCGACCATGACCGTCAGCTCCATGGGCGTGAACTTGGGCATCCTTTGTGGTGCCATGGTGTTTGTGGTGCTGGTGCGGTGTGTGTTGTGTAATGTGCAGGGGGTTTGTGGTGCCGGTGTTTGGTGGTGGTGGTGGTGGTGGTGTTTGGTGGTGGTGGTGGTGGTGGTGGTGGTGGTAGTGATGTGTGCGTTTCTGTGGTGTGCTGCTGTCCTTGCTGTGTCACTGTGTCCTCTCCTCTCCTCTCTGGTTTGCAATGTGGCAAGGGGTTGTGGTCTGTGGGAGTGCTGCTTTTGTACTCACCTATGTGGGTGTGTCCTCATGGTCTGTTGTTTTCAGGTGTGTTGTGTCTGGGGTTCTGGCCTTTGTATTTTTTGTTTGTCCGGGGGGTGTTTTCGGGATGTGTACTGTGCTTGTGTATTTGTGTGTGCCTTGCTGTGTGGACTTATTGGCCATGTTGTGTGCTATTGGTTTTGTGTGCGGATGGTTTCTGTGCAGGTACGTTGGCGCCATGGCTTCTGCCGTGTCGATTCTCATCGGCGTTGTTTGCGCTGGCGGGCGGTATATTTGTTGTTTTTCCGCGCTCATGGCGGTGCGATCGTAATTTCACGTGCGGTGTGTCGGCCGTGTGGGCGGGCGGTTTTGTGTTGTCGTGCGTGTTTCCGTCCGTGGCGGGCGGTTTGACTCCGACTCGGACGATGGCGGGCGGTATTTTGTGTGATTTTTCCGCCGATGGAGGTTTTCGGTTTGTGTACTCATAATGGCGTGGTCGGTGTTCAGGCGGTGTGTGCGGGCGGATTTTTGCCGCTTCCATGCCTGGCGGATTTATTTACGCCGGGTATCGTAATGGGCCCCTAAACTACCAAAACAACACCTAATTACACCAAAATTGAACAATTAACGACCTAACAAATCTAACTACACTACTACTACCTCGCCCCTACCCTAAAACTACCTTAAAAGTAAAATAAATCAAACTTACCTTAACCGTTGAGACCGCAGCTCCCAACCACGAGGTTCCATCTAGCAAAATGATCTAATAACGAAACAAATAGACAGAAAAGTGAGAAAAAGGAAAAAAAATGGCTATGTAATAAAAATTAAAACAAGACTAACTCCCCATAGACAAGAATGGAGAGTTAATCAAAAAAATCAAAATAAATAATTGTATTTTTTATTTATTGCAAAAATAAAAATTCAAATGTTCGCAAAATGTACAAAAAATTGTAAAATATACATTAAATATTATATTATCAAAAAACAAAAACTATAATATTTAATATATATTAAAATGTATGTTTGTTTCATGTACTTACCTTCAAAATATAAAATTACAATAAGGCTATTGTAAATGTGCAACCAATATAACAAAGTTTAAAAAAAATATTATAAAAAATTATATTTGTTAAAAGTAATGTGAATTATTTAATATATTAAATATAATTTTTCTAATAATAATATTTAATATATTAACGAATAATAATAAAATATACAAAATATAAATTTTTAAAATACATATATAACTTTACAACAAAAACAAAATTATATCAAATGTATTATTGTCATAAAAAATATAAATGAAAATATTTATAATTAAAATATTACAAATATATTTACATTACTATTACCTGAATATACTTCAGAAACGTTATCAATTTTCAAAACTGTTAAAAGAATATGTTTGTAAAAATATATTTTGAATTTTACTAATGTACATTAAAAATATATGTTAAAAATATATTATACTTTATAATAAATTCTAAATAATATCAACATTTCTGAATCATGTTTTTAATATTGTCAAAAATTGTATAGCAAAACAAAATAAATACAATGTAATTGTGAACAAAAATAAATACATGCTGGATAATAAACCATAATAAATTACTATTCCAACTCCAAAACCAACTAAATTCATGGAAAGTGCTGGAAAATAAACCATAATAAATTACTATTTCAACTGCAAAACCAACTAAACTCAGGGAAAGTGCAGGATAATAAACCATAATAAATTACTATTTCAACTCCAAAACCAACTAAACTCAGGGAAAGTGCTGGATAATAAAACATGACAAATTACTATTCCAACTCCAAAACCAACTAAACTCAGGAAAAGTGCTGGATAATAAACCATAATAAATTACGATTCCAACTCCAAAACCAACTAAACTCAGGGAAAGTGCTGGATAATAAACCATGATAAATTACTATTCCAACTCCAAAACAAACTAAACTCAAAGCAAGTGCTAAATAATTAACCATCATAAATTACTTTTCCAACTCCAAAACATACGAAACTAAAAACAAAATGCTGGATAATAAACCCCCCAAAAAATTACTATTCCTAACTCCAAAACAAAAACAAATAAAGGCAAATACAACATATTGTAAAAATAAAAAATATGTAAAAATATAAAATATTTCAAAACTATAAAAAAACTATTTAAATTTTTTTAATAAAAATTAAAAATGTAACATTTTTTCTGAAATTTGTTAAAAGAAAATTAAATAGAAAATATAAAAACAAAATAATTAAAAAATACAATTACTAAAATATATTAAAAAATTGAGACACCACTTCTCACAAAATTTTAAAAATATAAATTTTAAATTCTAAATCACAATTAAAATTTAACTAAATTTAAAATTATCCAAATTTTATTGAAACTAAAAAATAAAAAACAAAAACAATAAAATAATATATAGAAATTTTCAAAATAATAAACCAATCATATATTTATTTAATTTGTTTTTGATTTAAAAAAGTATTTATAAAATATTTTACACAATTTACACCAAAATATTTACCCTAATAAATTCCTAATGTTTGAAAATTTTACATTTATATATTTCTTTTAATTATTTATATATTTCAATAATTTTTAAATTAAAATTTATTTTTAACAATCTTAAATTACTCCCCACCCATATCCCCTATAAACCCAACATCCTGCTCCTAAAATTTTACAAAAATTTAAAAATTATTTAACATTTTAAACAAATATTTTTAAATTACTCCCCACCCTTATCCCTTACAAACCAAACACCCAGCTCCTAAAAATAAATTAAAATACAATAAAAACAAACATTTTCACAAAAAAATTAAAAAATATAAAAATAACTACTACCAAATTAATTTTAAAAAAAACATTAAACAGAAAAAAATACAGTCGAACTTTTTTACAATATATTTGCAATCGATATTTACAAATTCGATATTTCTACATTACACAAAAATCGATATTTTAAACAATGAAAAAACTTACCTCGATATTTTCAACCATCGATAGTCTTGGCTCGATATTCATGCAATTCGATATTTCGATGTCGATATTCTGTCTCTGCACCAGTTCTTCTCATCTGCCCCTTCCAAAACAGCGGGTGTAGCAATATTGGTATCCTGGTCCTTCCGTGGTAAGGTTGGTGGCCAAAATTGCTGAAATAAAGGGCAGATTCTTTGCATATACAGTCACTATCAGGGATTACACCATTACTTTAGCATCCATATATGCTGTGAATGAAGGTCAGGAAGGCTTCCTAAGTAGGGCAATCACAGATGTGCTGTCCACGTCAGACAGGTTGATACTCCTTGGAGGGGATCTGAATCTAGTATTTAACAACAAGCTCGATAGATCGGCGCAGCGGTACGATAGCACTGGGGCCCTAATAAAGGGAGGTAAACAGTGGCTTTAAGAGATGGGTCTACGGGAGCTATGGCAGGAATACCATCTTCACACACAGGACTACACCTTTTATTCCCACTCTCATAAAACATACACCCAACTGGACTATTTTTTAGGGACTAAAGAGTTACACAATCTGTCAACTGCATCGGAGAAAGAACCACCTACCCTTTCAGACCATGCCACAGTGACCATTACAATTGCACTCCGCCCAGCAGTCTTTCCTACTCAAATGCTGAGGATGCTGGAAGCCCTTCTACATAGGCCCAAGTTAGTGACTCAGATACATAAAGTTATAACTCACTTTTTAGAAATTAATGACACTTCGGATACCTCCTTCACCACACTATGGGAGGTTTTAAAAGCTGTAATCAGGGGAGAATTAATAGCTGTATCTGTGGCAGATAATAAGCTCCATAAAGAAAAGTGAGCTCACCTCTCCCAACAAGTAAAAGAACTAGAATACGTCCATCAACGCACAGGAGCTCCGAAGGTCTGGCGCCAATTGGAGGCTGCCCACTCTCAGTTGGCGGGCCCCGACTTACAAAGCTGAATACTCAGCATCTCGGCTCCGGCATTCATTCTGCATGGAGGGAGACAAGTGCAGTAGACTCTTAGCTAATATATTACGCATACCAAGACAGGAGGCAGGAGTACACTCACTTTGGACCTCAGATGGCTCTGAAATAGTCGACGACAACCATATTCTGTCTTTCTTTCGAGATTTCTATAGAGACCTCTACAAGGGGCAAACTCTAAACTCCGGAAGGCCCCGCTTCACGGAGCAAACATGACATATCTATTTTCAGAACAGACAGCCTCCTTAGAATGTGCTATCCACATTGAAGAGGTTATCTCCGCTATCTCCCACCATAAACCCATGAAATCCCTGGGACCCAACTTTTGGACAGGTGGCCGTGTTCTGCGCCAATGTGAGTAAATCTCAGGCTCTCAATCTTGCAGCATCCCCTGTGTCAGTGGCTCAACTCACAGCACAGTACCCGATACAGTGGGCACCCGTATCCATTCCTTATCCGGGGATCCAATTAGCATCCTCAGTCTAGGCAACATCTGCTTTAAATTATGGGTCTTTGCTGCAACACCTTAAAGAAGACCTATCCAGATGGCGACATCATCGACTTTCCTGGCTAGAATGAGTGGCTGCCCTTAAAATGACTGCCCTACCCAGGATCCTATTCCTATTCCAAACCCTGCCGGCAACACCTCCTCCGGGGATGATCAAGGTCTTGCAGGGAGAAATTAACCGATTCATTTGGGTGAACTGTAGCCCTCAAATACATAAAGAGCAGAGCTATCAATTTACTGCTAACGGGGACTTGGTACTTCTTAATCTTCAACAGTATTATTGGGCGGCACAGTTACTCTACTTAGTGGAGTGGAATGGAGAAATCTGAAAATCGATGGCTATTTCAGGACAGGGCAATTGCAGGTCAGCAACTGTGGAACATCCCCTTCTTGAAGAGGCCGCATCGACCTCAGAGCCTCTATTCATCTTCCATTACTAGAGCCACTATGGAAGTCTGAGATCAAGTAGGACAATGTAAAGTCTTGTTGTCATCCCCTTTCCCTTGATACAGGCACAAGCTGTAGAATCACCCCAGCAGCTGCAGAAGGTGGTGAGATGTGGCAAGAAGACTCTATTGCAGCCCCTGTGAAGCAGGACAGCAATGCGTTTAAATAGCACCAAGTAACCACAAGTTCAGTCCCAAGAGGGGTAATCCCAGCCACCTCCGTAAAGAAATTGTTGTTCACAGATTTTCATTTTTGATTTGTGTTTTTGGATCATTAGAGAAGTAATTTAGCTTGGGTAGACATTGCTGATCCGGGCCGAATTTTTCTGGACAACATTTTTAAAAATGGTGAATGTGTTGCAGTGATGATGTAATATTTCAGGAACCATTATACCCATATACTTCATTTTGGTGTCAAACCATAGTTGGGGTCAAGTAGTCTTATAGAGACAGAAAATAAGTCCTCAGAGCCACCCTTCTGCCATTTCCTAAAATGTCAGCTATAGTAGAGGAAAGGGGGTCGGGAGGTAAGGGAGTCAAGGTCGGGAGGTAAGGGAGTCGGAGGGTAAGGGCCCTCAGAAGTCAGAGGTTTTTCATCGGGGTACAGGGACCATAGTTAATGACTCAACCTCCCCATACCCCTCAGTCCTAGCTGTAAGCGGAGGAGAAGGGGGGGGGGGTGAATGTGGGATCAAGGAGCCCCTGTACCTGTGTGGATTTCCTGATCGACCCTAATTTACCTTGCTCTGTAGGGGGTGATTTCCTTAGTAAGGATCGACTTTCTGAGTTTTAGGTGGTTTTAAACACCAAGCTTGATCTAATTATGTCCAGGTTAAACAACATTTAGGGGTCGATTCCGATTCGGGCCGGAAAAAGCACCGACCGACTCGGAGCCGGAAATTATACCGACCGACACGTACCTGTGGTGCCTGACACGCCAAGTACGATGCAAGGCGTGCAAAATCCGACCGACACGTACCAAACCCAAGCCGAACGACTGAGCCGCACGGAAAACAGCAATCCGGTCGGAAAAACACGCGAATCCAACCGACCGACACGCACCCGGAACAAATCCGACCGAAACGTACACACGAACTCCAAACCGCAAAGTACGATGCAAGGCGCGAAAACCACGAGCGAGTCGGACGGAGGACAAGCCGTACGACCGACACGCATACAAAACCGAGCCGAAGCAACACAAAACACCGCGACCGACGCGTACGCAGCATAGAAAACTGCACAAACACAGCGTGAACGAAACGGAGAACACCGTACGAGACAAATGCAGGGTCCGACTCGGTCACAAGAACGTTTCCAACATGCACAGACAGTACAAAGGAAAAATCACACACAAAAAAGGCCAAACAAGCAATTACAAAGCCAATAAATACTGGGGGGTGGGGACAGAGAACAAAGACACACCCACAACTCCACCCATATAAAGGACACAAATCACAACCATGATCCTTTGCAAATGCCATTCCACTGCCAGCACCCAAGAGACAGCAACCACACACCCACAGCTCATCCCTCACACAAGCCACACACCATCAGCACACCAACAAATACCTACCTCACATACACCCAGCAAAACACACACTAACACACCCTCACCTGCACACCAACACACACATCACTCACCATCACCATGCCCCCCAAGAAGAATCACAAGTTCCTAGAGATTGTGAATTGGAAGTCATGGTAGACGAGATCCTCAGGGTAGAGCCACAGCTGTTTGTCACACTGGTCCAACAGACCCCCATCTCCCAGAAAACCAAGATGTGGGAGAGGATCATCAACAGGGTGAACGCACAATCACCATGTCTGCGCACAAAGAGCGACATCCAGAACAGGTGGTATGACGTGCGCAGGAGGGTACGGGACCTGCTCAAGAAAGACTACATCATCAGCCAATACACCGGCAGTGGCCCTCCTGCCAAGCCAATATACCTCAGGCCCTGGGAGGAGAAGGTGCGGGCCATCCATCCGCCAGTGAGCGTATATGGACTAGAGAACATCCCAGAGCCTGGTGAGTACACAACAAATGTACACAATATTCTGCCACAAAACACACACACATCACTGTCAAGGGAGAGTCAAACCATGCACTCATAGCAATTACACAGCAACCAGAACAGAATCATCCCAAAATGTGTATGTCAGTCAGATAAACACAACACATGCCATCAAAAAAGTTACATCCAACCGTGCCATCAGATGTACAAACACAACTACAACTACAGCTAGGCAGTGGCACAAATAGAACTAACAAACACATCCAGACATTTAGCCACCACAACAACACCAACACACAGTGAAGACCACTCAAAGGAAGGAATTCTGTGTATGCTGGCCAAGTCAGTGTAGCCAATAGCATCATGGGAGTCGCAGTCACACATATTGCCCCCCACAACTGTCCCATCAACACCACCCTGAACCATGCTCACATCACAGGGAGTGGAGAAGGACTCACAAGATGGCTGACACTGGCTACTGCTGTGGGGAGCACAAGGCCCTGCTGGCAACTGTGCACCAACAAACAGCAGGACACCACTGACTGACATCCTGAGAGACAACTTCCACTCCCTGCAATGCAAGCACGTTCCATGGTGGGATATCTGGCTGGCTGGGTGGGAAGGAGGACTTGCAGCACTGACCATAGTCACAAGCACCTCCCCTCACACACCCCCTCAACACAAACTCCACAGAACCCACCTGGTAGAATGCAATGCCTCCCATCCTAACTCAAGATCCCACAAAGAACCACCACCCTGGGTTATGTTGTGTGAAGCACAGGGACACTCTTGGGACTTTTTGCCAAACAACTGCCAGGACAACACTCCCAGCCATCCTGTCAGCACAGCCAGCCCACCCCACAGGGAAGCAGAGTCAAAAGGAAGGAAGCATGGGCATGCTGGGAAGGGGGGTGGAGGCAATAGCATGATGGGAGTCGTAGTCACAGCTCTACATCCCCCACCACATGGCCCAGCAAGCTCACACTGACGCATGCACATCCCACAGAGAGTGGAAAGGCCCATCAAAGATGTCTGACACTGTTGCTGTGTCATGGGGAGCACAAGGCCCTGCTGGGAACTGCACACCAACCAACAGCAGGACACCACTGTCAGCCATCTTGCCATTGCCCTCACACCCACACATACTGAACTCCCCACAAAAGCAAGTAAGTATGGGAATGCTGGCAAGTGGGGTGGAGGCAATAGCATGATGGGAGTGGCAGTCACTGATATTGGTCACCCCCACAACTGTCCCATCAACACCACCCTGAACCATGCTCACATCACAGGGAGTGGAGAAGGACTCACAAGATGGCTGACACTGGCTACTGCTGTGGGGAGCACAAGGCCCTGCTGGCAACTGTGCACCAACAAGCAGCAGGACACCACTGACTGACATCCTGAGAGACAACTTCCACTCCCTGCAATGCAAGCACAGTTCATGGTGGGATAACTGACTGGCTGGGTGGGTGGGAAGGAGGGCCGGCTGTCAACCAAACACAACCAATGCAGACCATGTTCACACCCCAACAAATACATAGAAATGCCCAAATAATGCAGGACAATGTGCCACACCAATATCAACCCCTGACTGTGACGACTTAGGACAATGCAATGTACAGGCCCGCACCCAGAGGCACAGTCACAACTGTCATGTGTGTCAACCATTGATGCCTGCAGAAACATAACATACATTGTGTGTGTCTCCCAAAAACAGGTGATGATGGGGACACAGCAGCAGACGCTGAGGAGTCCCAGTCCCAGGCTCAAGAGGATGCGGAGCTCACTGGTGTCGTACAGCCTCTGCCCTCCTCGGACGAAGAAGACCAACCTGGCACATCCGGTGCAAGTCTACATGCAGCACCAGCAGGACCACCAGCTGCAGCACCAGCAGGACCACCAGCTGCACCCCCTGCACCCACCCCTCCAACGACTGTCAACACAAATATCCCTGCCGACATGGACAGAACAAGGAGCAACACCAGCACAGGGACCCTGGACCAACCTGGGGCCATGGACACCACCACCACCACCAACCTCCAAGGTGGACCAGGGTCATCTGTGCGTGCCACTGCACGCACTGCACATGTCAGCAGGGGTGGTGGGAGGGGTGGGAGACAGAGGTCGCTGCTTGCAGAGGTTGCTGGTGTGCATGATGACCCACAACTGGTACGCATAGCTGATGCGTACCAGTCCAGCACCGGAGACCTCAGCCAGGTAGTGGGGCTCCTCAGAGACATGAAACAGCAGCAGGCTGCCCATCATGCCCGCTTGGACTCTCACATGTCCCACGTGGAGTCACACATGTCCCGCGTGGACTCACACATGTCCCGCGTGGAGTCCAAGTGGGATGCACTGCATGAGATGATGGCGGTGCACAGGGACATTTTACAATGCCTCCGCCAGATGAACAGCAACGAGTCCACACCTCCCTGTGTGCCAACAACATCTGGTGCTGCCCAAACTGCAACTGCCACAGGGAGGGAGGATGACTCTGGCGGAGAGTCCCCTGCACCGCAGCAGCCTGTACTTGAGGGCCCCCCCCAAGAAGAGGGGTCGTCCGAAGAGGGGCAAGTGAGAGGCCGATGGCCAAGCGCAACTCCCAGGAAGCCTGAACCTGTTCTGGATGTTCACCTTTGTGCACAGACTGTTCACCCTGTTGACGGCAACACTACTCCCACACATTGCATGGGGAGTACAAGTTGGACCAATGTGTCAGACAACTGTGGCCCCGATACTGGGGATTCTGTCTACCAGGACTTTCAATTCACCTAGGAACTTCTGATTGCAAGATTTATGTACAGCACTACCCATCCTATGCACTATTCACACAAATGTATCACAATAAACACACTAATACACCATACTTGCCTCTGTTGTGATTCCAACGTGGGTGCTGTCATGGGGATGATGAACTGCAAAATTACACTGTGTATGCGAACTGCAACAGCAAGTACAACACAGGCATGTGAGTAAAGGCAACGTGACACATATGAGGGAGACACACCACCAGGGCTACACAACACATACACACCTAGGCCATCTGACTCATTGCCTACACTGATGTTGCCAGGGAAGACGGTGCAATGCACAGACACCACACCCATTCCCAGTTGTAGTCAAGTAGCCCACAGGTGCAGTAAGCAAATGGCAGTCAAATGTGTGACCACAGACAACGCACATCACAAAGTGAAGCACAGGTTTATTACACAGTTGCAACATGTCGTAACCACTACAGATGCAAGGTAATCCCACCTGGCAGCGGGCACACAGTCAACAACTGTAGACGGAAGGAAGTCCATGGGTGTGGCGCACATCACCTGTAGGGACACAACAGCTACCAGCCTGGAAGTGCAATCACGTCGTTGGTGGACACAGTTGACCAAACGAATCTGAAAGTACCCTGTGAAGGACAGAAATGACACACAGTCAAAAGCAATGGAGTACAGGACAGAACAGCAAAACTCATGCACAATACATGTTACAAGATACCCACCCAGAACCAAGTTAGCATGTCAACACTGTTGGGGAGTACAGCCCACCTGTAAGCACACATCGCAACACACATCCAGTCAAGTAGCCCATGGACACACTCCAACAGCACCAGAGCACCACCTACACATATCATGCAAACTCACATCATTGACATGACACCTCAGGATACTCACATTCAGCTAAAGAAGTTGGCGATGAGCTGTGTGCAGACATCACCCTCATCATCATCATCATCATCGTCACTGGCATCGTGGTCCAGGCCAGGATCCTCCACAGGTGGCGGATGTTGGTCATTGTCATCCTGGATGAGAGGCAACTCCTTCCGCACTGCCAGGATGTGGAGCATGCAGCAGACGATGATAATCTTGCACACTTTCGCAGGGGCATATGGGAGGGACCCTCCGGTCTTGTCCAGGCAGCGGAAGCGGCTCTTCAGGAGACCAAATGTCTGCTCAATAACTCTCCTGGTCCGACCATGTGCCTCATTGTAGCGCATCTGGGCTGGTGTCACAGGGTTCCTGAGGGGTGTCAGCAACCACGGCATGTTGGGGTATCCCGAGTCACCTACGGACAGACAAGTGCACATTAGCTGACTTGGAAAAGTGGGCGGAATACTACAGATCAGATCACACACAATGGCACAAAGTCAGTACACACCGACAAGCCAGGCACGCTGGTTCTGCATCTGTGCCATCATCCTGGGGATGCGACTACTCCTCATCACAAAGGCATTGTGTGCTGAACCAGGGAAACGGGCACACACGTGTGTGATGGTCATGTCTGCAAGACACACCACCAGTGCATTGACCGAGTGGTAGTGCTTGCGGTTCCTGTAGGCCTGCTCCTGGGCCTGTGGTGGTACCAAAGCCACATGTGTCCCATCAATGGAGCCAATGACATGCGGCATCATCCTCAGGGCATAAAAGTCACTCTTCACGTCAGTGAGTCGTCGCAGTCTAGGGAAATAGATGTACCGGTTCAGGAATAGCAACATTGCCGCCAAAACATCGCAGAGCACACGGCTCAACATGGTCTGTGACATCCCACCAGCAGTCGCCACAGTATGTTGGAAGGTACCGGTGGCAAAGAAGTGTAGGGCTGCCATCACCTTCACCTTGGGGGTCAGCGCTGTAGGATACGGCCGGCCAGGCTGCAAATGTGGGGACAACTGCACTGCCAAATCCTCAATCAGCTGCCTGGTGAAGCGGTACCGTCGGATGCTGTCCCGTTCCACCATCGTTGCCAGGTCTGGGAATGGTCGATGGACAGCAGGAGCCCTGCAGTGCAGAGGAGAAGTAAGCAAGATTGTCAGTCACCCCACATATGCGGCATTGAACACACTCAATATCCCAACATACATCATTATGAGGCACAACTACATGAAGTGTGCAGTTCCGTAAGGACATGTATGGTACACACATGGACAACATCTGTCAACACGGTCCAACAAGTGGCATCAATTAGTCACAGGTTGGCCCATTGGATATCATGAGGCCGTGTCACAGTTCCCATCTCCTGCTGCCGTGTCACAATCACCCCCCACAGTGACATGTGAGGACAGATGTGCCCCAAGCACCACAGCTCAACGACAGGTACATTCCCAGGGACCCTGTATTGCCACATGGACACTGGCATTACATGGAGTATCATGTATACACCACAGCAAAACAACCATGACCCCCACAGGTAGTGGTCCCACTTGCCACGGCAGGACAGACATGGACGTCTGTGACACACACACGCACAACATCAAAGTCCATGCACACACAACGTGGATGTGGAGACTGTCTCCCATTGTGCACATGAAATCAGAGACATTGTAAACACTACATGCACACAGACTGTGGAGGACCATCACTATTGTGCCACTGGGACACCCTGGCTCAAACATACCGTCCCACATGGGACTCACGGGGTATGTGACATGACATACACATACACCACCGTGAAATGTGACCATGGCACATGCACAGATATGAACAGTTGCACATCACAGTGGTCATGTACACGTAACACCCAGGATCCTGTCCCCATGAACACGTGCACAGCCTGGGGGTGGCTGCCTACAGGTGACACCCACAGGACAACATGTACACCAACATACACACAATAGGAAATGCAGCCTTACATGCCTTATGATAAAGTTTGGACAGGCTGTCGTGATGTAGGTGTGCCCCTCACTCCCTGGGAGCTATCTGTGGCTGGCATATATCCATCTGAGACAGGCATGCTGACATATGCCAGTCACATGTACAGTGATGCGTTGAACAGCAATGGACCGATCGGTGCCCCGGCCGGCCCATTGCATTCAATGTGTGCGGTGCACGCGTTGTACCCCTGTACGCGTTGATCAGCAATGGACCGATCGGTGCCCCGGCCGGCCCATTGCATTCAATGTGTCGGGTACGCGTTGTACCCCTGTACGCGTTGTACTGCAATGGACCGATCGGTGCCCCGGCCGGCCCATTGCATTCAATGTGTGCGGGTATGCGTTGTACCCTGTACGCGTTGTACTGCAATGGACCGATCGGTGCCCCCGGCCGGCCCATTGCATTCAATGTGTGCGGGTACGCGTTGTACCCCTGTACGCGTTGTACTGCAATGGACCGATCGGTGCCCCCGGCCGGCCCATTGCATTCAATGTGTGCGGGTACGCGTTGTACCCCTGTACGCGTTGTACTGCAATGGACCGATCGGTGCCCCGGCCGGCCCATTGCATTCAATGTGTGCGGGTACGCGTTGTACCCCTGTACGCGTTGATCAGCAATGGACCGATCGGTGCCCCGGCCGGCCCATTGCATTCAATGTGTGCGGGTACGCGTTGTACCCTGTACGCGTTGAACAGCAATGGACCGATCGGTGCCCCGGCCGGCCCATTGCATTCAATGTGTGCGGGTGCAGCGTTGTACCCTGTACGCGTTGATCAGCAATGGACCGATCGGTGCCCCGGCCGGCCCATTGCATTCAATGTGTGCGGGTGCAGCGTTGTACCCCTGTACGCGTTGAACAGCAATGGACCGATCGGTGCCCCGGCCGGCCCATTGCATTCAATGTGTGCGGGTACGCGTTGTACCCCTGTACGCGTTGATCAGCAATGGACCGATCGGTGCCCCGGCCGGCCCATTGCATTCAATGTGTGCGGGTACGCGTTGTACCCCTGTACGTGTTGAACAGCAATGGACCGATCGGTGCCCCCGGCCGGCCCATTGCATTCAATGTGTGCGGGTACGCGTTGTACCCCTGTACGCGTTGTACTGCAATGGACCGATCGGTGCCCCTGGCCGGCCCATTGCATTCAATGTGTGCGGGTACGCGTTGTACCCCTGTACGCGTTGTACTGCAATGGACCGATCGGTGCCCCCGGCCGGCCCATGGCATTCAATGTGTGCGGGTACGCGTTGTACCCCTGTACGCGTTGTACCGCAATGGACCGATCGGTGCGCACCCATTGACAATGGCCTTGCCTAGCAACGGACGCGTTTTCGAATTTCGAACGAGTCGGTTGCTGGAAATTCAGTTGGTCACCCACAACAATGTTGCAAAATCATGTATGTCATGAAGTTGAAGATTTGAAGGATGCTGTGGGCGTGTATTGGTGCTGCTATTCAATGGATTGGCCAGATTCAGAAGATGCAAACGACTTGGACCTATCACTTTGGACACAAGGGACAGTATCTGCCTCTCCAGCACATATATATTGCTGGCTGTTCCCCTGAGAGCTCACTTGCCTGCACTACATGCTCCAGGACGACATCTGCCACTGCACTGCTGCTGTCTCTGCCCCTCTGGACCCTGCAATGGCACGTACTGTGGAGAGAGCCCCAGCCTTCAGCCTTGAGGAGAACCAGGCCCTGCTGGACAGCCTACTTCCACAGTACAGCAAGCTGTATGGGACACCAGGGGAGCAGGTGAGTGTTCTGTGCACTGCCTTTCTGAATGTGCATATTGTCTGACTAGCAATGCTGAAAGTCTGCACGCCACTGGCTAGCAGGCTCACTGAGTAGTTGTCACCCCCATAGTGTGTAGTGACATGCACTGGACAGGTATGGTGCAGTGACAGTGCATTTGAACAAGGTTTTACTTCCCATGCAATGATACCATGTAGTGACGTCTGGCAAACTGTCCATGGGCAGCTTTGCACTGCCTGTGTACATCATGTGCCCCTGTGATTGAGACATGTATATACAACTGTGTCATGCACGGATATGTTGCATGTGTAGTAATGGCCTTTTCACTTTGTCATCCTGACAGGTTAATGCCCATCGGAAGCAGGAGATCTGGAAGGACATCGTCCGGGCTGTCCGGTCCGTGGGGGTCTACAAGCGCTGGATCCGCAACTGCCAGAAGAGGTGGCAGGACCTTCGGGGCTGGACCCGGAGGATTGCACGGGTCCAGCTGAAGCTGTCGCCTCCTCGCAGGAGGGGCGGAACACGGACCCTGACCCCCACATGCTCCAGATCCTGGCGGTGGTGTTTCCAGACCTGGATGGGCAGCTGAAGGCCAGACAGCAGCAAGGAGGGGGTGAGTCAAAGACTGCACTGTGAACTCTGTATTTCATGCTTTGTGCCCTCCTCTGGCCTGGTTCAACTGCCACAGTGCAGCAGTCATGTTGTCCAGGAGCCATGTCCCTCTATTGTGCACTGCCCACTGCTCATCTGATACCCAGGTGTGGCCCTTACATTCAGGGAATTGTGTCACTTGGGACTGTGTCCTTGCAGTTTGCTTCACTAAAGGTGGGGGACAGCATCTGTTTCCCTAACTCTGTTGTGGGCATCATGGGTGGGTCCATTGTTCACACAACGCCTGTGTTCGGACATGTAATCTGCGTGTTGCTTTGATATGCGGTCCACTTGCTGAGCTGAGCCACCACATGTGCCTTGGTATGTGGCACACGCCCATGCAGTGGGTGGGAACAATGTTTGGGCCCCAGGAGTGTGCAGATTACGTGTGTCACACATACATAGCCAGCTATCCACTGTCCAGGGCTCATCCCTCATTCATGTGGGGCAGGACAGTCATGCCTACTCCAGGCCATGCAATGCACTCTGTACTCCCACTCCCGTGTATCAGCTGACACATTGTGCGCAGTAATTTGACCCCTCAGGTGTCTGCCTCTGTGTCAGTGTGCTGTGGATTAGTTGCCAGGACTGCTGGGGTGTTTCTTGGTAGGGGCTCAGCATGCCCCTGGAGATGTGACCATAGGAGACGATACTTGTGTGTCACATAGGTGTTTGATCAGCTGCCCGTGCAGACTGGGGTATGCAAATGTGAAGTTCAGGCAGCTGTTCCCCATTCACAGCAGATTGTGAGGGGCTCAGGTTCAGAGGGTAGTGTCACAGGTCTCCCATATGTCCAATAGGTATGACCTGGAGAGATGAGGGTTAAGATGATGTGTTGTGGGGGGATGTACATGTGCACTTGTGCAGCTCCAGGACTTGCATTCCCCATGACCTACTATTGTGACACAGTGCAGAGTGTTGTTGTCTGGCTGCCAAGTCATACATCACTGAGACAGTGATGTATGACTTAGCAGTCATGCCTCCGCCATGGCATGTGTCTACTTATTGGTGATCGTGCAGGGGAGTGACATGTCCTACATGCACACCATTGTGGCGATGACTATCAGGACATGGGTGCATCATGGTGTCTGTCGCTGGTATGCATCACATGCATTTCCTATTTGACTCTGGGCATCCCTTTCATCCGGAAACCTGTACTGACTCAGTGGCAAGAGCTGTGATGTGTGCATGTCCACATGCCACACCGTGTCCTCTGCACTGTCCAACTACTGTGTAGTTGGTGCATGTGTCCACACTGGGGTGTTGCAATCCAACAGACACCAGACAGATGGGTGCAAGGCCATGTGGGATGTGAGTGCCATGGTTGGCATCAGACTGACAATTGGCTGCTCCTGTTCAGTTAGGGCACTTTTAGCAATGTACAACTAATGATGCCAGGGCTTGCTCTGTAATGTGCTGTGCTCACAGTGGTGTGTGCGTTTGGTGCAGGTGACTGATGTCTGTCTGTTTCCCCATTGTTTGCAGATACATCCAAGGCCACGGAAGGGGACAGCTCCACGGACCAGGAGGAGCCGGAGAGCCAGACTGGGTCAGCAGCCGAGGAGTGGTCGGAGGGACCCAGTGGCACGGAGGGCGAGGGGAGCCACACCGAGGAGTCCTCAGCACCATCCACCTTAGCTGAGGACCAGAGCAACTCGGAGGATGACTCCCTTATGGAGGCGGGTGTCAGCAGCCACCACACCCCAGCTAGTGTTGCTGTCCCTGCCACCACCAGCACCACCACCGCCCTCCCATCGGCTCCCATTCCCCAGGTCCGTGGAGGCTCCCATGTTCGGGAGCGTATCTCCTTTAGGCCAGGCACCGCACCCCCTGCCCCTGTGTCCCCTGCTGCCCTGAGTGAGGAGTCTGTGTACCTCCTTCGCCAGCTCCATGTAGGGCAGACAGCCATGCTGAGTGTCCTCCATGCGCACACCGCTCTGTTGACTCAGCTGGTGTCGGTCATGGAGGGCATCTCATCGGGCATGTCTGACCTACAAAGGGGCAATAGGTCCATGGACTCCTCCCTGACGGCAGCAGTGTCCCTCCTCAGACAGTCCCTCACCCCTCCTGCCTCTGCTCCATCCACCCTCCCCAGCACCTTACCCGTCCCAAGCACACACACACCGGCACAGGCACACACCAGCACACACACATCCAGCACACAGACACACACGCCACAAACAAAACGCACACGCACGCACAGTCAGGGGACTGAAACCAGACTCACAGGGGATGGGGCCCTGGTACACACACACGCATCCACGAGCACTGCGCAGTCCTCAGTTGCCTCTCCCTCCAAAACACCCTCCCTTGCCTCACCTGCAACCCCAAAGACCCAGCGCCTCTTCCTCAGTGACCTCGGCCTCTTCCCCTCCGATCCAGCTGCTCCAGCATCCAGGGGGAAGAGGAAGCCCACCCACATGGAGCAGAGTGCCCCTCGCCCCCGGACACCCTCCCCCAGGCGCAGACAGACTGAGGCCCCCACCCGCAAGTCCCCCGGAGTCGTAAGAGCAAGACCCCGCCGCCGCCCTGCAGCTCAGGCACCAGGTCTCCTTCCTCCATCCCTCAGGCCCCCACTCCACAGGTGCCCCCACCACACCCTGCCCCCCACCCACAGATATACCATCCCCAAGAGGATCCGGCCTTCTCCCCCTGGCACTTGCTCTCCCGGCACCACACCCCCGCTGCGCTTGTCTGTGCCACTGATGTGGTGAGGGTGTCCTCCCCCTCTGTCCAGCCCACCTTGCCTGTTCCCCATTCTCCTCCCCTGGTGGTAGGCACTGCAGTGTAGTCCACTACCACCCTGTCTGACTTGGGCACTGCAGTGGTGGACCTGTCCACTCCATCTGCAGGGTCCACTGCAGTCGTGCCGGCACCCACAACATCTGAGTCATGCCCCCCAGTTGTGCCGGCACACACCATGTCAGACACCTCCACTGCAGTTGTCAGTGGCTCTCCAGCACCCACCACCCCTTCCCTGCTTCCTCCTGGTGAGCCCTGATCCTGTCCCTGCGGTGCCTGGCCTGCCCCCCGGTTGCCCCTCCTAGTGGATTGTCCCTGGTTTTGTGCAGGCATGCGTAGGGTGACATCTGCCACTGTCACCCTGTTTGGACTTTTACAATGGACTGGCCATTGGCCTTTGTGTTTTTCTGGAATTTGTTTTCATTCCACACATATGCTGAATAAAGCAACTTTCTGTTCTCTAGTGCTTATGCTTCTGATGTACATGTTGTTGATGATGCTAACCATGCCCTTGCTGCAGTGATGGTGATATTTGGTCTCATGATAATGAAGTGTTACTGTGCAGGAACCCATGTGGTCCAGGGGAATGTGTCCTATCCTGTGGTGTATCCATGTCATCCATAGCAGCATCTGAGGGTGTCATGTGTTCAGTATTTGGCAATGGGATTCCCTACTTAGATTAGCTATTTCACATCTGTGGCTTCCACCCCTGCACATCTGTTGTGCCTGCCATTGTTCAATTCGTCTACTTCCCTGACCGTGTGGCCATCTCCACTGGACATGCAGGTTTGGGCATCAATGGGGAAGGACTCATCTGTGTTGTCAGTGCAACATTGCTATACAAGTGTGTTGGATCTGTGCTGATGATTCCGTTGGCACTTCCATGACCAGGCTGATGTGACGGGAGCCCTCATTTGGTGCTAATTGTTGATTGTGTGACCAAGTGCTCAGCTGACATGATGGGGCCCTACTGAGGCAACATATGGCACAGCTTTCGTCACACAGGAGTGGAGTCCCCTCATGGCAGTGTGTACTCCTGTGACATTGCCTGCGCCCAAGGTGTGTGTTGTATGTGCATGTCTGTGTGTTCACTTCCGTTTAGCTGTGCATGCTGTGATCCCTAGTGTTGTACCTGTTTGTGATGCTAGCTGAGTTGACCTATGTTCCCCCAAAGCCTTCTCCCTGGGTTCTCTGTGATGTGGGTGCATGGCACATTACTGGTCATCAGGGTGCCACCCATAGGTGTGTTTGCTGTCAGGGCTGAGTTTGTGTGCAGACGCAGAAGGGTCACAGTCAGGTTTCCCCTTGGCACTTGTTGTTTGACCCTGTCATGTGATTTCCAGTTTGTGTTATCTTTCAGTGATTGTGACACGTTGTGTGTGTGACTGTTGGCACTCCTCAGGGTCCGGGCTGCAATGTTGGTTGTTGTCTATGTGTGTTCTTTGTGGGTGACCTTGGCTTCTTCATTGGTGTGTGACTGTGGCTGGGATCCCATTGGTTGGTGTGGTATTGCCGTCATGTCCATGTACAGCGTAGTGTGCAGTGTGTCAGACATTCAGGAGTCTTGTTGAGTGGCCATGTGTCATGTGTTTCTGCACCTTGGTTCCCACCCACCACCCTGGAATAGTCATGGGTGCATGTGCAATGTCACCAGTGCATGTGTACTTCACTGCTGCACATTGTTGGGGGTCGAGGGTGTGGTGTTGAGTGTGTGCAGATGAGAGTTGTTGCCCGGCTAGGCCCCTGCCTCCATGTTGGCCTTGGCTTACTGGCCATGCTGATTGATTTGTGCTTGTGTAGGTGTGATGGTAGTTTGTTGCTCAGGACACATGACTGTGGTTCACAGTGTGAACCACATTTAGCTTTGTTATCACAGTGGGATTGTAATGCAGCCCAGGGTCACCACATTGTGGGGGCCCTGGGGGTGGTGCTGTGGTGTGTCTGTGTCTTGCTGTGTCAGTTGCTGTTCCTACATGCCTGTGTGACATGTGTGATTTGTGCTCCCTCTCATCTGACAATGCCTGCTTGCCCACATAGGGGATTTGGATCCATGAGTTACCTTTGTGTGGCACTGTATGCACATCTGTATGATTGGTATTCAGGTCTCCTCATGTGTTGTGTGGTTGCCTGGGGACACTGGCACCCCCTCACCTGTTGTGTATGATGTGCAGTGTGGGTCTGCCTGTTTGTGTTTGTGCATCTGCACCACTGCATTGGCATATCTTGGGTGTGCCATTGGCTGTATGTAGTTTGGTGGGTTTCCCCTGCTGTCCCTGGGACTCCTAGGTCATCGGTCAGCACAATGATCATGGTTTGTGTGTCCCATTGCTGCCATGGTATGGTATCTGTTCACCTCACATCTGCAGTCTCCACAGGGTATCTGCATTTGTGTGCCCATTGGTGCAAATATGTGGGTCTGCATTCTGATGGTCACTTCTGTCATTGTGTCATTGATGAATGTTGACGGTGTCAGCCCCCATGGGTGTTGTTTGTCTGCACATGGCCAAAGGTATGTCTTATTTGCACTGCAGTATTTGGCTCACCCAATTTATGTTGCAATGGGACACATACACTACTTTGCCACTGATGTGTTTTTTGTTCTGTGACCAGGAATCATCCATGCAGTTTGGCAGTTGCACCTCTTTCTTTGTCAACACTTACCTTTTGGTCACTGTGATGATGGGGGTTTAGACCCCATTGCCACAATGTTCAAAATGTGCTTCAGCTATGGACCCCACACTTACATTTTTCTCACTGTGATGATGGGGGTTTAGACCCCATTGCCACAATGTTCAAAATGTGCTTCAGCTATGGACCCCACACTTACATTTTGGTCACTGTGATGATGGGGGTTTGGACCCCATTGCCACAATGGTCATGGCCTGCTTGCATTGTGGGTGCCACACACATATATGTGTGGCACATGTGCTAGGGGTCACATTGTATGTTCAAAGTCATGTTCGGTGTTGTAGGCATTTGACACAGTCTACACACGCTTGTCACGGTGTTGGGGAGATGTTTTTTTCTTGCATTCCCTAGGTTGTGGTGTGCTGGTTGTGTCATGCATTGTCCATCCTATGAGTGGGGGTGGTAGTAGTGGTAGGCATCCAGCCCCCCCTGGCTAAGGGTGGTGGTAGGCATCCAGCCCCCCCTGGCTAAGGGTAGTAGTAGTGGTAGGCATCCAGCCCCCCCTGGCTAAGGGTGGTGGTAGGCATCCAGCCCCCCCTGGCTAAGGGTGGTAGTAGTGGTAGGCATCCAGCCCCCCGGCTAAGGGTGGTGGTGGGCATCCAGCCCCCTGGCTCAGGGTGGTAGTAGTGGTAGGCATCCAGCACCCCTGGCTAAGGGTGGTAGTAGTGGTAGGCATCCAGCCCCTCTGGCTAAGGGTGGTAGTAGTGGTAGGCATCCAGCCCCCCTGGCTAAGGGTGGTGGTGGGCATCCAGCCCCCTGGCTCAGGGTGGTAGTAGTGGTAGGCATCCAGCCCCCTGGCTAAGGGTGGTGGTGGGCATCCAGCCCCCCTGGCTCAGGGTGGTAGTAGTGGTAGGCATCCAGCCCCCTGGCTAAGGGAGGTGGTAGGCATCCAGCCCCCTGGCTAAGGGTGGTAGTAGTGGTAGGCATCCAGCCCCCTGGCTAAGGGTGGTGGTAGGCATCCAGCCCCCCTGGGTGAGGGTGGTAGTAGTGGTAGGCATCCAGCCCCCTGGCTCAGGGTGGTAGTAGTGGTAGGCATCCAGCCCCCCTGGGTGAGGGTGGTAGTAGTGGTAGGCATCCAGCCCCCCTGGCTCAGGGTAGTAGTAGTGGTAGGCATCCAGCCCCCCTGGCTCAGGGTGGTAGTAGTGGTAGGCATCCAGCCCCCTGGCTAAGGGTGGTAGTAGTGGTAGGCATCCAGCCCCCTGGCTCAGGGTGGTAGTAGTGGTAGGCATCCAGCCCCCCTGGCTCAGGGTGGTAGTAGTGGTAGGCATCCAGCCCCCCCTGGCTAAGGGTGGTGGTGGGCATCCAGCCCCCCCTGGCTAAGGGTGGTGGTGGGCATCCAGCCCCCCCTGGCTCAGGGTGGTAATAGTGGTAGGCATCCAGCCCCCCCTGGCTAAGGGTGGTGGTAGGCATCCAGCCCCCCCTGGCTAAGGGTGGTGATAGGCATCCAGCCCCCCTGGGTGAGGGTGGTAGTAGTGGTAGGCATCCAGCCCCCCCGGCTCAGGGTGGTAGTAGTGGTAGGCATCCAGCCCCCTGGCTAAGGGTGGTAGTAGTGGTAGGCATCCAGCCCCCCTGGCTCAGGGTGGTAGTAGTGGTAGGCATCCAGCCCCCTGGCTAAGGGTGGTGGTGAGGCATCCAGCCCCCTGGGTGAGGGTGGTAGTAGTGGTAGGCATCCAGCCCCCCTGGCTCAGGGTGGTAGTAGTGGTAGGCATCCAGCCCCCCTGGCTAAGGGTGGTAGTAGTGGTAGGCATCCAGCCCCCCTGGCTCAGGGTGGTAGTAGTGGTAGGCATCCAGCCCCCTGGCTCAGGGTGGTAGTAGTGGTAGGCATCCAGCCCCCCTGGCTAAGGGTGGTGGTGGGCATCCAGCCCCCTGGCTCAGGGTGGTAGTAGTGGTAGGCATCCAGCCCCCCTGGCTAAGGGTGGTGGTAGGCATCCAGCCCCCTGGCTAAGGGTGGTAGTAGTGGTAGGCATCCAGCCCCCCTGGCTAAGGGTGGTGGTAGGCATCCAGCCCCCTGGGTGAGGGTGGTAGTTGTGGTAGGCATCCAGCCCCCCTGGCTCAGGGTGGTAGTAGTGGTAGGCATCCAGCACCCCTGGCTAAGGGTGGTAGTAGTGGTAGGCATCCTGCCCCCCCTGGGTAGGGGTGGTGGTACGCATTCAGGCCCCTGTGTGCATATGTGGCATTGGTGATGGGCATCCCGCCCCTATGGTGCTGCTGTTGCTGGTGTAAGTATATTCTGCATCCCTCTGTGTGTGTGTGATGTGTCGTGTACGTGTTGTATGTGTTTTGTGGTTGGTGTCTGACTTACCTTCTGCGCCGTACCCGTCCGTGCCTGTTCCGGTAGTAAATGTAGAATATTGGTATGATCGGGACGAAGGGATTCATGGTTGGTTCGTGTCGTTCGTCCTTCTCGTTGCTTCGCGTCGTCCTCGTTGCTTCGCGTCGTCCTCGTCGCTGGCGTGTTCGTCTCGTAGCCGTGGATCGTGTTGTGGCGCGAATCGGAGCTTATGTGCGCCTCTCCCGGATGCTTTGACGTGCCGTGCGTAGCGGCGGGTTCGGCGCGTACGGGAAGCGCATCGTACTTGTTCGGCCGGACGGAGCTGCATTTTCCCTTCCGTGCGACTCGATTCAGCGTTTCCGGATTCGCCTCGGTCGGGGAACAGGACCTGGTTTGGGTGAGTACGGCTCGGCCGGATTCTGTGCTGTTGTGCGCATCGTACTTACTCGTTCGGTGTGCTGTACGGATCGGTCGGGAAACAGGCTTTCGCATGGCTTTTTTCCCGACCGAATGGTATTGGGTGCGCCTCCGACCGAGATCGGAATCGGCCCCTAAGTCCAGAGTGTCTGAAATACTGGCTTAAATTAATGCGGTTAGGGTTTCACAGGTAAGACAGACAATTCCTCCTGAGCCAGTTGCCTCTGTGGCTCCTGCCCCTGCAGGTACCACCAGCACTACTTGTTTTTGTGCACCTGATGCCGTATGTTCGACCAGGCACCCAAGGGGTCTTAAGGATGTCTCCATGGTCCCCCAGATTCAAGTTGCCCCACCACAGAGAGTCATTATAGGACCCCAGCTCCACCTTGCTCAGTGAGCATGAGGGATGTACTGAAATTGCCATCAGAGGGGACTCCATATGTCGTTGTTCCGGGGAATGTCCCACCCGATTAAATTCTGCCCCAAATCGCTTCAGGAGCTAAAAAATAAGGTGGTGCATTGGTTCCACCAGCACTCCCACGTAGATGTGTTGGGATTGCTGATTTGATGATTATGGTTCGCAGAGTTAGGGGCCGATTCTGATCTGGGTCGGAAAACTCTCCGACCGAGCCGGATCCGGAGAGATTTCCGACCGAGCCGGACACCTGCAGTCCGACCGAGCGAGTACGATGCGGCCGCATGCTGCCGGACTCGATTCGGTCGGACTCCCATTGAAGTCAATGGGAGCCGGTCGTACGACGCGTACATGGGCTCCCAGTGACTCAATGGGTACGTCGCAAACAAGTGCGCCCCCTACAGCGTGTATGCGTCAGTGCAACTCGCACCGTACATGCATGTTTAGGGGGGACCCTTGGGTCCCCCCTGTGTTTGACTCGTACGGCTACAGGTGCAGGGGGGTCCGGCACGGACCCCCCAAGTCCGACTCCGGGAGCTTTTTCGAGCCGGACGCTCCGACTCGATCCGGCTGTCCGACGCGTCCATCGTACTCGCTCGGTCGGATAACGTCTCCATTGCGTGGTGCGATTCATTTCCGTACGAGTCGGTTGGAGCGGTTCGGATCCGGAAACCGTTCGGTCAGAACACATGCGTACATTCGCATCGTACTCGCTCGGTCGGACAGCTGTACGAGTCGGTCGGAAAAAACGCGTACGGCTCGTACTTTTTCCGGCCGGATCCCGTTCGGGGAGCTTCTGACCGGGATCGGAATCGGCCCCTTAGTTGGGTGGGCATGGATAGCAAGAGTTGGGAAGGGGATTGCGTGTTGGTAAGTTTAAATAAACCTTTGATTGCGGCACATGGTCTGCCCTGTCCTCATGCCTCAGGGCATTGTAGCTCTCTTTCTGGGGTTCTTTTACAAACCGGAGAAGGTCTATTGCCCCCTCAGGCCTCAAGGGGGGGCAGACGCAGGGCCCTTATGGTAGTATTTGCCAGGCTACTTGGCAGCCCCTACCATTGAACCTTTCAAATTGATTTGCCCCATTGAGTAGCCTTGAGATGTGTGACTGACTGGGTAATACTGACCATTAGAGGTCACGTTTGAGATCACTGACCCACCCACTTCTCCAGTTTCCTATTTCTTCTGTGGTTACCCCATCTGAGAATACAAAGGGTCTAAAGCTACTGACATGGAATATCACGGGGCTCTCAGCTAAGTTTACTGACCCAAATTGGGTAGAGTTTGTCAAATCCTATCAGATTATCTGTCTGCAGGAAACATGGTAGGAGAAGAATACCTTTTTAATGGAAGGCTAGACCTATTTCTTACCTGCAGTGCCCTCGGTGGCAGGGACGGCCAGTGGGGGATTGATTGTCTTTGTGGCAGTGGAACTGACTGGGCATGTCATTGATTTGAATTGGAAAGCGTTGATGTTGCAGGGGCTAATTTTATCAGTACCGGACTCTATCCCTATCTTATTGGTTAATTTTTATAATGCCTGAGTTGGGCCCAATGGGGTTTCTAGTCTTCAATGTCTAAATATATCCCTGAACTCCCGGACTGAATATGATGTGGGGGTGGGTAGGGCGCTGATATTGTTAGTAGGGGATTTTAATTGCCACTTGTGCGATTGCCCTTTAATGATCAATGTTCCTAAACCTAGGTGCATGGTGTCAGATGGGCTTCATTTTTTTGATTCTAAGGAAGTCT
Organism: Calotriton arnoldi; assembly: GCA_963921515.1. Lineage (NCBI taxonomy): Eukaryota > Metazoa > Chordata > Amphibia > Caudata > Salamandridae > Calotriton > Calotriton arnoldi. The sequence goes on from CAWUFW010006644.1 coordinate 1,069,676, forward strand.
CAGAGCTTGTTGCAAACTTAGATACCCATAATCTTGCATTTGCCTTAGACAAGTTGATTAACTCACCAAATCCCATCATTGTTCCAACATTCAAGGGGAGGGTCTGCAGTTCAATTATTGATTTTATCTTTGTCCCTGCACCCCTATTCTTGCATATTTCCAACTTGACTATCATTCATAGCCCATTTTGAGATCACAACCCCCTGTTTTAAGAACTTAAGGATTTTATGGATTTTGTCCGACCCCAAGTTGGGGCTTTTGGTGGGCTTTCCCTCACTGATCAAGGTAGGAGACTTAACTGGTCCCAGGTGGACTGACGCACATTAAAGTTTCCCTCTTTTCAAATGCTGCCAAGAAATATCCATCTGTTTGGATGCAGATGTCCTCGAGAAGGACGTTCTGCAAGCATTTGAGGGCATTGCCTGTGAAGTCATAAAACTATTAACTGAACTATTAACCCACAAGGATGGGCAAGACCTAAAATGGTTTGATAGGGCCTGCTCCAAGTGCCTACGGCAGTTGAAGGTGGCCCTGAAATAGGTTTCAAGTTATAGGAGCCTTGTCGCTTTAGGCAGGCCTATAAGCAGTTATTAGCTAAGCGTAAACATGCCTCGCAGGAATTACCCTAAGAGGAACTAATCTAGGCGAGTGAGAGTGGAGATAGCTCCCTTTTCTGGAGGGTAGTAAACAGGCCATGTTTTACAAATGGGACAGGTCCGGCTATATGTACCCACATTTCTGAGCAACAGTGGGTAAACCACTTTGTGGGGATCTACAATATTGGGGAGGTGGCGGAGGGTGAGGAGATGGTAGTGCCAGAGCTGGGGTAGGTTCTCGTGGTTAATACCCTGGATGAAGTAACCAAGGGCATAGGTGAGCTTTCACAGTATAAGGCCCTAGGTCCAAAGTGGATCCCCCTGTACTTGTTCCGGATGGATGATGAGTTATAGGGCCCCCTCTTGACTCAGGTTCTGAACGCAGTAGTGCGTCGATGGGTGCCGCCCTCATGGTCAATGACAGTGATTGTGAAAGTGTTTAAGAAAGGTGTCAAAGATAGCCCTCATTCCTACCGCCCCATCTCATTTATTGATGCGGTAGTGAAGGTCCTGGGGTGTATCATATTCAACAAGCTGATGGCTTAGTCGGATGCTAATGAAATACTGACGGATGTCCCATATAGCTTCAGGCCAGGAAGGCCTGCATCTCACCAATGTCTGAATCTTAATTTAATTATTAATAAGTGTACTGTAGCCCAGCCTGAATCCCTCCATTTGGCATTCATGGACCTTATGTCCGCATTTCATACGGTTAACCATGCAAACTTGTGGACGTTGCTGCTTGAGTTAGGGGTGGAGCAAAACATTGTGGCTTTGTTGGCATACCTACATTCTGACACTTCAGCCTCAGTACGTGTTTTGCACTGTGCTGCACATACTCGGTCTTTTACGGCTAGAGCATTACTTAGTCCAGGTATCTAATAGGTGAGATAGGTTTCTCTTGGCCAGGTTTCAATTTAATCAATTACATCATCTCCTGGCCACACCCTGTGGACGGATCCATTCTTGCTACAGGACGCCCTGCATCTGACAAAATAGGCCTCCGCAGGACACCCTACATTCTGTTATGTTATGTAACTATTACAGAGGGCCCAGAAAACCGATTTTGATACAATTGTTGAAGACTCTCCATTTTATCCAAGTACCACCAGCTCTTATATATTTATAAATGCTTCACAATGAACATGTTTTAATTGCTGTGGTTAGTTTTTTATGGGCTGTCCTGGCTTCTAGGAGTTTGAGACCTGATTGAGTATTGTACTAATGTATTAGGCATCCCATTTTAATTTGTTTTCACTGTATCCTGGTCTTTTATTGTGTACCCAATGTATAAGTATTTAATAGGTATGTTTTTATGAAATATTTATTCTGTTCCTTTATGGTTGCTCTCGAAAACTGAATAAAGATTTTATGATGATGATGATAATGATGACACCCCATATCCTCGCTATTTTCAAAGGTGCTAAGCTTTGTGGTATGAGATGCCTTCACTGCCTTGTCCCACACTGATATCTGTATCTTAATTTTAACATTTTGCAACCTTTGATATATCTCCTTAATCACATCCTTGCACTGTTTTTGATCTAAGGCATCTGCATGTGCATACTCTAAGTATAGAAGCTCCTGACACAAAAATTCATCCTGTCTACGTGCCACCTTATTCTGGCAAGTGACATCATTTATACCATACCACAGCTTTCATGGTAACCCACTCCACAGCTGGGGAAGCAAAACGTTGATTCTCCGTAAAAAAGATAATCAGGATCTTTGTCATATCATGACGATAGGCACCATCCATAAGCAGAGAGTGATCACAAGTCCATCTTTTAGACTTATACATAACAATGTCGCCAAAATGCAATAGTAATCTGCACTGGATTATAATAGGTCAATAAGCATGGAAAGAGGTGAGTTGAAATACTCCTAGCCATTTTCCGTGATACAAATATCATATCCAACCTAAAGTGACACTGATGGGGAATCGAATAATATGTGTATCCTGGTAGTGCAGCATGTGTATATCAGCCCATACGCGGTCACCAGATGATGCAAGGCAGATCACATCTGCACTTTCTGGAATGTACTGCTCTTATTCAAGCCATCAATATTGGGAAACACAGTCACATTAAAATCACCACAAATAATTATCAGATACTCCCACATGGCCAACTCCATAAAAAGCTGTTGCAGTGGTGAAAAGTGAAAAGATATTTTTATTGTTCGGGTAGTTAAAACCATTGAAATTTTTAAAACCTTGTATGTGTTAGCAAACTTTTCAAAGCACATTGCAGGTGGGGTGACAGTGCACAAGTTAGTAGGGTTAAAATTTGAACCTTATTAAAATTGAAAGTTGACAGTGCAGGTGTGGGATGCCTGCTCAAGTCACCTTGCATAAGGCGAGACACTTCGCCCAAAGAAAAGCCTAGTAAAACATGGAACAAGTCCTAGATAAAAGATGGATGCCATAAAAATACAGACCGTGTGCTTGTGCGTGACTGTTAGATAAATCTGGCTGAACTTTGAACTATAAAATGTTGTCAATATTAGCATAATCAACATTGGCCCTTGTAGCAAGGCACAGAAATGTTGCTGGGTACCGACTGTTCTTTGCATGAGTGAAGCTGTCTCGCAAAATTTAAGAGAATTCACCTCTGTTGGAATCCATTGATGACTATGCTTGCCATGTAGCACTCGCTGATGGGCCAAGCTCAGGCAGAATAGTTTCCTGAGGCTGGGTAGGGCTCCCTGGCAGCTCTTCATTAGATGTAACTCCAGATCGGTTTGCACCGTGTGCAGACCAGCTGTGCGACTATATGATGGTGACTTGAGTTTTTGTTCCATGTGCCGACCTGCCTATCTCGGTCCTCACACTCTCCCCCGCTGCATTTGTAACTGTTTATTTACATGTTGAGGAAACTTTATTGTCCTACAAGAGAGCTGAAGCAACTGCCTATTTAGAAGTGTCATCACAGCAGGTCAGCAAGATCTTATCTGGAGTGACCGGAGGGCTGGTAATAGTAGTTGTCAGCTCAGTGGACTGACGGCAGGACAAATGCACAGGAAATGTTGAACAGTCTCTTCAGAGCTGCCGCATAGCCAACAAAAGGGGTTTGGCCAGATTTGTTTCCATTATGGAACCTGGTCTTTTGAGGAAAAAGCTCCCAATTGGATGAGGTGGAAGGAATGCTGTGTTGATGGAGATATATGGCTTACAAGGTACGGTTGTGGGTCCCAGTTCCCTACGATCATTGAACCATCCATCCATGTTTTTTAGTCACCATCTTAGCTTTATCAAGTGACCAAGCTTGTAGTTTGGCTGCTTTATTAGTGATTTTTTTTAAATGCGGGGAAGCTGATGTTTAGGCCCCATGCTTCAGTCAGATTGAGGGCTGTTAGCGCTTGCTGGAGCACAGTTGGCCATTAATTTTTGGTTTTGGGCTGATTCATAATTTCTGTCCAGCAAAGTGCCACCAGTGATTCTGGATGTGCCGCTCTCAATCTCCAGCACAGTTTGATGATTGCTGCCATCCTGACCGGTAGTTCATGAAATAGCCTGAATTCCAATCGGACCTGTGACTGAGAAGTGAATTGCGGGAGTCGAAAGATGCGTTTGAACAGAGTGGACTGCTGTAGGTTCAAAAAGGTTGCGTCTTTTCCCTTTAAAAGTTCAGAGCTGTAGGTGAGTGTTGGAAGGAACTTGGCGGCAGTTACTTGTAAAAGATGGGAATTGGACGGGCACCCCAGCTTTGTTTGTAATGTGTTAAGAAAGAAAGCACAATTTGTTTGCCTGGGCCCGTCTTTAAACTAGATGGTCTTTGAATTTTAATTTGGAGTCTAGAACCACCCCTAGATATTTATAAGATCCAACCAACTCTAGTTTATTCCCTGCTGCCGTCCATTTTAATTTTTTATTATGAAGGTTAGTATTTGTGGAAAAACAGATGACCTTTGTTTCATTGTAATCTAATTTCAGTCCGAGCGCCTCTGTGTTTGCAAATAGTTTGGTTATCAGGCGCTGGAGGCCAATTGCAGTCTGGCTGCATAGGACTATGTCGTCCACATATTGTAAGCTTCTCACTGGGCGTTTTGCTAGTTTGGGCGGATCGCTTTGGACTTCCGACAACCATGCGTCTAGATCTGCTGTAAAGATGTTAAATAAACTGGGAGCAAGCACACAGTCTTGCTTTAGGCCTATGTACCGGGTTATCTTTCCTGTTGTTCTCTCGCCTTTGCCTAATTTGATTCAAACCCATGTTTCTGAGTATAAATTGACTATGGCTCCGAGTAACTTTGGCAGGACACCCCATTTAGTTATCTTTGACCATAAACACTCTCTCGGGACCATATCGAAAGCTGCTTTTAGGTCGACAAAGCAGGTGTACAATTTGGTGGTCTTTTGTAAGGCTTTTTCTAAGAGGAGGCTCAGAGTCAAAAGGTTGCTCATAGTACTTGCACCTGGTCTAAAATCTGTTCGTGTAATTGGAATAATCTTGCTGGAGGTGACCCAAGCCTCAATATCTAAAAGAAGGTTAGAGGCGTACAGTTTGGCTTTAAAATCAATGAGCACAATCAGTCGGTAGTTCGCAGGATCTGATCTTCTGCCTGCTTTAAAAATTGGATGGAGGATACTGCCTCTCCATGATGCAGGTATGCAGTTTGTCGAAAAAGCATAATTAAACAATGGGGTAAGGTACAAGGCCCAGAAGGGTTGATTGAGCTTGAATAATAGATTTGGAAGACAAATTGGGCCAGGGGCCCCATCTGCGCTCAGTTTTTTTAGGACTTGAATTTCATTTAGCCATTGTCCCTCAAGCTGGATTTTGAGGGGCGTGTTTGTCGGAAAGATTGGGGCTTGATTGTATTCGGCAATTGAGGTTTGTGCATTAATCATGTCCAAGTGTGCTATCCAGTGTGCCTCGGAAATATTTGCATTGTGATGGCGGAAACTGCCATTGACTAAGGGCCCGATTCTGATGCGGGTTGGAAAAGCTTCCCGACCGAATCGGTTGGGAAATGGTTTCCGACCCACTCGGATCGGGAAAGTCCAACCGGCAGAGTAGGATGCATCCGGATGTTTCCAGATACAATTTGGTTGAACTCCCATTGACTTCAATGGGAACATTTGTTCCTAACCGCATCAGAATTGGGCCCTAGGTCGGGAAGACACGTTCCCGATCCGATTTGGAAGGAGCAAATGCCGTTAGGAGGCCTTCCTAACCGCATCAGAATCAGGCCATCGGTCGGGAAGCTTTTCCAACCCGCATCAGAATCGGGCCCTATGTTGTTTATTTCTGCCCAAAAATTCTTGTTATTGCTTGTTTTGCTTGTGTGCAGGAACTTTGTCCAGTTGTTTGATTGGTATGATTTTTTTGCTGACCCGATTGCCTTTTTGTATAAACGCCTTAGAGTGTTGATTTATTGGTTCGTACTTGGACTGTTTGTTGACACTTCTTTCCGGAGTTTTCTGATCTCCTGTTTAATTTTATTTTTTTCCATAGGAGTGATTTTGAGAATCACGATGCTTCTTTTCTTGTACTGTTTGGGTGGTGGAAGCAATTTAATGAAAAGTTGGAGATAAGTGTCGTTATCATGGACTACCATTTTTGCCACGAGATCCATGATTGATCATCAGGCTTGTTTGTTATAAAGTTCATTATTGTGGATGCCTCTGTTCCCTTCCGGGTGAGCCTTTTCAGATTACATGCGCTTGGGAGGGCCATAAGGTCATTACTTGGTGGGGCTCTTGGTGGGTGGGTGGTGAACTCAATAAGCTGGGGAAAATAGCCGCTCTCCAATCTTGGTGTGATTTGATAGCTGGCAATCATTTGAAACAGCTCTATATCAATGAGTGTGTAGTCAAAAATGGTATTAGAGTGTTTTGAAGCCCTGGTAATTGCCGCTGATGGTCTTGGGGGAAACAACCATTAAAAGTGAGCATACCTATGTTCGTTAGAGTTGTATTGCAAGTTTACCTTGGCAATAATTAGTGATTGCTGGAGGGATGTTATTTTCAGCTAGGTTGGAAGGTAGAGTGGCATAGGTTATGCCAGTTTGCAATAAAGACATATTAAAGTCTCCTGACAAAATGATGCCAGCTTGAGAAAAGTTGAATTGTAATGATTTTAATAGTGACGTTAGCTACTCTATTTTTCCTGCTTTATGCTTCTGAGATGAATGAATGTACACGTTGCAGATTAAAAATGTGTCTTTATGAATTTTGCTTAGTATTTCTTTGTTTTTATCTTGCGGCAGTGAAAGTTTGACACATTGGACCCATTATTGACCTAAATCGATTGGTTCTTGTTGCCACCGTAGGTAGGATGCGATGAATATAGATAGTCCACCGGAACTTCTGCCCAATCATTTAGTTTTGGTCGCGTGTTGGTGGTACTCCTTAAAGCCCATAATTGGTGTTGCAGACACTGCCAAAGTTTCCAGTAGTAGTAGTATATCGAAATCCTGAAGAAAGGTGATGAAGTCAATCTCCCCCACCTTACTGCTGAGGCCGTTTATGTTCCATGAGCAAAGTTTTAAATAACTGTTTCCTGGGATTGTATGTTGGCATGATCATGCGATTCTCTTGGTGTTTGCCGCACCCCAAACTGGTGGTATAGAGACCTGTCTTATGTGGTTGGTGGCTCCAGGGGCTGCGGAATGGAGAATGCATAGATTTGATAAACTGTCCAGGGCGTGTTCCACTGGGCCTGTGGCTCCCCTAAGTACCCCACTAGCCGCTGTGATGTTGTTTTGTGATATTGTTGATTTTGGGCAATGGGGGCCCTGGATACCGGTCTATCTCCGTGGTTTTTATTTCAATGCCCCATTTTAGAAAATGGTCCCTGTGGTGCCATACGTCCATGGCAATCTTTGAGTTGTTCGAGGAGACTACTGTGATTTCTTTTCCGGTCACTTCCAGGTCTGGTTTGATCTCTATGCTTTTAATGTGTTGGGTTCTCAGATGTTTTAGGGTATCAATTGTGCTGGCCAATTTCAATATGGCACTTCGGTTTAGTATGTCATGGCGTCCTCTGGACCTGTAATGAGGAATCATTTCTAATTTTACTTGTTCTTCACTGATTTGTATGTTGAGGAATGTGTGGGCTTCTTCACTGGGTCGGGTCTCCATTTGGTTTAGGACTACTCAGTGTTGCTGTTCATGGGGTTGGTCTGTGGTTGCGAGTAGATTGGATGCTGGAGGCCAAACAGAATTCTCGCATATCTACTGTAAGCCAGACTTGTCCTCGGCATCCCACGACAAGATCACCTCACCCAGCACCTACGAGACCTCCACTGGCTCCTCGTCGAAAACAGAGTGACCTTCAAGCTTCTCACTCACGCCTACAAATCCCTCCACAACACCGGACTCCAATACCTCAATGAAAGAATCTCCTTCTACGCACCCAAGAGAAACCTCCGCTCCACCGACCTTGCCCTGGCCGAAATCCCACGCATCCGCAGATCCAGAATGGGAGGAAGAGCCTTCTCCTACATCGCGGCCAAAACCTGGAACGAACTCCCCCTCAGCATCAGACGAACCTCCACACTGCAAGCATTCAGGAAGAGACTCAAGACCTGACTCTTCGGATGAGACGGAGCTGCTTGAATCCCCCCTCCCCCCCAGTTCCTTGAGACCCTCATGGGTGAGTAGTGCGCTTCACATTTCCCTGATTGATTGATTGATTGTTTATCTGACTCACTCGTGGCAAGCTGCATGGTCTAGGCAAGATTGTGTAATTAGTTTGATGTTGATATAATTGTTCTTGTGTCCTCCCATGAGTCTCCTTTTTACTGTGATATGAGTTTGTTTGTTCTGGGGGGCAATGGGATGTTGTTGGCTGCCCTGGCTGGTGGTTATGGGCTGAATTACCAAAAGCTGTTTGTGCTGTGTGGACTATAAATGAGATTTGGGACACGAGGCAAATGATGGTCGTGTGGGAGGCGGGATTCATATGGGGTTTGTAATAATAGGTTGGTTGGATTTCCATGCAGCTCGATTGGTGATCCAGGTAAGAGTTGTGGGGGTATCATTTTAATTATGGTTCTGGGGACCCTGTTACCGTGATCTAAAATTTATTAAAGGTAGCAGGAGACTGAACATTGGGCCCCTGCTGACATTGTATTTACTTTAACATTCGAGGGGCCACTTTTTCCTGGAGCAGAATATTTGAGAGCGTTTGGGCCTTTTCTTGTTGTCTTACCGGTTTATTATTCCTTGATTTCCTTAGCCGTTTGCGCTCCCTTTTTGTTAGAGGGAGACATTGTTCAGGTGCCTACTGCTTTGTGTCTCATGATAGAGGCGAGGGGCCTCCACATGACTGATTAGCTGACGTAGTTGCATAACGCGGGTCATCAGTGGATAATTGAATTTTATCTGTGTGGCCCTGGGTGCCATGACTTCCATTCACATTTAATGGTGTCCCCATTGTAGGGGAAGTAGGCAATGTACTCGGGCTTATAATGGGCAACGTGCTTATTGGTAAAGGCATGGTCCGGGGTTTTACTTCTGCTAATATATCCGTCAGGATGGTAGAAATGGATTTTTGGTGATCCAAGGTGCTAGCGCATTGGCCTGTGTGATATGAGGTGTTGGGATCTTTTTGCACCCGCTTGATTAGTGTGTTTAGGTCCTGGAGTTTCCTTTCAATGCCGGAGACATAGGTGGCTAGGACTTTTAATAAGTCAACTTGGAGCACTAGTTTTTCAAAGTGGAAGGTTAGCGCTGATGAAATAGTCTCCATTGTGTTTAGAAATGGGGTACATAGGGGCACTGAAAATGGTGAGCTGTATTCCATGTGATGGATGTCAGCTGGTGGCTGAGGCAATAGATTGCTTTGTTTTGAAGGGAAAGTATTGAGTAGGTGGCTCCGGTTGTCCTCAGAAAATACCTTTTCTGGAGAACTGCATTGTGGGGGGATGTTACTGTTACCCTGCTGGACCTTTATCAGCGAGAGTAGAGTGTTGTAGTCATAGATACGTCCGGAATTCATGGTGGTATTAAGTTGCGCCTTTGCTTCCTCCTTGGGCACTTCCTGAATTGGTTCGAATGGACTGAGTAGTAATTCTTGGCATTTTATTGATGCTCCTATTGGTCTTTCTGGTGAGCCGGTGTCTTGACTGACGTGGGAGCGAGAAGCTGTGGTTCGATTGACTGTCCAGCTTCCACCTACAGTGTTCTCCAGAGAAAGATGTGACAGTGATTTCCCAATTTGCTGTTGGGTCTCCCGTGCATGCACTTGCACATTAACAAGTAATTGATGATTAGGGTTATCATTGGGCGTCATGCAGGTCTGCAAGACGGGTGAGCAACATCTTTCAAGGTCTGTGGTTTGGGACCTTGGAAATATTAAAAAATCGGTTGCAGTGGTGTTTGGTCATCCTCATTCATGCCATTAACACAATACAACGTTAGTCTTGCCCAGCCAATCACCTATCACCCGGAATTTACCCTCTGTACTCTTGTACATGTCCAGGAGGTGCCTCTAGCTGAAATGAGAACCCCTCTTGTTGGCTTCCCATACCCAGACACATCAATACATAATATCCTAATCCCTCTAATCTATGGAACTCTGCTCTTGTCAAATGAGCTTCCTGCAAACATACCAATATTGGACTAATCATTCTCAAATCGTACTTAATCTTCTGACTCTTTGCAGTGAATCGTAGTCCATTAACATTCCAGCTTAATATGCTCATCTCTTGTACAGATAGTGTATTGTTTAAATTGCTCATTCCATAAAAAAATAATACAAGCAGTGACCACTCTGAGCATCATCCAGTACATATTAAGAGGGAATGCTAAAGAAACCCAGCCCATTCCCGCCACAAAAACACCCCACACACCCTGTGAGCCAACCATAGAGCCCTGCTTAGAGTAAAAAATCATGTCCCGCAGCTGATCTCATCCGATGACTTACTGAGTCGACAATCCATGTAAGAACAAACTATTCCCGCCCACCCATTCCCTTTCAAAAAAAAGGAGTGCCAGCAAATAAGTCACTACATGCCTTCCAGAGTGCCCATATGACTAGCCTCCCAAGAACGCCCCTAGCAATCACTACTATAATAGCGATCGCAAGCAACCTTCCACCCCAGGGTTTAAGTAACCATGCAGTTGTCAAGAGAGTAGCAGCAGGTGCTCACATTATAACAAGGAAGCCTAACCCAAATAATGTCCTAGATACAGTGTTTCATTTAGGCCTTTCCCTACAGTCATTAGCTCTATCAGTTTCTGATGCAGAGGATTTGGACCATTGTTCCAAAAGATCCTTGACATGAGATTCTGAATTTGAGAAAAATACCTGTTGCTTGTAACATATCATAAGCCTTGCCGGTTCCTGCATAAAACGTGAGCGCACAGGGTTTTAAAGCATGAGATCAGGCTTTGGAGCTGCCAACACTGGGTTATAGAAGTCAGGAAAAAATCAGACTGAACAACCACACCAGGTTTGTTTGGGTAAGCAGCTTGGTAAAGAAGCTGAGGGAAGATAAAGTTGCCGATATAAATAAGAATTGCCCTTCACTTGGACCCAGCTTATTGCCTGCTTAGATCTATGTAGGAGAAAATAATGAGTGCTGCGACTGCTGCTGCTGGGACCCCCCCTGACCTGGCATCAGGCACTGAGGCAGTCTATAGCTTGGCGGAAGTGGCTGGAACAGATTCATGGACCTCCTTCCAGTGCTTAATTTGAGGTGCTCGGCACCTGCACTTTATTGTCAACACCTGGGCTTTTGACAGTCTGCCACAAGGTGGCACTGTCTGAGATGACCACAACAACAATCAATTATTAATTAAATATACATGCAAAATGACTATTACCTGCAGCCCAAACCATTCTTATAGCTTTGGGACCTGGAATAGTCTGAATTGTCACAATTGTAGGAGTGTGATGGTTAATAGTTGTGTTGTTACTGTCATTGGCAGCATGGCAGGGGCAATGTGTGGTGCAAGTTGCAGTGGTGTCCTGACAGAGCCCTGGCACTTATTTTTGTACAAATTAAACACTGCCCCCTTTAATCCATGAGCCACCAAGACAGGAGCCATCGCCAGAGCCTTCAACGCCTGACTTCGCACTCTCAACGCCATTCCACGGAGCGTTGCTTGCCAGGAACCCCGAAAATATGTGAGCCAATTGGGAAATTGAGCCACCAGCCACCGTTGCTAAGTAGGTAAACAGGCCGAGGTGCATATTCTATATCCCCAGAGACAAGAGCACTACTGTTGGTAACAAAGCATCAGGCATTCCGAGCACTCGGAGCTCCGTGTAGTGTTCACTCCTAGCCCAAGACCATCTTCCTCAATTTTGAAATTGGCTCAGCATTTTGGTGGCTGATGGGTGATCCAGAACCACTCCATTGAAACCAAAGGCAAACCTCATTAATTTAGAAATATAACAGGTAACATACAAAATTGATAGTATCTATTTACTGTTCATTCTTTGAATACTTAAATAATTGAATGAAAGCCTTACAAGAAAAAGAGGAACCATACACAAGTGGAATTATTTTCAATAAAAAATAAATAATGGAAACCTTTTACAGAAAGTAAATATGTCATAAAAGGGTGCATCATAGAAAGAACAGATTATCTCGCCCTTTCATGAACATTTAACGTAACAATGAATAACAATATCTAGCAGAGCACCAGCATTATTGGTTGGCGACATAAATGATTTGCTTGACAAAATAAAACAAAAAGCAACATGTAGTGATGTACGCACTAAAGGTTATAGTTAGGAGAGAAAAGTGTAATTGGTCCACAAAATATTTTGCAGGATTTAAATAGTTAATGGATAACAAAGAAGAAATTTAAAGATATATCCAATACTTTTGGAGACAGACTCTCACCTACCTTTCGTGGCATGTTACATCATAGGGTCCTCTTCATGGTAAAGATCATTGTTTCAAATACAGACACAGTTGTTGGAGCACCAGGAATGGTTTTTAATTTAAAAAGGCCTCTGTTTACCAGCATCAGGGATAAACCCCTGCCACTTGTTCTGTATTTGCGATGGATCTTTGCCATTGTTTTAGAGAAGATCAGAAGCTATGCATCACATCAATTATAATTACAATCACTAATCTATTTTCAGTCAATAATGAGAGTATGGTATGAGTTAAAAGGTTTTATTAATTAAATCTTTTAGTAAATAATCTTTATTAGCTCACAAGTTAATTTGTATTAATCTCAATTATCAATATATGAAGAGAAATCGAAAATCAAAATTAGTCAATCAGATCATATAATAAATGTATTAAAGTGCGTTCCATTAAGGAAAGAAACCCGGGAGAAAATGCAGTAGGTCAGAACCCATAAAGAGTTCTAGTTCGAAACAGTGAGATATAAGCAGAAAGCTTCAGCATTATAGTCAGCTCAGTAGATCAAAAGATTTTAAAACAGAACTTCTCATAAAGAGAGGCTCAAGAAACTCTAGTAGAGTCTAAAAGTCACTTTGTGAAACCACAGGATCCCGGGTTGGAGAGAATCTTTGTCATTCTTCGCCCATCTCTTCTCTTTGCTATTGTGCCTCTTACCATATTGCTCCTTGCAAATGTCCAGCTTGTGGCGGTTCCATCACCAGTGCTCTTGATTCTGGTTGATAGAATACTAACTCTTCATATGGACTTCTTACTCTCTGAGTGTGTGATGCATGTACTCAGTTTGGTACACCGGCACACTTAACAGCAGTGTTCGTGATGAGAATCATCTGGTAGGGGCCTTTCCATCTCGGTTCCAAACAAGATGTACCAACGTGCTACTTGAATAACAACCAGTCACCGGTAGCGCTCTAGCTTTCCACGGCTATAAAAGCTGATGCCGGCCCGGACGCACGATGCAGCTCAGGTAGCCCTGAGTTTTTAAAAGTTATAAATGCAGCAGCAATTTAATCTTTTGTCTCCTGTTTCGTTGGAGATTTTTATCTTTAATTAAATCTACTTTTACTGGTGTTAACTGCTTTACGGTCCGCCGCAGCCCTAGACTGTTTGCTGTGGAGAAATCATTGCTTCTCTGGCCGCCTCACTTCCGGACCCTTGTTAGAACTCACAGGCAGCGCTCTAGCTTTCGCTGGCTATAAAAGCGTTGTAGACGGGCGCAGCGGGTGCGCCGCAGGCATGCTGAGGGCATGCCAAAGGTAAGCCTTTGTGTGCCCGTCCACCCCTGGACGTTGCCAGAAGCCAGGACCCCTGGTTCACAGGACAAAAAGGGCATTTTATCTAACCGCATTATCTATTCCTCTACCTCCCTCCATCAGAAAAGAGCATCCCTCAGCTCTATCGACACATACCAGTGAGTTTGTACAAATAGTTTCCTGAAAGCCCTAGATGGCCTGCTGACATGCCGTCGATGTCACTTTCAAAGCAGTCAGGACCCCCCTTATGCTATTGGCCATGCTATAAATCAGGACACACTTAAACCTAGACTAACGGCAAATGAACCTGAAAGTTTCAGCGCTCCGTCCATCATCTCCTTGTGTTTAGACTGTTCGCCCTAAATTGGCAGGGTATGCCCAGACGTGGGTCCCTTGCTCACTTTGCCTCTGGATTCAAACTAACCTGGCTAATGGAGGGTGTTACCCCAAAATCGGTCCCAGGATGCTTGTTTCTGGTCCAGGGAAGACCTGGCTTGGCAGTTCAGGCTGGACTGTTCCCATAAGGCACAGGGTCAAGACTGATTTACGTATAGCTGGGTCTGAACTGGGGTGGTGAAGTGAGATAAAGAACGATGATGGATTCAACCCAGATCTGTGACTGGGGGTGAGTGTCTGAAAAGTTTCAGCACTCCGTCCATCATCTCCTTGTGTTTGCTTTGTTTGCCCTAAGTTGGCAGGGTATGCCCACACGTGAGTCCCTTGCTCACTTTGCACCTGGATTCAAGCTAGCCTGGCTGATGAGGGATGTTACCCTGAAACCGGTCCCAGGATGCTTGTTTCTGGTCCAGGGAAGTCCTGGCTGGGCAATTCGGGCTGGACTGTTCCCATGAGGCACAGGGTCAAGACTGATTTGCATGTAGCTGGGTCTGAACTGAGGTGGGGAAGTGAGCTAAAGAACTATGATGGATTCAACCCAGATTTGTGACTGGGTGTGAGTGTCTGAAACGTTTCAGCGCTCCGTCCATCATCTCCTTGTGTTTGATTTGTTCGCACCAAGTTGGCAGGGTATGCCCAGACGTGGGTCCCTTTCTCACTTTTCCACTGGATTCAAGCTAGCCTGGCTGAGGAGGGGTGTTTCCCCGAAACCGGTCCCAGGATGCTTGTTTCTGGTCCAGGGAAGACCTGGCTTGGCAGTTCGGGCTGGACTGTTCCCATGAGGCACAGGGTCAAGACTGATTTGCATATAGCTGGGTCTGAAATGATGTGGCGAAGTGAGCCAAAGAACGATGATGGATTCAAACCAGATCTGTGACTGGGGTGAGTGTCTGAAAAGTTTCAGTGCTCCGTCTGTCATCTCCTTGTGTTTGCTCAGTATGCAATTAACTGACACGCTCAATCTCAATTTCCTTTGACTATAACTCTGTAGTCATTCAACATTGCAGGTGACTCTTCTCAATCCAGTACTTGTTCCTTCACCCGGATCATCTGTTTGTTCTGGTGTTGCCTCATTTGTTTTCTGAGGTTGAGGTCTTGTCTCTTCTTCTTCATCTTCTTCTTCTACTTCGGAGACTTCAAAGCTACTTTGTGAAATCACAAGAACGTGGATTGGTGTGACTGTTTGTCATTCTTCACCCCTCTCTTCTCCTTCCTGTTGTGTCTCTTGCGGTATTGCTCCTTGCAATTGCCCAGCTTGTGGCAGTTCCATCGCCAGTGCTCTTGGTTCTGATTCATATAACACTATTTCTTCGTATTAACTTCTTACTCTCAGAGTGTGCGATGCATGTACCCAGTTTGGTACTCCGGCACACTTAACAGCAGTGTTCATGATGAGAATCCCCTGGTAGAGGCCTTTCCTTCTCAGTTCCAAACAAGACTTACGAATGTGCTTGCCTAATACCATCTGGAGTGAGGTTGTGGCACTGTTTTTGATGCGGGTTTAGTGTGGCAGCTTCAACCTGGTGAGTGGCAGAATGCACCACATCAGCCAATCCTTTGCAGTGGTCGAGTATCATGTCATCTGTGTTATTCAAAAGTTCATTTGCAAGTACAGCAGATGGTCTCATCGCACGCCCCACCAAGATCTCATGGGGATATACCTCTGCCTTCCTGTCAGGAACACTTTGGAGACTCATCAACACCAAAGGTAAAGCATCTGGCCATTTTATTGATGTGGAAGCACAGGCTTTTGCCAATCGGGACTTTATGGTTCTGTTGAGCTGTTCAAGAATTCCAAAGGCTTCTGGTCGATATCTACAGTGAAATCTCTGCTCAATCTGTATTGTTGCACAAATCATTCTCAGAACTCAGGACCTCATTATTAAAATGAGTTGCACGATCTGACTCATTATTAAAACTGTATAATTTTCTCATTATTTTTTAAATGTGCATACCCAGTTGTTAGACAACCTACTAGCAGGCCAGCATTGCTGGAAACACAGCTAATTGCGACATGGGGGAACCAGAGTTTTAGATGAAGGCCAGGAATCAGCGTCCATATTGATGATGACAAGCCTTTTTGGGTGGAGAGGGTGTCAGGGGAAAGGCAGGATGTGGACCAGCTGAGGGGATCTGTGCCAGAAGAGGGAGTTGAGAGGACTGGCTGAGCTTGTGGCAGCAGTCGTTGCCTGATATGCATGCAACTTTACCAGCAAGCTCTTCCAATGAGTAAAATCGGGCCATGTGTATCCGCATCTCATAATACCATGTGAGCGAACCGTGAACTTTTTGTGACTGGTCAAAGTTGTATCCCACCAAAACTGAGGGGTTCACCAGCTATTATAGAGAATAAAGGGAGAGATGCCACAGTCTAAATGGGTTCCTCTGGGCCCAACCCTGGTAGCGTCACCCACTGCTACGCCATGTTTAGCTACCCAGGAACTGACACCAAACTACCAGAAGGGATACCCAGCAGTCACACATAGAGTTCACAATACAGCATAGAAAAGGGAAGCAAGCTGGAAGCATCAGTGAGTGGTCAGACGAAAGTGTGCAAGGGTTTTGGCAAAAGACACTCTTGGCAATATGGCTTATTTGTTCAGTCTGATTACAGATAACTTCTACATTTCAGCTCTGGTTACCATTAAAGACCTCCAACTGACAAATCAATCAATCAATCAAGACCTTTATTCTGTGGAAATAGCCATAGCAGTTCAGTACACTAAATACATACATTTTAATGTAAAAAGCTTGCACTTTCGAAATAAAAGAATAAAACATTTCCACAACCATGAATACAGACATTTACTCCAAAGATCGCATCTACCATAAAACAGTTCATGATGTGCAGGTGCCAGCTCCATATAATTTTCTAAATTTTAATGCGCTTCAACTATAATTAATCACTGCATAACACGTTGTTTCTGCCGGAAGCTGTTGTATAAATATCGTAGCAACTTTAAATTGTCTAATAGCGGCACACGGTACTGCAACTAAAACGTTTTCAATTAGCGCTGTACAAAGTGAAAAATAGGATCAAGTCCATAGAGCTCTGTGAGGAAAAAATATCACCAGGGCATTTCTGCCAATTCATTCCATTTACCGACATCCACTGCATTTCCCATTGTGCAAATTAAATTTCATATCACTTCCATTATAAAGCCCTGAGACTGTATATTCTCTTAACTACTGCATCAATGTTGGATTTTGCGATTTCTTAATTGCGATTTTTAAGGAATCGCAAAAGCCTATGCATGTAGAAATCGCTTAAAAAATAGCGATTTCTAAACATTCCTTAATTGAGACTCGCAAATTGCGAGTCGCAATTAAGGAATACCTCCCCATTCATTCCTATGGGCCTAGAGGCTCATAGGAATGAATGGGAAGACATTCTCAATTTGCGATTCTCAATTAGAGAATCGCAAGTTGAGAATGCAATTTCAAGGAGTGCCAGGGTGTCAAAAGGACACCCTGTTGCACCCTGAAATCTGCATATGAGTACATCTTGCACACACACATGCCCCAAGGGCATGGGTGTGTGTAAAATGGAACTTTGAAAAATGCACTTTAGTGCATTTTTCAAAGTTTTGCAAATTACCATGAAGTTCAACTTCATGGTAATTTGCGCCCTATTAGCGAAATCGCTAATTTTTTTACTTTAATGCATTGCATTTAAGGAATCTCAATTTGCGATTCCTTAAATGCAATCGTAATTGAGAACTTCGCAATTAATTGCGAATTCTCAAATTGCGAGGACCTGACCCTTGATGCATCGCAAAAGCTAATTTTGCGATCGCAAACGAGCCGATTTTGCGAATCGCACCGTTTGCGATCGCAAAAAGCTTTGATGCATGTGCCTGTATATCCTTTACTGGGATCCGCTGACTTTTGCCTCCTTGTGGCCTGAGGCCCCTCTATTCTATTCTGTGCAATAAAGACTTGCCATTTAACCTCCCAACACCCATATCATGTTTGCCTGTAACCTGACCAGCTTTGAAATCTGAACTTTGAGAACTATTCCACCCATCTTGTCCATTTCTGGCATATGTTCTGATTCCTTATCCTGTACAATAGAGAGTGCCCCACATAAAACAACCGAGTTTGTGTAACTCACTTGTAATTAGGGGTGGGCATAACTGGTGTAATTCTCTCTAGCATAATTACTTTTAATTACTCATAATTATGCTTAATTACATGAGAAGCATGATCCAACATTTAGCACTATTTTCTTAGTGCAAAATGCACCTTGCATCAAAATGGGCCTAAGGGCGCATTTGCACTAATAAAATAGCTCTAAATGCTCCAGGACACGAACAGCAGTAGCCAGCAGCCCCTTGCTCTTCCTTCATCCCTTGTTCCTGTGCTTCTGTGGTTGGATTTATGCCCCAAATAACTCATAATTACTCAAGCTGGCGTAATCGTGTAAATTTGGTAATTACAAGATTAATGCGTAATTACTGAAATTACTCCAAGTACTCCGGCGTGATTAAAACTTTGCTCAAGACTACTTGCAATTCACAAGTCTATTCGGAATTCTTATTTTCTATCTGCACTTGATGCATTTTTTCCTTCTACTGTGCTGAAGTGCCATGTCTGTATGTTAGGTCATAGCCTCACACCCCAAAATTCATAAATAATTTCACATACCATATTGTATATTCTGTATTATATTTATCCTATCCATCGTTTCATCCTTTCGTTCATGGCATATGACATTGGCAAATTTTCACTAGTATCACAATATTTGCTTTTGGATATTTCTCCAAACATTGCTGCCATATATTTAAAATCTGTAAATTAATGGCTGCTCTATTCTGAGTTACATTTCTGTAGATGCCCTTTTGTCTGTTAACATTTCTCTCCCAATGGCATGACTTTCTCTATTTCTGTGCACGAAAAGCCAATGGCCAAAAGTCATGGACGTCAATTCACCAAAATATCAGGGGTAGCGGAAGTGACTTCACATGCCCTTTGACCTTCACTTTCACTCACACATACACATGCTTACACATACACACGTATTCACACATAAACACACACTGCCTACACATACACTCACATTCACACACTCTTTCTTACATAAGCACACTGAAAACTGCAAGCAGGAACACAACATAATACATTTTAAAGCATTTTTTTTACTTACTTCAGCTACTAGGGAAAGTCATATTCCAGCTATTTGTACTGCATTACTGCATGTTTTATTAAACTAATAGCGAATAATGACTAGTGGTTGATTTTTAAAATGGGGGTTCATTAAGGAGTAGATCTGAGTTTTTCTCAATAAGCAGAGTCGAAGTGGTCGAGTGACAACTGTGAAAATAAAATATTTGGAGACTTCTGGGAGAGTGACCAACGCACATGGACAAATTGTTGGATTACCCTCATGCCGGTCAGCAGGCGGTAGAACCCCTATCATTCTCACCATAGATTTGTTCATGCTTAAAATGGCAGGGAGTAATAGCTGTTGTAATTTGAAATGTTATATATAGTACGGAATTTAACATTAAAATACCCTTTCTTTTATGAAACCATGAATGTAAAAGCATGGGATGGGTGGGGATTGTTCACATATTACACATTCAAATAAAAGCATACAGTCCTTGATCCAGGTTCATGACATATCAGTGTCATCATCATTTAATGCTCGTTTTAGAATTTTTCGATGTGGACATTCTACTAACAATAAACGGTGCTGTACGATATGTATCCACATAATGTTGGCTCTGTGGATATCAGGACTTTATTTTATTTTGCTGTTTAGTGTGTCTGCGCCTCGAGACCGTCGCGGGTGATGCCGCCGCGCTCTATAAATCCAGACTGATTGATTGCATTTCAGGTTTCAGATCTTGCATATTGATTACCATATGCACTTTATATACTATAGGTATGTATGCGGAGGCCCAGTAATGTAGGTGTTCATTCATGAGTCCTCCAACTTTAATTTTTTGTGTTAGTACAAACCCTAACCCATTACACAGACTGAGCAATTTAAGCAAGAATCAAACCCTGGAGCGCTTTGTGTAGTCATATGGTTCCATGCTGATTGTTATTTATTGCTGGTGTATGTTGAGATGGCCTTTCACGTGGCATTTCCATGCGTACCTGATTGATGTTAGCAAACACCAATTCTTTCTTAGAAATGTGACCACTGTTCTGCTGTCATTGCTAGATTCTGAGCTGAAGCATATTATATTCAGTGGCATAGTATTCTGAGATATTTATCTTTTCTCCTGGTTGTTTTTTTGGTGTAAATGATGTCTACCTTTCTATTTCCAAATCCTGTTCTTTAAAATAGTTTAGAACTCTCTGACTATAAGCATTTTAGTGATTTAATGAACTTTTGATTCATCTGATGCATTGTTCATTGAAGAAAATGTTTATCATCTCGTATAGGAGGTGCTATTAGCTGTATGTGATATTTAGTTACTTGCTGTATTTTTATATATACTAGTAATCAGCTGATTTTAGATACAAAGAACCCTGTACCCTGAAGGCAGAAACATTCTGTGCTATGTGATAAAGGGAGTAAACTAAACACTGTATTGACAGCAATTACGGAATGGAATATACGCCATAATGTTTTCTATTGCAAAGCTTCACTATCATGTCAAATAAGGATCTTATATAGAATACAATATTTTATGCGTATTCCTTTTTATGTTCCTAATAAGGTAAACCCTTTTTCTACACATCTATAATCATGGCAGAGAGGGGCATGAACCAGATGACCATTATGGTACCTTCCATTTGTAAATAAGTGCTGCTATTAAACATGGATAGATTGATTTTAAATGTAACATATAACAGTTTCACAAGTCATTGGAAGTGGTATAGTATGCTGATCTCTTGTACATGAAGGGATTGGCAACCAGCCCTAGATAATTATTTGGCCTTGGTATCACATCTCTAATGCTAAATATGTCAATATGGTCTCGTGGGTATACAGGCATCTAAGTGATGGAGGATGCAGATGTATACACAGGTATATTTTTATCTTTCTGTGATCCTATGCTAGAGATCATTAATGTCCCCAGTACAGGATGAGTGTCTTGTTTGTGGATCTTTGTACAATACAATATGAGCATCATTAGTATTTGTGTGTGTATGTATGGATGTAAAGTTCTCATCACCAACCAGACCTAAAGTGTTTTGACAGCTAAAGTAATTTAGCTTAACAGCGTTTCAAAACATTGATCCAGGTCTGAACAGCATCCTCATTGTTGTAGTTGCTGTTCTTCCTCATTATATAGCTCATTATGTTCAGGGCGATGGTTCATTATGTTCAGGATGACAAAGGTTGCCCTATGTTTTACTGCAGATCTCTTATCATCAGTCAGTAATTTGAAGATGATCCTCATCGAGGAGCTTATTAAACTGTTTGGGAGATGTTTGCTTTCACATGTTAGCTCTTCTTTAAACAACTATGCACACAGATGATGATTACTGTTGAGCTCCCGTGTAATACATTGTTAGAGCATCCTGGAGCTCATGGCTTGCCAGTGTCATAAGTACAGGATGGATTAGCTTTCTCCAGAGGTTGATCTAGTAAAATATTTTTTGTTTACTCCACTTTCTATGCTATATTTAGAAAGAGATTCCTTTGTTTATGACAACTATTTCATGTTTAGTAAGTTATCTGTCCGACATTTATAGTTCTGGCACTAATTCACATCCTCCTGAATGTCTGACCAACCCATCCTTCTGTTTGCTGCTGGGTCTGTGCTTCCTATGGGTTTGTGTGCACCATCTTGTCTTGTGTCTTTATGTTTCAAATCTTCTCCCGTGGTAGGATTGTTTTCTTTTCTATATCTTAGTACTTTTTTTTAAAAGGGATTACTTTTCTGTGTTATTAGTCGCCTCAGAATTAACATGCGTAACGTTTCACTGGTGGAAATATGCATTGACATATTTCCGCTTTTGTAAATGGCGGCATCGTATTTGCATGTCCAGTGACAAATGGAAGGTTTGCAGATAAATCTACAGTTAATTAACAGTCTACAGACAATCTTGCTGTGGAATGGATACAGCAGGAAATCCACAGACGAAAATCTGCATGTAGAAACAAAATATTTGCCACGTAAATGCAATCACATAAAATGCATAAATAGTAGGGCATCTTACCCAGGGGCCTCTTCCTTTGCAGCTGCAATTTACGGCATGCAGAGATAAATGCTTATTGTTTTTTATAAGTCCCTAAAGAAGATGAGGAACAAACTCTGTGTCTTAGTGTTACAGCTTATGTATTATTGTCACTGTAAGGTTTCTTTGTATTAATTTATTGGGTCCACTGATACTCCGCGTGCCTAGTGAGCTACTGAGAAAACTGAGGCAAAATGGGTTTTTACAAGGATCCACGGAGGATCAGCAGTTTTATAAATTCCGAAAAAAATGTATTTACAATAAGGAATCACATTTTCAAAGAATAGGTAATCCGCACCTTAGTACATGGCACCGTCAAGCTCCTCCACCCAGTACTCCAACACCAGGACAAACTTCACAGACCAGAGACTAGGCTCTGAGCTCCCACCCCTACTGTGCACAGTCAAAAGGGTTGGACACCCTTGGATAGTGAGGCGCGGGACCTGGCGCTACCTACCCCTGCTGCACACTACCGAAGGCCATAAGCTTCCAGCTCAAATGTCCACGGAGGGCGGGGTGCAGGGACCACTGCCCAGGACCTACACCCCATCCTCTGCAGATGTCCAACCACTGTAGCACACAGCCTTAGCAGTGAGTACAGAGGGTGGGCCACATGATCTTGCAGGTAGAGTGCAGGGCCTCACCGGACATGCACAACTGAAGGCTGTGTGCACCAGGGTCAGACACCAGCGCAATATGGGGTGCGTTGCCTGTCTGAAGAACAGACCCTGTGCCTTAGTGTTACTGCTTATAGATTAATGGTATACTACTATTTTTTGTAATTTTTAGGGTCTGTGGATCCTCTTCAGAACTGCCAAGGGAGTAAGGGGAAAACAGTGCTGCAAATTGCAGTTTTACCTGAGAACTACGGACGATCAGTGAACCCCAACTTTTGCCAAAGAGTAAGTTTCTATGACAAAAATGAATTGTATTTATAAAAATTGGTGACTTTGAGAAGAACCTTTGAGTTTATTATGTGGTTTGTGCACAGTTATAGGGCAAATTGAATACATGCCTTCCGTCTTCTAAGAAAGATCCAATTCTCTTCTGCTGTCAAATACACTCCATCTCTTTGTAGAGTGCGATGCATGTTGAACCAGAAGATATTGTGGTAGATGAATCCTATGCCATGGTCCTGGACATATGTGGAAATTACTTTGTTGATATGTTTATGGGATTTTTCTATTTGTGGACAAACAAGACTGGTCAGACTATTTTCACTTCTGCCTTAGGTAGATGTTGGAATAGACAAAAGCTTTGTAGGTCAGGGGGAGAAATCCATCAACTTTCCAAAAGTATTTTTTTTATTTCAATGAACAAAGCAACACTAGCAACTGTGCCTAAATCATTGCCTCTGCAATGCAGAAGTGTTACATGTGATTGCTCACATTATGAAATGCTTTCAGCCAAAGATAGCACTTGAGGCCATTTAATTAAACACTCTCAATCTATGTAACGTCCATATTAGGTCAACTCAAATCCTTGACAATAATGCAAGATCTCACATACTCAGGTGCCCAGTGGACAACAATCCACAAACGAACTATGATGCTGGAATCCAAGTATACCCCAGAGCTTGAGGTGCAGAATGAGAAGAGTCCGCCAAGGAGGAGTGATTTAAATAC
Source organism: Calotriton arnoldi (assembly GCA_963921515.1). Taxonomy (NCBI): domain Eukaryota; kingdom Metazoa; phylum Chordata; class Amphibia; order Caudata; family Salamandridae; genus Calotriton; species Calotriton arnoldi. Next base: position 1,093,523 of record CAWUFW010006644.1, read on the forward strand.
AAAAATGTAATCTCTAATAGAACAAAGTTTTAGGTTACAAATAGGGTTCAGTGACCGGTAACCCACAGACAGTAGCAGTGCATTAGATAAAAAAATAACGTTTCTTTCTTAGCTTTGCAAGTGGACACCATGCACTGTAAACCATGGTATTTGCAGTAATTGGGTCTAACTCATGAGGTGATATCAAGGCCAACCAATGATATTAAAGTTATGGTCTCCTGAAGAACAAGCAATGCATGCTGTTCTGATCTAACTAGGAACTCTGAACATGCTCTGATCTGATAGCCTTGGAAACTGGTGCAGAGTCGATGGGGGTGTTGGTTTAAGACAGAAAGGGTATGCTAACTTCAACCAATGTCTTTGTTTGCAATAAACATTTACAAAAACAAACTTTACCTCTGGGTAGAAAATACAGCCTGACTCTGGTGATTCATGAAAGGGTAACATTTTATAATAATGCTGAGATCAGTTCTTACACTGAATGAAGAGACATGTGTAGGTGAATCTGCTTATGGGGCTTTTCATCGGGAGAATTGCAAAACTATCTTCAATTGTTTAGACAATCTAGTTCGAGACCTACTTATGTTTTCTGTAAGTAATTCATTTTCTTATATTACAGCCCGTGATATATGATCTACTGTGAACGTTAAAGACTTTTGAGTGACAACTTTATGAAATAATAAGTATGGAAAGGTAAGAAAAGAGAAAGTGAATAATGTATTTTTATAGTAAACAGTGCTGTGCTGGCTATTGATAAACTGTGGTAGTGAGAAATACAGCAGGTGTTTTAACTATATAACTATATATTTTATGAAGAATATCAAGAGATTATTTGCACATGTAAATTTCAAGGAATTTCAAAAGTGCTATGATTTAGTCAGAGTGGCACTTAGGCACATGCATCACCACACCACTGCTCACCCAGACACTCAGGGGCACCCACAGAGTCCTGAACAAACACAACTTCATAAACTCTGTGACAGTGTAATGGAGGTAAAAGCCTAATGGGGGAGAAGGCACTATGATATACTGAGAGTCACACCCAGGGACATACATCAGCACACTGCCACTCACTCAGACACTCAGGGGCACAATCAGACACATGAACAATCACACTGCCAGTGACTCTGTGACAGTTCAATGGAGGGAAATGCACTACAGTGCACTTAGATTCACACACAGGGACATGTATCTGCACACAGCTACTGAGCCTGACACTCAGCATACTCAGAGAGCCGCACTCTCTGCACATGGCTAAAGGCTGTATGCAGTTGGTAGGTAGCCTCTGGTGGATGGGCCACAATGCCCAGATAGCCCAAATCCAAAACTTGGCACTTAAAACATTTTCAGACAAAAAGTGGTCTGAGAACCAAGATTAGACTGGGACCTACCTGCTTGCCGATCTGCCCCAAGTGCATCTCTGGTTGGCCTGACTTCGCGGTAGCTCCCATTACATTCTTCTCTGCAGCAGCAAATCCTGTTCAGCGGCTCCTTGTGAAACTCTCGTTGGCTACAGCCTGCAGCTTCATCCTACTGGAGATTTTAGACCTCCCAAAAAGAGACGGAGTCCGAATGCAGAAATCTTCACCACAAATTCGTTTTAGTGGCTCCCTGACAACGACACCTCCTCCTCAGACAGTGCTGGCTGCCTTGCCTCTCTGAAATGTACCTTCTCAGACGTTTCTCTTCGAAATTTCTTTTCACTTTAAACATTAGAAATTCACAACTCTGGTTCTACTGATTGGATTTCTGTCATTTGGTGTCAAATAATTTACTGAAATATGCTGTGGTGCGGGATTTTTCTTGTGTTGTGTTTTCACTTTATTACTGTTTAAGTGCTGCATAAATACTTTACACATTGCCTCTAAGTTAAGCCTGACTGCTTTTGTGCCTAGCTACCAGAGAGTTAGGCACAGGTTAATTTAGTGACTTTTTGTGGTTCACCCTGAACAGGAGTGTGGCTGTTGCTTGAGTAGGGTTTCACCTCCCCAACCAACAACCCAATTTCTCACACCCTCCCTCCTGCTCTCGACACCATAGCATTGATTTCATTGATCCAAATGATCCGCAGGTCCATACTGCACCAAAAGAAAGAAATGAAATGAGCCATCTGTCTAGCTGAACAATCCACATTATTTAAAAAATAATGAGCCCATAGAGAAAACGAGTCCACCCTTTTGCAAGATTCTATTTTGCCTTGGTGATTTCGGAGAGGCAGGCTTTTGGGATTACAATCCATTTCCGACATTTCATCAAAATAAACTGGAGCAAGACAGCTAGAAACTTTGAGTGATCAAAGGCGGCGATGCACAAGCAGTCTTGTGAGGAGGGTGAAGGAGAAACTGTGCCCCCAGAACTGCAACAGCAAGTGCAAGAGGAGGAGATGCACAAGTTGCAGTACTTCTAAACATGCTGCATGAAAGTAATTTGTTCAGGGAAGATAAACAAGTCCATTATATGTCAGACTATAGGTGCCCACCTCAGAAAGCTCCATAGAGTTGGTACCAGTCTTTAAAAATAACGAATTAAAAAAACATTAAAAACTATAGCTAAAAAATACAAAACAAAATCAAAAACGTTTCCAAAATAAGAACCTTAAAAATACCGTTAAAAATAGCTGTTCATACTGGGCTTTCTGCAGGCAAGTCCCTACACTGATTCCAGCTGTGGCTGAAAGCCATGCATAACAGAAATGTCAGCAGAGGGTCTGGCACAGGGTCTGACCAGATGCCAGACCGAATTGGTTACTCATCTGCATCATTCTAGACTCATCGTTCACAATGAACCGCCAGATCAACGCCGTATCCTCGGCATGTTTTAACATCCTCCACATGCTTCGAAAGACTTTCAGATGGATCCCAACCGAATCCAGAAAAACTGTCACGCACACACTAATCAGCAGCATACTGGACTATGGCAACGCTTGCTACGCCGGAATCAACAAGAAACTCCTCCACAAACTCCAGGTTGTCCAGAACGCCGCAGCCAGATTGATCCTCGATATACCCTGTCGCAGTCACATCACCCGACACCTCTGTGATCTCCACTGGCTTCCAGTCGAAAGAAGAATAACCTTCAAACTCCTCACCCACGCATTCAAAGCCCTTCACAACACCGGACCCGCATACCTATACAGCCACCTCTCCTACGTATAAACAAGACCAGAACGGGAGGAAAGTCCTTCTCCTACCTCGTAGCCAAAGCCTGGAACACTGTCCCCCTCAACCCCTGGCAATTTCCCACATTGCCCCAGTTCAGGAAGGACCTCAAGACCTGGCTCTTCAGATGACCCCTGCACTCAACAGAGCTGCAACCATGCCCCTCCAGTGCCTTGAGACCCTCATGGGTGAGTGGTTGTGCTTTAACAACCCTGATTGATTGATTGATTGATTGATTGAACTCCTAAATGGCATATGTAACCTTCTAGCAAGGCCATAGTATAGAGTGCAGGAAAATAAACCAATGGCATAGAAAAGTTAAATGCCATCTGTGGACGGCAACACATGTGCCATTCACTAGGCTAACAAAGGAACATGGTTTCAGGCCTACCTGCTCCTTTTAAATCTGCTAATGTACCTGTCTAACTAACCTTTTTGTAATAGTAAAGAACACTACTTTAAAATATTAAATAAATCACCCATAAGTAGGCCTCACAGGTCACAAGGTAAGATAACCAGTATTTAAAAGTGATTAATGAGTTTAGCGTTGTCATGTACCTACAGTAATTAGCACCTGAAAGCTATTTTTATTGTGGAGGCTGTAATTGTCATATGAGAAAAATGTAAGTTTAAATAAAATAATAATTCACTGTCTTTGGGTTGGGATAAGTTACATAGATGATTCAACAACTATTTCCACTATTTGTAATGTTTATTAAAAATCAAATCCACTGGTGAAGTTGGATTTTTAATAAATGTTTAGAAGCGATTATTAAAAAGTTCGATTTTTACTGTCTCAACCTCCAGTAGACTAATTAGCATTAGCCTGCAAGCAGCTAACCAATGTCAGCGGTTCTCCTTAATGATGTGTGAAAACTGCTTCCAAAGTAGAAATAATGGATTAGGCCTTTTGGCAGAAAGACCTGTGTGTGAGGTATGGGACTCCTTTCAGCTCAGGAAGGCAGCTGGGGAGGGTTCAGGTGCTTTATGTACTTGAAATGGGCCAATGTAATACCTGTTTATTCATAGGTAAGTGTAAAGGGAGATCTGGGGAAGAAAAGCCTTTGTTCTCTGGGCCATCTGTGGTCATCTTGGCACCAGCCCAGTGAGACTTTGTCCCACAGCTAGTTTGTGGTAGTTGAGGAGGAGGGGACTTCTTATTTCCCTAAATAATCAAATGGCAATTCGTCAGGACCGAGAACATTTTCATCTACACAGTGGTTGGAATCCGGGTTAGTGTCAAGGATAATCCAATCACAATTAAAACCTAATTCGCTCCTCGTTGGGCCGGCAGCGGGCCCCGCAAGGGGGCTCTTTGCCGGAGATCTTTTACCTGTGATTTTGGCCGTTGATGAAGTCACTTACCAGGAGTGCAGGGAGGAATGAACCGAAGGATCTGGAGTCACGGGACGCTCAATTGCATCGCGTCCGACTCCTACGGATAAAAAGGGGGACACGCTGTTAGGGAGCTGTGGGGCTAAAAGCAAGGAAAGATGCAGGAAAAGACTTGAGCGTATACTCACATCCGTCGGGTACGCAACGTGGACTCCACACCGCTCCGGAAGCCACGGAGGGTAGGTCGGTCACGTATTGCGTACCCATTGCAGCGCCAGCCCAACGAGGAGGTGTGTGAGGGCCCTTGCTCCTTATAGGCGCAATTAACAGAGCCACGCTGCTGGGATCAACTGGTTGAGCCTGATTTTTGTGTAGAGCGGAGCGGAGCTGAATGGGCAGGAGCGGCAGGAGCGGGTGAGCGCGAGGTACAGTGCTGCACTCCCAATGTGCCGTGCATCTCCCATCTACACACCTCCGGCCCCACACCTCCATAGCCCCATAGCCCCATAGCCCCCATGCCCTGGGCCCCCCACACCCAAGGCCGCCTGAGGCTTGAGGCAGAGGCCGAAGTCATGATCAAGGCACAGGGGTAAGGAGGTGTTTGGTGTGGTGCGGTGAGTTCGCCGGGGGCACACTGCTGGCTCCCAACCATCAAAGGGCGAGTGCAGAGCACAATGTTGGCTGCCAAAAAGGCAGCCCTGCTAGGACTGCGTACAGCCCGCAGGCAGCACGGTGTGCCCCACTCGCAGGAGGAGATTCAACAGGAAATTCCACGGGAAGGGGAAAATCCACTGGCTTTTTACGCTCCCAACTCTGCACAGAGCCTGCAAAGAGCCTGCCACGGGCTCCGGGAAAGGACAAAGGGTCCCCAATTCACAGGACCAGAGAACCAAAGGTACAAGGTACAAAAATACCAAGCGAAAGGCAAAGTGGTGGTGGATGGCGTAGGAGCAGACAAGCCGTCTACGCGGAGCAGTTCCAAGACCCCAAGGGACCCCAAGCGACCCCAAGTGAACTATAGCTGTTGTAGTCTCAACTTGTTGCTGGTCCAGGGCGTGGTAGCAGTCAACAACCCTATAAGCCCCATAGCCCTACTGCAGGAGCACTCCACGGAAGGGGGAAGGGGCCTCTGACGGGAGCAAGAAGGTCCAAGAGCAATAACAACATAGCTGGTGTCAGAGTTAGAATCGACCTGAATATTCAATCCAGTCCAAGCAAAGAAAGTTGAGACTACAACAAAGGAAACAGCGGCCAATATGAGATCCGGCAGGACAAGATTGGAAATCAAGCCAGGGAAAAAAATCTGCTCAAGTACGAGGAAGAACAACAAGAGAGCAATAGTCCCAACCATAGAAGAGACAAAGTTGGAATCAAACTCCGAATCATTAACAGCATCGTCTCCGGTGCCAATAAAAAAGCTACCAATTAGGAAGACTAAAATTACAGACTTTTTAACCTCCCCCCATCACCTAACATCGGATTTCACTGCAAGTACTTCATCCAATATGCAGCTCGTGCAGTCCAGCAATTTCCAAGAGGATAGCCCAAACATTCGGTACACGACCAGTAACCAAGTAATTGTGGAAGCACAAATAAATGCAAGTGAAGCACAACAACAACAGCAAATGAAGGTCAAACGTCACCGTCCCCGTTCATCCCAGGAGCCCCATCAGGCGAAAGTCAGTCACTTATCCTGATTGCGGATAGCAAGGACATATATGTAATTGAAGAAGATGATGCAACGGGGAATTTGCCAAATGATGTACTGCAAATGCAAATGCAGCAATTCTTACTCAGTCCGTTTGACCTATCACAGGAAGCACACAAGGAAGCAAGTGTGTCACCCAAAGTCAAAATAAACTCTGGTCCCTCCCACGATTATAACACCCTACTCTCCCCAATAAAGGCACAGCTGGGGCACGGCAGCATCATCCAATCGAGCATCAGTCAGGTTCTGAATGTTCCGGAGGGTAACGTGAGTAAACCAAGTGACTGCATCCACCTTAATCAGTGCACTGACGCACAGCACACAGAACATTTTTCACCTTGCAGCTCCGTTGTGGCCTCCTTTTATCAACACAATGGAGGCTTTCTCAACTGCACTTTCTCTGCATTCAGATAAACTCGAGCTACAAGTTGACCTCCTGCAAGTCCTAGCATCCCACGTTGCTGGCTTAAAAAAAAAACTTCAAACCTAAATTCCCTAATTGAGCGAGTGCAAAAAGATCCCCAAACGTCGTATCATGAATGCCAATGTACCAGCACCATGAACCACCTAAAATCCAATCCTTCAATTTTGACAGACATCCTAGCAGAAGTAAAACCACGGAATACCAACTCATCACCCAGCGTCCCGACAAATTCAAGCCAGAGTAAACTGGACTCTCCCATTTCTACAGGCAAATTGGAAAGTGAGAATAAAAGTGATTGCAACACGACAAACGCAGACAAAACCCAATCATCAAACGACAATACGAACATCGCACTCACTCAAACAACCCAACAACGTGGCGGCCAGTCACCTCACGCAAGAGACACAAATTTGCAGACGCAGAAACACAGCATTCCATTAACAAGAAGAGAACGCAGACGCTTGAGGAAATCAAGGAATAACAATTGGCTAAGCAGCAAGGAATAGTCCAGTCACCTCAAAACCCACCAAATCAGGTACAAGAGACACCCCGAACGCCTACCGACCCATGCGGTCCGCAGAAGCCACTAAACAAGTCACCTATAAAATCTTCCATACCGGCAGATCTCTGAAACAGGGACTTGGGGAACAAAACCAACATGAACCCCCATAAAAACATGTTCGAACTCAAATCACAAACAGAACACTATGGAAAGTACTCAGTCCCTTCATCCGCAACAACTCTCAAGGCCAGCGGCTTCAAATATACCCCCACACTAATAACCACCGTACATCCCATAGAATTAGGTCAAATAGATTATGGAAATGCATCGAACAATCCTCGGTTAGAACAGCCAACTATATCTCAATATTTTCCAAAACAACTAAACTCACACAACAGAAAAGGCATGGATGACGTGCGTCCACAAGTTAAAATGTTTCATAATCTGCCAATTCAAACAGCGCCGAGCACAACAACTAGTGAGCAAGTTGAAAGCCAGGCAAAAATAGCAGAGGGGTCAGCAACCACTGTGCCCCAAAACTCATTTGAAACAAAACCTCGCGCAGAAGAAAATAAACTTAATGGAAACTCTGCTAACCCGCACCTTCATGGCGCAGACATGCATTTAAGCAACAAAGTACATACCTCACAAGAAGGGTCATTAGTAGTAGAATTGATTCACCATTATAACTCAAGAGGTAGCCATGATATACTTAACCGTAGTGCAATATTAAAACTAGCTAGCTCCATCGAAACATTAAAGTTTCTTAATACAAATCATATTGACAGCGGAAAATTCAGACCAGACACAGAAGCAAAAGGAAAAGAAATTACTGTGGTAACCTGGAGCAACCCAAAAAATACAATGGAAGTCTGGCGCCACAGGGATCTCTTCTCAAAATCGGGAATCGAAAAAAAAATAATGGAAACAGAACGTTACCCAGGTCCCTTATGCCAAACAGCAAAAGCCAGAACGACTACTGCCAGCGGGTTACTCCGGGGGGGCCACAGGCCCTGCTGACAGCGCCCTGGAGAGCCTGTCCAAATTACGCATCACCCATTATGCAGCATCTGGAGCCAACAGTCAAAATAGACAAGTTTCTATCCCGACAGCTTGGGGTGCTGCAGCCTCAAAGAGTGAGGCATGAGTAAGAGACCCCGCGCCCAAGAAAAAAAGCTATCTAAAACTCTGTTCTTGGAATATCAATGGCTTCGGCAGCAAGATGGAGGAGGTCGACCTCACAACCTTCCTCCAAGAATGGGCCATTGCACCAACACCGATTACCAGCTTCAAAGAGTTTCACCAAAAAGCCACCAAGGAAAAAAAAAGAGGAAGAGCGTCTGGCGGACTATCAACTTACCTTGCCACCGATTTACGGTGGATATCTCAATCGATTGACCTAGGTCAAGCCTGGATCCAATGTATCAAAATCTCCTCACCTCAAGATCCAAACAGAGAATCTTTGCGTAAATTCAAGAATGACTCATTATTAATTTGTAACATGTACATACACCCGGCATCAAAGGAAAAACCGGAGAAATCGAGTTCCTAATAGCCCTATTAAAATCGTTTCAATTTACTTACCCGCAAGCCAGCATCTTGTTGTCAGGTGATTTCAATATGTTTTTATTACAATTCGGCATATTTCAAGAAAAACAACAACTTAAATCTAATGGGATAAACATTCCCTCAGCAATAACTATCCATCGCAGAATTGATTGTCACAGCAAATCTTGTGTCTCGTCATTATCCAACATAGGGATGTTCACCTTAATTGGCCGTTTACCCCAAGATCAACCAGCGGCACCGACCAGAATATCAAAGCATGCTAAATCCGTTTTAGATTATACAATAGTTGATACGGAGCTATTCCAAATGACTACCAGTTATCAAATCACCCCCGATTAGAGAGTGACCACAGTCCCCAGCTTATTGATCTTCTCATTTATCCACCAAGAGCCGCTGCAAGTAATGATCTGCTGGAAGTACCAAGCCCCTACAACTTAAAAAGGCTGGCATGGAAAGGTAAAAACGCACCTAAATTAATAAATTGCATAAGAATTCTGATGGCAACTGAGACAGCCTTAAACCGGCAGGTAGCATGGCAAATTTGGGGAAATATGACAACAACTCTGATCTCCAAATTCTCTTCACACAAAATGCAATACGAAAACAGAACCAGGAAAGAAATACCTGAGCTCGTTAACTCTTTAACATGGAAAAAAAGGATGCTCCACAGGGAGATAAGAAGATTTCGGAGAAATGCACTAACAATCGGCGAAAATGTGAATCTTCAAATCAACTGGTTAAGGCGTCAATACAAAAAGGAAGTATGGACAGAAAAGAAATCACACCAAACAAATATCTGGTTAAAGCTGTTGCAAACAAGCAAATCAAACAACAACAAGAACTTTTGGGCAGAAATAAATAGCATAGCAAATGGCTCTTTTCGTCACCACAATGCAAACATTCCCGAGGCCGATTGGATAGCACACCTGAACAAGACCGACAAATCTGCAACAGCGGACGTACGTCATCAAGCTCTGAACTAACCAAAAAGCGAGCCTTTAGAAAACCTGTTTGAAGGAAATTGGATTGAAACAAGCCATGTTGAGAAAGTCCTAAATAAACCCAGGTCTAGCAGAGCCCCGGGCCCAAATGGCTTGCCGAACGCACTATTTAAGTCCGATCAACTCCCTTGGGCCGGTTTCTTCACTCCGCTGTTTAACCACACCTTTAAATCAAACAGCATACCAGCATCATGGAGAGGCAGCATACTACACCCGATATTCAAAGCTGGCAGCAGATCAGACCCGGCAAACTATAGATTAATCGCGCTGATTGATGTAGAAGCCAAAGTGTACGCCTCGAATTTTCTCGTAGACCTCGAAGATTGGGTCACTTCCAACAAGATCCTCCCAATCTCACAAACAGGCTTCAGACCAGGCACAAGCACAATGACCAACCTCTTGGCCTTGAATCTCCTCGCTGAGAAAGCACAACAAAAGTCTACCAAATTGTACACTTGTTTCGTGGACCTGAAAGCAGCATTTGACATGGTACCCAGAGAGCTCCTATGGCAAAAGATGGAAAAATGGGACATCCCGACAATTTTACTAAGAGCCATAATAAACCTGTACTCAGCCACTTGGGTACAGGTAAAGTTCGGAAATGGAGAGAGAACCACAGCGAAGATTCCAACACATAGAGGCTTAAAACAAGGGTGTGTGCTAGTTCCCAGCTTATTTAACACCTTTACTGCAGATCTAGACACCAGGCTGACAGAAGTCCAAAGTCACCCCCAAAGCTAGCTAATCACCAAGTTAGAAGACTGCAATACGCTGACGATATTGTTCTATGCAACCAGACCCCGATCGGCCTACAGCGTTTGCTCACAAAACTGTTGGAATATACAGAGGCGCTTGGCTTGTCACTAAATTACAACAAAACTAAGGTTGTCTGTTTCTCTGCAAACTCCAGCACCCACAACAAAAAATATAAATGGCTCGCAGCAGAGAACATCGTAGAGCAAACCGACTCATACAAATATCTAGGAGTGGTGATAGACTACAAATTCACACTCAAAGACCATCTAATCAAAAGATGAGCCCAGGTGAACAAACTACGTTTTGCACTAAACACACTAAGATTGAAATTAATGTGCCCATCTGATTCCCATCTTCTACAAGTAATTGCTGCTAAGTTTCTTCCAACGCTTACTTACGCCTCCAAACTATTTAAAGGCAAAGACGCAAATTTCTTGAACTTACAACAATCTTGCCTTTTTAAACAAATCTTTCGGATTCCGCAATTTACCTCCCAGGCGCAGGCTCGATTGGAATTCGGATTATTCAACTAACTCCCGGTAAGGTCAGCAGCAATACTCAAACTGTGCTGGAAGCTGAGAGCAGCCCAAGAAGGATTCCTGTTAGGTCCCTGCTGGACGGAACTAAAGAACCAGCCCAAAAGCAAGAAAGGCTGGCCTACCGCGCTTGAGCAACCATTAACCACCCTAAATATGCATGAAGTATGGGGCTCAAACAACAGCTTCCCAGTATTAAAAAGATGGTAAATACTGCTGCTAAACACAAAGCCTGGCTACTGGACAAAGCAATGCTTGCAAAGAAGAAACATGGATGGATGGTTTTATCCTCGTACGGGGTCTGGTCGCCGCAGCCGTATCTTGTACATCACATATCCTCAACAATACAGCACTTACTGCTCTTGATTCGACTGGGAGCCTTTTGCTCAAAAGATCAAGTCCAAACATGAAGACAAACATGGCCGACTAGTCTGTGCCGTCTCTGCGGACATACGGAAAAGTCTGTCTTACATTTCCTGTGCATCTGCCCAACTGTCAGTACATGGAGATGGCACTTTCTACTTCCAGCCCTCCTTTCTCTTCGGATACGATCATGTTGACCCGCCGTAATAGCATTACTAAACAGCCAGTCGCTACACTTGCATGCAGGAGAGCAAAGTTTTTGCAAAAAGTCAGCAAACTGCTAAAGACAACATCGAACCCACTTTGCTGACTTCAGACCTAAGTCTTGTGGCTGCCCCACCCCATACTGCAAAGTGCAATCCCATAATCATTGAAAAAGAGGACAGCCGACATCTAGCACATCTTGTACACGGATCCAACTCTACCGTGTTTGATGTAATTATGCACCACTCCCAACTTTAAGATTGTTTCATGACTCTTCACTCCAGTATATCATTTTCAGTCTTGCGGCAGCCACAAACTGCACAGTACAGTTTTGCAAATAATGGGAATGGAGGACAGTGGACACTTGGCATGCACTTGTATATAGTTGTTTTTTCGAGTGATTTTAAATGCATAATGGCTTATTTTAAGATTGGTGCTTGAAAATGAAATTATTTATTAGCAGGAATGCTTTTAAAAGTGAAAAGGCAATTTTTGCACATGAAACTCCATCCCAGTGGCAGCCCCAAATTGAACAAAGCATCCGTATAACCAACGTAAACGAGGCTTGCGAACACTTTGCACATTTTGGACACAAATGCGTCGTCTTGGTTTTCAGACGTAATATGTTTAACGTCCTATTTTAAGAAGCTCGAATTAACTCGCTATTTTGCACATTAAACCCTTGTCTGGATGTATCCCAAATGGCACAGTGCATGTACATAGTCACCTAAAGTCACAATAGTGGTGATTCCGGATATGTTTGCACACAGACCCCACTTCACTACTTTAGACGTAACATGTATAACGATTCATTTGAGATTTTGACCCAACAATACTTTAGTATCGGTCCGGACAATATTATCTGCCATTTTAAACTTTGCAATGGTGAGAAAAACCACCACATAAGGAAATATTGCTCCACGCGATGCCAAGTAAGAGCAACTCAAAGTGTAAAAAAGTACGTTCTCATATTTGGCGCATTTTATGCTAAAATTGTAATGGTTTTAATTAACTACACAATAAAGTTGTTTATTTATTTATAGGAGCAATCCCCCCCCCCCTTTTTTCCTCTGTTAGGTACAGCAGACCTCATGGTTTATAGTTCATATCTTAGTGCTCGTGTGCCGGACCTTTATTGCCCCCAGTCCCTCCCTGTTGATGTGTTATGTGTATGACCAGTCATTGGCCCCATAGCATACTAGGGCATCAGACTTAAGATGAACCCTGCAACCTTGAGACAAACCGAGCAAACAGGTTGTTTTTGTTCCTGGGAAGAAGATTCATGCCCTAGACCTGGACTGAACTTTCCACTGTGGGCCAGGATCAAGACTGGTTTGTCTATAATTGGTCACTATCTAGAGTGGCACAGGAAGTTAATAACAACAATGGGCTTGAATGCTACTCAGAATATTTACCAGTGTCTGCGATTAATTCAAGTATTCCGTCTACTACTTTTTATTTTTCTCTTTTGTGAATCCTGCCAACACATAGGCCGCATTTCTTTATCCACTTGATGCATTTATCACTGATCATTTTTCTTTACGGTTTACTACCAGCTCTAATGCAGTTACAGCCACTGTGTGTTATTCAAGGCCTGCAGTTTTGTAATTTGCATGGCAGTGCAACATAGCAGACTTTACTATCAGGGAACACTTAGTGGAAAGGGTCATGGACCCTAAGAAGAAGCCACCTAGCCCCCGAGAAATTGACCTTACTATGACCACTGAAAATGCTCACACTGGGGTAATAGCCCTCTTTGAACTGCCCATAATTCCAACTACAACTGTCAGCTTTAAACCTCCCACCACCATTAAGGACTCACATTTCGGTACTAATATACACTCACTAGCCCTGATCTATCCACGTGGTAACAGGAAAAAATTGGCAACGTAGCTAGGAGGGTAGACACCATGCCAATCTCTGATTCCCCGGACAAGTTTCAAGTAATAACCTTAGGTACTGCAATGACGCCAGACACTGCAGTCCATTCAAAGACTCTAGCGCAGTGGGATCCTATAGTCAGTAGTAGTGCAGCGAATGATCTTAAGATTATATCCTGGAACGTGGCAGGTATCAAAAACAAGCTTGACTGCCCTGACTGGGGGGCGTTTGTAGATATGTGTGATATTTGCCTGTTCCAGGAAACCTGGTCTGTGGAGAATTCAACCCGCAAGGGTTTTGCCTCATTCCACATACCGGCTGTAACCAAGGGACGAGGCAGACCATCGGGTGGGCTTTGCACGTGGGTAGGGAGTCATCTTGAATGTAGGACTACCCTAGTGCCGCACATCTCCCCAGACATAATGTGCCTTGTACTGACGTTCAAATCTGAGCTAACAATCGCCTTAATTAACATATATTCAAGGCTGGTTAAGATTGGTCAGGAGTCAGCAACTCTAGAACATCTCGACAATCTGTTAACTAACCTCCCGAATAATGCTTCAGTAGTGCTGGGTGGCGATATAAACTGCCAATTTGAACCACTGAAAGATCTAATGGGTCCATCTGTAACAGAGGAGGATGAGTTGTGGGCTATCCCCGAGACCAATATTCCCCCTATCAGGGCCTGGACACCACTGGCACTCCAAATCAAGGCGCTCACCTTAAAGTATTCTTTGCGAGCCTGTAATGGTCGCTTTGGTTCAGACTCCCTGGGAACCACACTTTTAACAGAGCCGGTTACTCCTCTATCTTAGATTATATCTTCCTAGAAACCAGGCTATGGCCTTTGGCCAGAGATTTTATTGTCTGTCCACGGCATGACAGCGACCATAATGCCTTATTACTTACACTTAATCTGCCACTTGTTGGGAATAAACCTGCTAAACTATCCGATGCTGACCACAGTTTGACCCTCTCAAACAATAGGCGGAAAGTTAGGTGGACCTGGGTGGAAAAATCACACAGAAAAATGGCTCTCTTATTCAACACCATTATTCCCAACATTGAGGCCCTATCAGAGTTAGTGAAGTCTGGAGACCTAGCCGCATATCTGGATGAGGTTAAAATGATCAATGAATCTACAACCACAAAGCTGGAGGAGACGTTTTGGACAACGTGTACTAGGGGCCGTGGGAGGACGCCAAGGCAATCTTGGTTTAATGAGGATTGCCGGGCGGCCAAAAAGGCATTAATAGAGGCCATAAAAACAAAGTGCAACACCACAGTAGAAGCAGCTAGATATCACTATAAATCCACCATTGCAGCTGCTAAATCCTCATGGGAAACAGATCAGTGGGACAGACTGAAATCGGCTCTGGAATCTAAAGATATGAAATCATTCTGGAGCATTGTAACCACCGGTAGTAACAAAGGCCAAGCGGCACTTGAGCCAAATTTTGCGGCTGGCTGTTGGAGAGAGCATTTGTTAGCCCTCTATGCCTCACAAGATGACGCAGAGAGAAGTCAGACCCTAGCAACCCCGACTCCCTTGGGGCCTGAGACAGCCACTCCTGAGATATCCCTGACAGAAGTCTGTAAAGCCCTAAATAAAATAGTACTTGGCAAGGCTGCCGGCTTGGATAAGATTCCAGGGGATCTCTATCGGGCTGAACCTAAGATCTGGGGCCCTTACTTTTGGGTGATCTTCAACGCCATCTTGCAGGGAATGGCTCTTCCCGCAACTTGGTTAGGTGCTGAGATCATCCCGGAATATAAGAAGGGATCTCCTTTGTCATCGGCAAATTATAGACCGATCAGCTTGATCGATGTCTCACAGAAAATCTTTGCCAGGATCCTTTTAGATCAGCTGCAATCCTGGCTTGAAGAACAAAAGATCCTGACCCCCTTGCAGGCTGGTTTTAGGGAGTAAACATCAACAATAGACCAGATCTTCAGGCTCCAGCTTCTCTATTGGAAAACAGTCCATTTAGAAGGGGGTAGCCTGTATCTGGTCTTTGTTGACCTGAAGAGTGCTTTTGACTTGGTACCCAGAGATGCTTTATGGAGGGTTTTACGTGAGCTGGGACTTCCCCCTTAACTTTTAAATATACTGAGAAAGCTACATATTGGAAATAATGCCCAAATCAGATACGGGTAAAATGGGGAACTAACGCAGCCCATCCCTGTAAATAGGGGAGTCAGGCAGGGATGTGTGCTTGCCCCCACCTTGTTCTGCATATACATCAATGGTTTGATTGATGCGCTGAGAGTCTGCAAGGACACAGACGCTCCAAAAATCGTGCAAAAGCAAATTCCTGCCATGATGTTTGCAGACGATACTCTCCTCCTCTCTAAGTCTCCAATGGGTATCCAAAGAATCTTAGATGGGTTTTGTGAGTTTTGTAGGACCAAGGGATTAGAGATCAATATTAACAAAACAAAATGTATGATCTTCAACCCTAGCAAACCTACACGCCCTAACCCGCACATGAATGGTATCCCTCTGGAGCAGGTCTCTGTATTCGATTACTTGGGTCTAACTCTTACTGAAAATATGACCTGGGGGGCTCAAATTAATAAGTCTAATCTCAAACTGACACAAACTACAGGCGGCTTGGCCAATTTCTTCAGAAAAACCTTCCACAAACCAGTGAGTCTGGTCATGGAGATATATAAAAGCCAGGCGAGGAGTGCTGCCCTATACAGGGTTGAACTTTGGGGGCACTCTAACCATAGGCCTCTGGTCATTACTGAGAACAACTTCCTTAGACAATTATTCAGATTACCAATAAGCTCCCCTCTGGTTCCACTGCGTATGGACCTAGGGGTGAGATCTATTGCTGAGGAAATTGGCTGCAGGCCATTACTCTTTTGGCGGCGCCTTTGGGCAACACCGGAACTGTCAGAGTATAGATCAGAGCTACTGGATATCCTGAGATTCCCCGGCTCAGGAAAGTTGCCATGGCTTCTATTTATAAGGGAGGGCCTTTATGAAATAGGCCTAAAAGAACTATGGGATAACCCTGACACAGCTTGCATGAGAACATCACGTAAATTATTAAGCACTAGCTATTGGGGTAGATTATCCGCAAAACTCCATGCAGAACCCGCTCACGGCTCCCTTACCTCACTCTTCCTGGAAGTGAAAGACACTTGCAGGTTGGAGGCATGTCTTGACGTAATCCGCCCGGCATCAGGCAGGAAACTATATGTACAGTTTCGCCACAGCTGTCTCCCCCTGCGTGCTTTTACGTGCAAATGGTCGGGTGGTAATCCAAGTGGGTGTCCAGCCTGTAACATGTGTGTTGAGTCTGAACTTCATGTGTTCTTTTTTTGCCCGGGATATCATTTAATAAGACAAAGATGGTTGGTCCAGTTATGTAAAAACCTAGGCACCACCCACTGCATGGAAGCATTTAGAATTTTAAAATATAACACAGATTCCCATATAGTCTTTGCGGTTTCACGTTTTTTGAATTCCATGTGGTGGGTCAGGAGAAACTTCCTCAAGATGCAAAACCAAGGACTTGAATGTGACTGAGTTTCTTACCATCTTTTTAACTCAAAAAGTACTACCTCAGATGAATTGTTTTATCTCTTTTTTAACTTTTTTAATTATTTTAACCTGTCTGTATATATCTGTGTTTGTTCTTTTATGGTGAATAACCAAAATAAAGAAATATTGGACTGGACTGGACTGGAATGCTACTCAGAATATTTACCAGTGTCTGCGATTAATTCAAGTATTCCGTCTACTACTTTTTATTTTTCTCTTTTGTGAATCCTGCCAACACATAGGCCGCATTTCTTTATCCACTTGATGCATTTATCACTGATCATTTTTCTTTACGGTTTACTAACAGCTCTAATGCAGTTACAGCCACTGTGTGTTATTCAAGGCCTGCAGTTTTGTAATTTGCATGGCAGTGCAACATAGCAGACTTTACTATCAGGGTGTTTTGCACCAATACATGGTGGTATGTACTCCCTTAATGACAGGTCACACTTTAAAACTGGTAATACACTTTTGCAACCGGCAGCATTTGCACTGGTCTTTACATAATGGTGTTCACAGGTTTCTGATATACTCTCATGCTGGAGGAATATGAAATTTAAATGATTAAACATGTTGTCCTGGCACAACTTTAAAGACAGAATCTAAGATCAGCTATAAGAATGGTGAGTTTTCCTTTCTTTTTGTGTTTTCTTGCCAATGAAGGCATAATTACAGGTAATTATAGTCGCATAGAACATTAACCCAGCTAATGAATTCAACTAATTTATTTGTTCATGACTCAGTTTGATGAATTATACCTAATATAGAGGAATAAAAATACATGAAAGGCAAGTATTATGCAGGCACGGAAAACCCTAATTTAATCTTTCAATACCCCCTATTACTTTGTTTCTCACGTCAACGTTTTGTCCAAATCTGACCGATTACGGGCTGCATGGTATTGTTGGCGTGTAAACTCTGTGGCTATAAACACAAATACCATGTGGAAACATCCTGACAGTGTCATGCAATTAAGATTTGACCTGCAACTAATGGGGAATAACCATGCAGACCAATTTTTCTGAGTCAAATTACCACTTGGAATTCCCAATTCCATTCAAATTAAGACTCTCTTTGCCACCTGCGTTGAGCAGATGGTAAATGTGGGGAGGAGGCAGTGTTCAGGAGAAGCTGGTGCCAGCTGGGGAGGGGGGAGGGTGGGAGGAGGAGGGAGAGGGGCTATCGAGGTGTTTATAAAGCAAAAGAGATTAACATAAAACACATATTTAGGAAAGTGGAGTAATATGCAGGGAGGCTAGTTAGACTTCACTATGCAATACTCTCACAGTACCCCAAAATAGGTCATGTAGGTTCACAATAATAAATACCAGGCTCCCTAATCCCTGGTAGTGTAGCACAGAGCAGTCAGGCTTTACATGAGGAACATGTGTTAAGCATTTCAGAATACCAACATGGATGATAAGTAATTGACATGACTAAAAAGAAATCCAACACCAGTTTATAAAAATAAAGCAGATTTTTACTTAAATTTAGACAGCAAAATGAACACAATCGGATGAGTATAACCAGAGTTATGGATTTATCGAGTTTAGAAGGAAAAATAAATCAGTGCAACTCACTACTGCAGAACTTTACCATTGCAGTCAATTGAGAAAAAAACTAGTCACACTAATGACAATCGGTCACTTGCATGTCAATTCCAGTGGAACCCACTAGGTGGTAAGGTGATGCAGGTCCCAGGACCAGGTCACGACAGCCAGTTGAATTTTACTTGGCTCGTAGTGCAAGGGTGCAGAGTTGACCTAGCTGTCCCTGGTGCTGAAGCGGGAGCCATGGGGGAGTTGGTCTTACCGCTTTGATGGTGCTGGTGAAGAAACAAATGCAAAAACTTGACAGCGAGGCCACTAAGATGGTGAGTTGAAGATGGTTCGGGGTTCCTTCGAGGCACAGCGTTGAACAAAGGTAGTGATAGTTGGACTGATCACCAAAAAGCCTTGGCAGCGGCAAGCTCAGCCTTGAGCTATTTTAACGTCCTGGAGACCAGGGGAAAACGATAGCTGCCTAAAACTTGCTGGAGGTCAGGACTACATTTCCCACAATACACTAGACCATTTACTTTTGGGTGATCCCACGGCAGGCCCGATGGCTAGTGATTCTGTGCTTCCGTGAGCATGCTTTAACTGTGGACTGCAGGGGACTAGTGTCACTAGTCCAAGGGAGTTCTGGATTTGCCGGTGGCTCTCAAAAGGGTCTCTCTTTCTTGGGGAACATAATAATACTTTATTGCGTGATTTGTTAAAAACCTTTGCAACCATGTACAGAAACAGAAGGTCATTCATTAGGTACTGGCTTTGACAATAAAGATAAAAACGTTGTTATGTCCTTAGGTACTGGCTTTGATAATAAGGTTAAAAACATCGTTATGTCCTAAAATCTAAAAATTCATTAAATATTAGCTTAAACAGTTGGGGATTAAAGAGAATCATTGTAACATAAAAGCCTCTATTGCATGATGCACGGTCCATGATGCTGTGTGGATAATACTAGTTTGGAATTGAGGATTTGGCATCTTCCTAAAAGAAGGGGGAGAAGTTATATGAAGAAAACAATTTGGACAGATGAACTCTTCTTGTGCCATGCATTGATTGAAAGTCAAAAGCATGTCTGTTGGATAGTGACCGGAGGCGAAAGTCTCAGTGAGGGCGAGGGGACAGGTTGCCGGTCTGTCCGTCCCGTTCACATCTCGCCGCCTCTAGCTTCTTGGAGAAGCGATCCATGAATCTGACCAATGCACAGTTCAGGGTAGTATTCAAGGGGTCAAAACAAGCCAGGACCGCTCCTCTGCAGGATCTTACGTCTTTTGCAATCCAGCCCCTTCGTAGCAGAGCCCTTCTATCTTCTAAGAGGTTGGGGCACAGGCATATTACGTGTGTTATGTCCTCCTTGTGTTGGCTACAGAGCCGACACATTTCCTGAGCACAGTCCCTTTTCCATTTTGGGAAGTAACGGGGTAGGGGGATGACCCCCATTTTCAGCTTTAAAAACTGTAGCTTAGTTCATTTGTTGAAAGTATTCATTAGGTAGCACTGGGGTTTTAGTTGTATATAAGTGCGTAGGGTCATCCAACCATGATTCCGTACAGAGAGACTGGCCCTATCTTCTATTGAGGAAGGTTGGTTCGTACTGATTTTTGCTAACCTCTTAAATTCATGATGGCTGACATGTAGGTCCCATTTTGGAAATCTAAAAAGACGAAAATACCCAAATCTTCTGGATATTCCCGCTTGGTGGGTTACAAATCAGGAAACACAAAAAAAGCTAAATAAACACAATGAAAGAGAAGGTACACAGGTCCTGAAAGTGCCAAAAATCCTTCACTAGGCCTGTACACCGACCATGTACTGTTTAAATGTGAACAGTTGTGCTCACCCATTGCAATGTCACAGTGCATGTAAGGTTCACTGAGGGAGAAAAGACCCACAATCCATTGCGTAGTGGAGGAAGAAGATGAGAAGCTCACAAGGTAGAGCTAGAGTTTTTGGTCTTCAAGTAAAACGAAGATTGAAAGAAAAGCTCTCACCTTTATTCAGCTGCTATGTGTGATTTATGTTGAACCTTACAGTAAAGCAGCAAATATTTGGATAGGTGTTAGTGTATCCCTAGAAGTGTGGCTCCTGGCAGGGATGTGTGTGCTAACAACAACTAGATGACCTCTGCACGCAGATTCCCTAGACTTCCATTCCTCTTGGACATAGTCTGAAAACCAGCATACACCTATATGAAGCTTCCACAAAATTCAATGGAAAATGATGGTGGCAAAATCAAGAGAACGAGCGTGAGAGAATGAATATAAAGAGGAAACAGAATAGCAGATTTCAATACTGAATGTAGGAGAGATTTCCAGATCTGTGTACCTAGAAACCCTGCTAGCAAATCTAGAGCAGTAGAGCAGACTTCATAACTTACTTCCTTACCCACTGGTAAATGAAGTAATGTAGATTAGTACCAGTGAATACAAATTGCCTTTCTTGTCTTTACTCTGCAAATTGCCTACCATGATATGAATCAACATCTAGGGCACATGCACAGTTATCAACACTCTAATAGGAATACCCTTGGAACACCTAGAACCTTATTACAAAGTGCTTCCATTGGACAGCAGCAGGATTTTGCACCCACTTTTAGTGGTCTACAGGAACGTCCGTTTTAAAGAGGGGTCCCGGCCACAGGCAGGTGTAATACCCACTGTACAAGCATTATTTTGCACTTGCAGCTTCAGATTACTTGAATTGATGAAACAACCAAACAGACATCTGAATTACTTTATTTTTCTCATGATATATTAAAGATTAAAAATCACTCACAATTTAAGACAGGTACAAGGGTTATTTTCCAAGTAAAATCCAAAAGATCAAAACTAAAGTTAAGTAAACACTTCTCTCCTAATTAAGGTCTTTGTCCCAAAAGCACCCACTCAGCAAGTTCTACTCAGTCCGTGTAAAGAATAAAAAGATGATATTAAACAAGTAAAGGCCATGAAGGTGTGTGTATACACCCCTGCCACTTCATGCCTAGCTATTTTCATCAAGGACATATCGCCATCCTTTTCTACCAACAGTGGTAATTACCTCAGCTACCTTGGGTCAGATTCCGAAGGCTTCAAAGCAAGATAGTTCATTCTGCTGGTGACGAAAACTAAAGGATACATTTAGACCCTCGCAGATGGCCCAGTGGTCTACCAAGGAGGTCGAGTCCATGGCTTCACCACCCTAGCAGAGGACCGTCTGCCCTATTTAAAGATCCCCACCCACCCTATTTAGGGATCCTCATCTGCCTGGGGGAGATCTTTGTATTATGAAGACAGCCTCCATCTTCACGGCTTCCCTCACAGCACTGCAGGTTTCCCAAGCGTCCATTCAACAAACATACTGGGAATTTGTTTTGTCTAAGCAAAAAACATATGGCCTGATGCGTAGGGAGATTTTGCCCTGTGCATGGGAGCCATTGTGCATTTTTCTTGTCTGTGTTCACTGTGCATTGCACGGTGGACACTGGTTGGAAGCCCCTGTGATGGTCACCCTGCCTTCAATAAGGCAAGTTGATCATCAGTGAGACCTGGTGGCCGCTTGGCAGACGTGCTGCCAGGACAGAGGTTTGCATTGCTGAAGGCGGTGCAGGTTTCACTGATGTAAACAAACACTTGAAGCATTGCTTGTGCTTCACCGCTCTCCTAATATGGTCGTGAGTAATTTTGTTACCTGCCATGAGTGTAGCAAACAACCAGAGCATGCAGGGAAAATACAGATGAATATGTTTTACATTGGGAGCTCTGAGTACTAATGAGGTGGGCTGTTGTTATTGAGCTGTAATATATCATTCATATTGACACACCGGGACCCTACACAGTGTGTGCCTCATCTCACGTGCATTCTCTAGCCAATGGCATATTTTCACCCTTCTTCCCTCACGAAAAAGAAACGCACACACGTGCACTTGCATGCACACTCACAGGCACACTCACACTCACATGCCCATTATCCCTTCTTTACACATAGAGCAGGTACAGGTGGCAGCAGAGGGAGGTTGCCCCACAAGCCCAAAATAGACAAAATCCAAGCAGAATCACCACAAACATTCTTCACAAAGAGGTACTCAGAAGGCGGCAGCAGTGTAAGGGGTCCTCTAACTCAAAGAAAAGGTACTGCTAGGACTGCACCATGCCACAAGTCACTATCTGTCCTGTGGAACACCTTCTCTTTATGTTACAGGTATACAAATATCCATGCAACAATCTGACTCGGATTTGACTCTGCACCATTAATTCTTTCTGAATTTTAAAGAACACTGTACTGATGGGCAGATACATGTTTAGACATACCCTTTTGTTGCCTTCTTTGGAAATGCTAATGGTTAGCCAGATAAATTAATATTTGCTATGCTGTATGCCCTCAGGCTCACCTCTGCAATAGAGGGCTGCCCCAGGGCTTCATTACCTTGGACTTTACATAGCAGCACATCACGTTTCCCAGATTCTCTAAGAGCACTAGGGATGAGGAACATCTCCCAAGATTGACTCTGCAACACTTCACTCATCTCTGGTGGCGGAGTGATCTGACATAGAGACATCCCTGACACAGTGGTAGAGCTGAAGCCTGGCTAGAAGGAGAGTATGCAATTATATAATGTAACATAAATATGAAGTCAGGACATCCAAGGAAATCTTGGGTTTGCTGCATGGAGCTCCAGATGGCCTAATTTATACCTCAACAGAGATACCAATGCATAAGGATGACACACACTGATTTGTATTATCTCTTATGTCTGTGTGAACAACACAGGTTGCCAAGGAGTAAGTTGCCCAAGCTCACCAACAGGGCAATGGGCCTAATCAGCTTGGTGCCGACTCCATGATGTTTCCATCCAGAAATATTGATCTGTCAAATTATGCGTCTCGAACTTGCCAATGTCCCTCAGATACAAAATGGAAACCAATGGTCCTACCTGCTTTGCTTTATTTGCCTTAGTGGATCAGCTGAGGTATTGCTAGCCATTAAGAATTGTTTTTCCTTGATTCACTGGTCACACTAAGGGGTAACTATCTAGGTTCAGCGACTGGGTATAATCTCCTTTTCCACCCAAGATACGTAAAACCTGTTTTCTGATAAACTGTGAGTATTCATGGTAATCAGCCAAAATCTCAAAGAATAAAATACTTTCTCACCTCAATCTTGCATGCAAAACCTATGTAAGGGCACTATTTGCATATTGGAGACATTCTGCTAGGACTTTACGGTCCCTAAGCACCGGCGTGGCATTCACACTGTTTGCTCCATTGTCTCTCAGGAATCTTCATAATAATTTCTGTGGTTAAACATTCTAACTAGACAGAAAAATAGTTTGGCTATGGAATCGTAGGTTGGACAATGCACTACAGTAATTTGATATTTTGCATTGGTACTTTATATCAGGCATATAATTTCTAACCCCCAACATCTCCGTTATGGTTGCATTCTTGCTTCAATAGAGTTTATTAAATGCTTACACCATATGGCAATGTATAATTCTACACCGTCGTCAATAAAAGCTTCTATTTCACTCAATTGCTATCAGATTTTTTTCTTTTTGATACCACCATGGTGGGCACCTCAGTGGGACCAACTTCATAGAAGATGGTATGAATCGCATAGATTGAACCAAAGTTCCCTCAATGAAAGACATCCCACAGCTGATAGTTTCAAAGATTGTAAAGAACAAAAGTTTCGATCTTTAAATTGAGGCAATCATGGAGGAGGATCAGGTTGGACATTTTCACCGGGATGCATAGGTGCAGACACATAACAGCATTTATATAGCAAGACGGGGCTTTTTCAATCAAGGCTGCATGGACAACAGTGTAAAGACTGCCAGACGGAGATGATCGTCTAGCTCAAGATCTTGAGATCTTGAGCTAGACGATTATTAGCATTTTCGGCTCTGGGAAGCTCCACATTACATCAGTCCAAATAGGAGGTCGCACTTGCTCCTAAATTGATAATTGACGGTGCAGAGGAGCACATTGTGTGACCTTGCACAGGCAGGATAGGCAGGATTGTAAGGCAAGCGCCTGCAGCCCCTGCACCGCAGGGGGGCCCAGCCCTTCAGGGGCTCTGCAGCCCTTCAAGTGGCCCCATTCCATCCAAGGCCAATAATTATCTGTGAGATATGGGAGACACGGGGGCCCCTCTCCACATTCTGCCATGGGGCCCCATCATTTTACGTGAGACCACTTAGGATAAGTGAAACATGTCACAATTACTACATGGTTAACATAGGCTACCATGGAAAGAGGGTGGCCAAAGATGATTGGAGGGTTGAAGGGAGAAAGATGACTTATTATGTTCTGCTGCCAAAGAGAATAACCCAGCTTCAGGTCATCAA
Organism: Calotriton arnoldi; assembly: GCA_963921515.1. Taxonomy (NCBI): domain Eukaryota; kingdom Metazoa; phylum Chordata; class Amphibia; order Caudata; family Salamandridae; genus Calotriton; species Calotriton arnoldi. Next base: position 1,118,394 of record CAWUFW010006644.1, read on the forward strand.
TGATACAATCTCTCATAGACGTTTGACGAAGTTGTGAAAGCGTGGCCAACACCTATGGGAAGTCAGTGTTAACCCGTGAAAACCTTTGAAAACTTCAGCTGTTTCACTTTTGGACTTGTGATTTTCAAACCTCTGCTATGTTTTGGCAGCATTGCCCTCTATAACGCTCTTGTTAATATGGGATTGAGCTGTAACCATCATTAATTGGAGGCTGGGAGAAGC